>JANAVB010023999.1:6967853-7037853 GCA_029216955.1 Iris pallida | reverse complement strand
TGGCCCGGATACCGGCAGATCTCCAGATAGAGGCAGCAGCTAGCCGGATGCGAGATCTTGCTCGTACCTGGTATCAGTCATACCCAGGATGGGGGTAGCTGGACATACCTGGGAGGAGTTCAAAGACTTCTTCAAGAAGAAGTTCTTTCCAGATTCAGCGCTCCGAGCCTTGGAGTCGCAGTTCGAGAGCTTAGTTCAGGGGAGCCTGTCAGTAGAGGAGTACGCTGGGGAGTTCGGCCGCCTCGGCAGATTCGTAGAGGGCTTGAGCGAGACGGCGAAGGCCCAGAGGTTCCGAAAGGGTCTGGTCAAGGAAGTCAAGTCCTTGACCAAGGGCAACAGGGATGCCACTTTCGAGGAGATTTTGACGGGAGCTTTATTGGCTGAGGACGATCTTGAGCTGAGGCCCAAGAGGAGGCGAGACCCGGTTGGGGGCAGCAGCAGCGGAGGACAGGCCAAGAGGCCTTACTTTCAGCACCAGCAGCCGAGGCAGTTCCAGCCACAGCCGTTCCAGCAGAGACCCCAGCAGCAGTTTCAGCAGCAGAGGGTACAACAGCAGGCACCGAGGCAGCAGGCCACCAGCTGTGCTTATTGCAAGAAGCCAGGGCACGGGTGGAACGAGTGTAGGAAGAGACTGGGCAAGTGCCTGGTATGTGGTTCAGCAGACCACCAGATGAGGGACTGTCTCGTAGCACGAGCATCTTAGGGAGGAGGAGCCAGGGCTCCAGTAGGCTAGCAGAGGGGACCAGCCCTGCAGACACAGCAGCAAAGATTCGTTCAGCACCAGCAGCAGGCCAGAGGAGGACAGCAGGGGCGAGCTTTCGCCATGGCGGCCGAGGATGCAGAGGTGATAGGAGAGCTGATCGCAGGTTCGGTTCTTCTCGACTCCAGTCCAGCTTTTGCATTATTCGATTCCGGTGCTTCGTATAGTTTCATATCAGTATCATTTGCGATTAGACATGGTATCATAGCTGAATCGTTGCCTAGGACTTACAAGATCACAACCGGGGGTGGCATTATCCTCGTGAGTGATGTTTGTAAGGGTCGGAGTGTTGTTTTAGGAGGCCGTGAGTTGGAGGTGAGCCTGCTCGTAATGCCATTGCCGAACTACGATATAGTACTCGATATAGATTGGTTGAGAAGGCACCACACCAGCATTGATTGCAGAGGGGGTAGAGTTCTCTTCAGAGTGCCGGGGGAGCCAAAGTTCGAGTACTCCAGACGTCAGGCGGAGCAGAGCAGCGGAGTTTTCTGCGGAGTCTCGGTTGAGGAGCAGACGATTCCACACCCCTTGATAGCAGAGTATATGGATGTTTTTCCAGAAGAGTTGCCTGGATTGCCACCAGACAGAGACATTGAGTTCTCGATAGACCTGGTTCCAGGAGCGGAACCTATCTCTCAGCACGTCTATCGAGTGAACAACAGTGAGTTGGTGGAGCTGAAGAAGCAGATGGATGAGCTGCAGGACAAGGGCTTCATCCGTTCGAGTTCGTCGCCATGGGGTGCACCAGTATTATTTGTGCCGAAGAAGGATGGGTCAGTACGGATATGTATTGACTACAGGGCACTCAACAATCTCACGATCAAGAATAGATACCCACTACCGCGGATCGATGATCTTTTTGACCAGTTGAGCGGAGCTCGGGTATTTTCCAAGATTGATCTGAGGTCAGGATATCACCAGGTGAAGGTGAAGGGGGAGGATGTTCCCAAGACCGCTTTCAGGACGCGGTACGGGCAGTTTAAGTTTTTGGTTATGCCGTTTTGGCTAACCAATGCACTAGCAGTGTTTATGAACCTAATGAACAAGGTGTTCCACCAGTACTTGGACAAGTTCGTGGTGGTATTCATTGATGACATCTTGGTATATTCCAAGACTGAGGAGGAGCACGAGGAGCATCTGAGGATAGTGTTGGAGACTCTCAGGAAGGAGCAACTTTATGGGAAGCTCTCCAAGTGTGAGTTCTTCTTGGACCGAGTTGACTTTTTGGGGCATGTGGTGACGGGAGATGGGATCTCAGTTGACCCCAAGAAGATCGTAGCAGTTGAGGCATGGACAGCGCCGACTTCAGTTGCAGAGATCCGCAGTTTCTAGGGGCTGGCAGGATATTATAGGAGATTTGTGCAGGATTTCTCCCGGATTGCAGAGCCGTTGACTCGGTTGACCCGGAAGGATGCTGAGTATGTTTGGTCAGAGGAGTGTCAGGCAGCTTTTGATGAGTTGAAGAAGCGGCTTACGACAGCTCCGATTCTGACATTGCCTTCAGGATCAGGGGGATTCACTATCTATAGTGATGCTTCAGGGAAGGGGCTGGGTTGTGTATTGCAGCAGCACGGGAAGGTAATTGCCTATGCTTCCAGGCAGTTACGTCCCCTTGAGAAGAACTACCCTACCCATGACCTGGAGCTTGCAGCAGTGATATTTGCTCTGAAGTTGTGGAAGCACTATCTATATGGAGAGAGGGTGGAGATTTTTACAGATCACAAGAGCTTAAAGTATGTGTTCACTCAGAAGGAGCTGAACATGAGGCAGCGCAGATGGCTAGAGTTGATGAAGGACTTTGACATCCTACTTCAGTATCACCCAGGGAAGGCCAACGTAGTTGCCGATGCCTTGAATAGGTACCCGACAGCCATGTGTTTGACTATGGATCGGCACTTGCTTACAGACTTGGAGAGCCTTGGGATTGAGGTGATCGTGCCCGGAGTTCAGATACAATTATGGGGCCTGCAGATTCAGTCAGACTTGGTAGAGAGGATCAAGTCGATGCAGTTTGAGGACATTGCTCTGCGGTGTCTCCAAGAGCAGGTTCGAGCAGGATTGCTGGATGGCGAGTTTTCTCTTGCAGAGGATGGTGCCTTGCGACACGATTCCAGGTTATGTGTGCCCAGCAGAGATCTCAGGAAGCAGGTTTTGCAGGAGGCCCACAGATCTCAGTACTCTGTACACCCTGGTGCCAACAAGATGTACCGAGATCTGAGGGAGCATATTTGGTGGTACATGATGAAGCGGGAGGTAGCTCGCTTCGTAGCTAGGTGCTTGGTCTGTCAGCAGGTCAAGGCAGAGAGGCAGAGGCCCGGTGGATTGTTGCAGCCATTGTCCATTCCTGAGTGGAAGTAGAAGCATATTACTATGGATTTCGTATCTGGATTGCCGCGTACACCAGGAGGGAAAGACGCGATTTGGGTCATCATTGACAGGTTGACCAAATCGGCCTACTTCTTGCCATTCAAGGTGGGTACGTCTACAGAGAGGCTTGCTGAGATGTACATGCGGCAGATTGTCAAGATTCACGGTGTTTCGGTCAGCATCGTCTCGGATCGGGATAGTCGTTTTACTTCCCATTTCTGGAGGAGTCTGCAGACTAGTTTGGGCACTCAACTCAAGTTTAGTACTGCATACCACCCCCAGACGGACGGACAGTCAGAGAGGACTATTCAGACGCTCGAGGATATGCTGCGGACGTACGTCTTGGACTTTGGAGGTTCCTTGGAGGATCATCTACATTTGGTAGAGTTTGCTTACAACAACAGTTTTCAGGCCAGCATTGAGATGTCACCTTTCGAGGCTCTGTACGGGCGTAGGTGTCGTACACCCTTATCTTGGGATGATGTTGGTGAGCGAGCTTTACTGGGACCAGAGATGGTTGTTGACGCAGCCGAGAAGGTAAAGCTCATCAGGGACAGACTTTGTGTGGCGCAGGACAGTCATCGGCACTAGGCCGATAGCCACCCGAGACCGTTGGAGTTTGAGGTACAGATTAGAGTATGATTAGATTTAGGTTTGTTTGTTGTGTTTTATTGATCATGTTTGTTTATCATAATTAAATTGAGACCTTGCTTGTGATTAGGTTGGAGACCAGGTTTTCTTGAGGATATCTCCGACTCGTGGTACGATACGTTTTGGTGGAGGTGGGAAGCTTAGCCCGTGCTTCATCGGCCCTTTCGTTATCAGCGGGAGAGTCGGCGACGTGGCTTACAGGCTAGACTTACCACCTGCACTAGTGGGGGTCCACAACGTATTCCATGTATCACAATTAAGACGGTACGTGGCTGACCCTAGCCATGTGCTCGATCATTCGGAGATTGAGGTTGGGCCTTCTCTCAGCTATCCAGAGCAGCCAGTAGAGATTCTGGATCGACGGAAGAAGGTACTGAGGAACCAGGTGATACCTTTGGTTCGCGTCACATGGAGGCATCATTCTCCAGGAGAGTCTACCTGGGAGCGGGAGGATGAGATGCGCGAGCGATATCCATATCTTTTTGGACCGTGAGGTATACTTTCTATCCTTCTCATCAGTTGCATTTCGCCTTTCAATTTCGAGGACGAAATTCATTTAAGGAGGGTAGATTTGTCACTACCACATTTCTAGTATGAGGGTATTTTGGTCATTTTTGAAATTTTGGGATTTATTTGGAATTATTGTGAATTATTGAGATTTATTAGAATTTATATGATTTTTAGTATATTTTAATTAGGGGTTATTCTAGACTTTGACTAGTGTTGACTTTGGAGCCTACCCTAGAAGCTAACCCTAGTTTTAGTGACTTGGTTAGATTATGAAACCCTAGTTGATTAAGTTAACCATATCCTAGTCATTAGAATCAATTTGGAAATAGGAATATTGAATAGAGAATGGATTAATGGCTTATGACTTTACAAGTCATGATTAATGACTTAAGCCCATAGAGGCCCAAGCCTAACACCATGTAAACCTAACCCTAACCCTAGCATGGCCGGCCAACCCACCTAGGGAACCCCACCCTATAAGTACTCTCTTCCATTAGGTTAGCCTCCTTTAGAAAGTTCACATTTGGAAAGAGAGGTATGCTCCATCTTTGGAAATTCATAGAAAATTCAATTTAATTCCTTTTTTCCTCAAACTAATTGCATTAGATCCTAATTCATCTATACTTGCTGTTATTGGTGAGAAATTTCAGTGGGAGAGCAATTTGGTGGAGTTTGCCATCAAAGGGAAAAGTTCTAGAACGGGGGTTTTTCTTGAAAAGCTCATCAATAGGTAAATGATCCCTAAACCTATAGTTTCCCTGATTTCTTTGCATATTTGGAAATCCCTAGGAGTCCTCTAGCTATATGAATTGGTTTCGTGTCAAGATGGACCTGTTTCGTGTCCGTATCGGACACGTATCCGATTGGATAACCTAGTGTTTGATGAAATGCCCCAAAGGGGATTTCGATCTGTTTTTAGGAAAGTGTTTGAGTAGAAATTATTGTTTTTGTGTGGCTTATGGATTTTTGTTGGACTGAGCTTATCGTGTCGTGTCGGGATCTGGACACGAACACGCGCGTTCCAGCTGCACATATTTGCCCTGCTACTCGGGGGCAAATTCTCCTTGGACACAGCGACTCGACACGAACCACTTGACACGTGGGTGGGGGCAATCACTGACAAGGCCCTCCCCAAGTCTCATGTGTCCCCGTGTCGTGTCGAACGAGCACGAGCTCGTGCACTGGAATTTTACTATACGCGTACAGTTCGTTTTTGGGTTCGGATACAGCTTGATAAGTCGGACACGACGACACGTAGGTACGATTCAGGGTGCTAGGTCCCTAGCCCTACCCTAGGCGTACCCCTATGCACGATCACGAGTCCTAGTTTGTGTCGTGTCGTGTCCACGAGTGAGGTGAACACGTGCACGACACTGTGTTCTGTTGTGTCTGTGTGTGCACTGTTTTAGGTTCGGTTGATTTGGACACGTTGTGTCATGGTTTTCTGGACACGAAACTATCTGTGGTACACGTACACATATAACACTGTGATTACCAACCATTGATAGCTCATTTTAGTTTGTTTTTATGCATGTTTTCACTAATACCCTATTTTGGACTGAAACATGCATTTTCATATATTTCCAGTTTTACAAATTGGATTTTGGCATCCATTTTAGTTTAGTTTAATACTGTTAATTCCATGTTTTATACCCTAATGTTGTTCTCCTACATGTTTTCTAGCTATATGTCAATTTTGGGATGAATTGGTGGAGTATTGGTTTCAAAATTGGTGTATGAAAAACTGTCATTGGGTTGAACTCGAAAACTGAGATTAACTGAGATTGAATGAAGTTTAGGTGGTGTGTTGTAACTAAGCATTAGCCTTCACCTTAAAAGAAAACCTCAGTTTTCCAAATTGGTTTCCTTCCCTATATTTTTTTTCTTCTGAAAACTGAAATGGAATTGTGGTTTGAATTGAGTTAGTTTGAGACTAGAAATCTGAGAACATATTAACTGTTTACTAAACTGAGAACACCCTTTTGTTCATGACACTCACACACACACCCTATGCTCACATTGCCACTTGTCCTCGCATTCACTTTCACATTGTATACACTCTATCTTGACAAACTTTGTTCATACACACTTGACACCTCTCCATATTTTCTATCTCTATGTGTATGTATATATATATATATATATATATATATATATATATATATATATATATATATATATATATGTATGTATGTACCTATAATGTGATGTATAAGTATAGGTATATAGGTATAATATGGTATTCCTAATGTGTGTGTATTAGCCTAGGACTATAGCCTATGGATGCAATGTGTGATGTTAGTATAGTCTACTATTGAAGTGTATTGACCAATATAGACTTGTTAGGACTTAGAATGATTGTTAAACCTAGTTTAACATAACCTAGACTTATTTAGACCTAGAATAACTTGTTTGACCTAATTTAGACTCGTTGGACCTAGTTTGACCAAGGTTGACCAAGAGTTGACTTTGGTCTAGATTGACCTAGATTCATTTAGAATGCATTGAATTACATCTTGTTATCATTTTAGACTTGTTGTGACTTGTGTTGTTCTGATTAGGAGCCAGACACCTCTCCTCGGACAGTACATTTCATCCGGACACTCAGATAGCAGGCGAGTACATTCTCTGATCATTTCATATCCTGTTTAGAATTATTTTCCTGCTTTAAATTACTTTACTTGATACTGACACGTTGGTCACACGGATTAGTACTATATGGATCCCTTCTTGAGATGTCATCCCCTCAGGGAGCATCGGATACTACATGTTTTGTGCGTTTTACTTACATTGTGTATCACTATGCTTCATGGTTCATTGATCACTTGTGACATGTACTCTCATGATCACAGAGTCTTCCTTGAATCACCCATTTATGGGCATTCCTAGAATCACCCATTTTTGGGTCTACCATGTATCACCCCTTGTGGGCCATTGCATGGATCATAACATAACCTGGCTGGATCCTTGTGTATTGATTGGGGGTACGGGGGAGTAGAAGTAGACATGTGAATAATATCCAAGTAGTATCTCATCTGATCACCTCCGTAGTGTCTCATCAGAATCTCCTATGCCATTCACATGTTTATATTGTACTCTGACTCACTAGCCACTGTTAGTTCTCTACTTATAGTAGATATTTCTATTACAGTTCTCTCTCTGTTTACATTATGTACTTTCTTCAGTTTTCTGTATCTTACTTTACTGCATGATTATAATTTCTAACCTGCTATGATCTGTTGAGATGTATTGTGCTCGCTCTGTCCTGACTGGACCTGTTGAAAATATTACAGAGGACGAGGAGGAGGCCTGTGTGGATACTTTCTATGGGACAGCCCTAGAGGACACTTGTGGCCCGGACTGCCAGCAGGATCCACTAGCTGTAGAGACTGAGCCTCCCTAGTCTAGGTTTTACTATTCTGTCATTTGGGATCTGGATTGTATATATTCTTTCATACGCTGTAGTTGAGACTTTATATTTCTGGATGTTTGCTGAGTTGTTATCTTAGACACTTAGACTTTCTGATCATCTGTATTTCATTTGAGTTCTATATCATATCGTGCTTCTTCTTCTTCCTTAGTTGTGATTGAGTTTACTTTCTGCTATGTCACCCCCATTCGGGGAGTATAAACTGCTTAGCATTATATTGTTAGATGTTGTGACCTAGGACAGCGTTCTACCGCCGACACTGCGGTGTAGGCTGGACGTACCCACGTCTCGTGCCCTTACTCTAGGGTGCGGGTCGTGACATTCTGCTAGGGTTCTGTTAGGGTTTTGCAAATTGATTTTTGGGCTTTTTGAAAAGTCAAACAGTTAGGAAGTAGTTTGGACTTTTGTAAGTGGGTTTGTTTTCAAAATAAAAGGGTATTTTAAAAACGTTTCTTGGGTAGCCTATTTGTCAGTATGACGCAGTGTACATCGTATTTCTAGACTCAATAAATATGAAAAATTATATTGATAAAATAGGAAAACCAAGAGCCCTTTGATGACGCCTTTCTTCAAATATTTGAGCAGACTTGAAGACGCCTTTTTCACTTGACGGCGGTCGTTTAAAGATAAACAGATCTGAAAATCTGAATACCTTTCGGTGGCTTCGCCCCCGAACCCCCACGGGAGGCGCTGCCCCCTCGACCCCTGTCTGCTGACCGGGCAGCGGAACCCCCGATGCGAGGCCCCGGATAGGTCGTTAGGCGGTTCAGAGAAATCTCCTTGTATAACGCCGTCTTTGGCCTATTGCATATGTCCTGGTTTGACAAAGCTTGATCATGCTTACTGCATGTCTAAGAACATGTTAGACGAACAAAATAATATGATACAAGCATAGCAATATGATATAGAACATTTGAGACAATGCTAAGTTTAAGTAGGAACATGATAGTGATTACACGAATATTAGTGATGTCATTATGGTAAACTTAATTGATTAGCCATATTCAAAAATATGATATAATCATTGGGCTAACAATCTCTCCCTTTTTTATTATGGCAAATCGGTTAAGTTTAATATATATACAATAGATGCATGTATCACTAATAAACACATAATACTAGAATATTGTGTGCTAACTTAAACTTATTTCTTTCCCTTTGACATGATCAAAAATAAGCTCCCCCGTAATTAGAGCTAAATTGAACTCAAGCATAAGTAAAGGAGGAAAGCAAAAATAATCAAGATCAAGGATTAGGAGAACCGAAAGCAAAAATAACCCTGCTCCCACCGGCGACCCCGCTCCCTCTCGCCGACCCCGCTCCCCCTCGACGACCCACTCCCCTCCGTCTCCAGCTCCCCACCGGCGACCCCCTCCCCCCTCGACGACCCGCTCCGTCCCGACTAGGTAAATCCTAACCCTCTTTCGGACAGGACACTTTGACACAGGACACTTTGACACAGGACACTTTGTTGCTTTAATTTCAGTCATAATTAGTTAATTATGTTGAATAAATAAATCAATGACATCAACCAAAGAAGATCAAAGCTCCCATTGCCTTTTCTATGGATTTTGTTTGGTTGCAGAACGAATGACGCATTTTAGTTATTGTGTCTTCATATTTGTGTTTTTGTAGTCAACTGTACAAATATTGTTTGTCATTTGCACGTCCCTTAAAGACAATTTTTTTTTATGTAAAAACGATTTTTTTCTTTTTCCGGTTGGTTGGAAGGGAAACTGGTCGCATAGAACAAGTTTGTCAAGGAACTTATTATGTTTTTGTGTGTGTTTAGCTAGTAATTTGTTGTAGAATTTTTTTCCTACAATTCTGTAGAACACTGAACCACAAAAACCGTATAGCAGCAAGTATAACTTGCTAATAAGTTTTGACAGAGCAACATAATGTTTGTGGCCGAAAAGTTACTAACTTGAGTGAGAATTATGTTGGATTTCGGGTAGTGTCGAGGAGGAAAAAAAATCAATCTTGAAATATAAATTTGAGACAATGTTATGTGAAATGCTCAAGATGGCTTATCAAAATCTGTAATGTGTGTGGATTACATATACTTTTATCAGAGAGTATCAGTGTGATATTGTGTCCATGGTACATGATATCAACAAGATACACAAATACCTAAAGTTAATGTGATATGTAGGTAAGTGCTAGGTAGGTATCTTAGATAATTAGGGTAAGTACTACGGTACGGGATCCTATGGCGCCCTAGTTGCGACACAGTCCTCTAGGACCTCCCCTGCTACTATGCATGGCCCACAGCCCTCCCAGGAGTCTGCCCGAGTCCAGCAGATGGTGGAGTCTGTCCGTGACGAGCTGCTACGACGGATCCAGGAGCAGCACCATACAGACGATGCTACGCTTCTAGCACGATTGGATACGCTCGACCGCAACATTATGGAGCTCAGGGATATGACTGAGAGGACAGAGCGGGGCGTCACTGATCTTAGAGCGTCGACAGAGCACAGCGTGACGGATCTGCAGGCATCACAGCTGTCCATGGGCGAGTGGCTGACGTTGATGCAGGATTCGATGGTTGATAGCAGTACGAGGCTGCTATCTACCATGGATTCCTACCACCAGCGACTAGCAGCGTTGGAGCGTTATTATCCTCCGGGTGTGCCTTCATCGTCATCGACTCCGCCGGCGTCACTACCTCCGACTCCACCGACGTCACTACCTTCTTCATCGATGACGATTTCACGGGAGGAGTACGAGATGTTTCTATCCTTAAGGCGCGACGGTGCCCCTCCTCCTCCAGATCCACAGTAGTCCGAGTTAGGACTGTTTGATGAGATTTTAGTGTTTGTTTATTGTTTGTTTATGTTGATTATTTGTTTGTGTAGACTTTTAGTATTGGTTGTGGAAACTTTGGATATTGGTTGTGTACTTTGGATATTGGTTGTAGACTTTGGATGTTTTAGTGTTTGTAATACACTTTGTGTTGGTTGTACACTTTGTGTTGGTTATAGATTTTTACTATTGTTTGTGTTGATTGTTATACTTTTGTGATTTACCGGTGTTGAGTGTTCCATCGAAGGGGTCGGCGAACCCAGGGAGAAAATGTGCTTATGGTTTTTTTGTTATTTATTGAACTGTATGGAGAAAATGTGATTCTGTGGACATTCTGTAATTTTTTTCCAGTTTAGCGACGTTTAGCGACGCAGAGAAACGTCGGTAAGTCACCAGGTATACCGACGCCTACTGACGTAACGTAGCGTCGGTAAACGTCGGTACACGTTCCAGGATTTTCCCTCGTTTACAGAATCGGTAAACGTCGGTAAGTACTAGAACTACGTCGCTAAATGTTGTAGGATTTATCGACGTTGGCCGACGTATTAAACGTCGCCATATTTCCGACGGTGTGCCGGTGAACGTCGGTAAATGTTCCAGGATTACCGACGTATACGTACGTCGGTAAGCGCGACGATTAGCGACGTTTTGTCTGTTAGCGACATGGCTTTCCGCGACAACGGAAAAAACGTCGCTTAATACGTCGGTAAACCATTTTAGCGACGTTTTCGGTCATTTTAGCAACGTTTTTGGGCGTCGCTAATATGACTTATTCTGCTAGTGTCTCCACCTCACTCCGCGACATCGCCGGCGACCTCGACTCGTCCCGCCGCCCCCTCTCTGTCTACCGCTCCCACAGCCGGATCACAAGGTCTTTTTTTTTTCTTCTTCCATGAGCTTTTGCTGTCGCTTTGTGGGACTGCCAACTTTATTGCCAGTCCTATCTAAACTCTCTGTTTGGACATAGGACTGGCATCAACGTTGGCAGTCCTTACACCAATTAGGACTGCAACAAAGTTGACAGTCCTACTTTATGTTAGGACTGTCAACTTTGTTGCAGTCCTAATTGGTGTTAGGACTGTCAACTTCATTGGCAGTCCTGAAAGAAATTGGGCTAACCTCAAGTAACAAATACAAGTGGCAAACTTGTAAATATTTGAAAAAAATTTGGGCTACCCCCAAGTAAGTTTTGGAGTACCTTTAGAATTAGCCTTTATAAAATCTGATCTAGGGATAATATGCGGATGATAATGGGGTGGGCATAAGAGGAGCTATCTGATCCCTCTGATAAGCACCTTTTCCCGCCATTACATAATTTGAAGGAGTTCGAGTAGAATTTATCATGAATTACCAGAGATTAGATCAAAAATTGGGGAAGGACAGTGGAGAATTGGGAATTCTAGGATTTTTATTAGAGTACTAAGGAAGGAGAAGAAGACGAAGACGAAGACATTACAATAGCTAAGTAAAACTAACAACTAAAACTAACCGATTACATTCCAAACTGCCCCTTCTCTATGATTCTCTGGTATTTATAGAGATCAGAGGGAGTGAGTACTGATACTCCTTTGATGCTCATTTATTATGCCGACAAGGCATAACAGGTAGCTAATTTAGTTGAGTACCAATCTGAGCTGGCCAAGCTGGCATCAAGTGGTCCTCTTGTATGCTGACTGGAACACCAGTATAAGACTAATGCTCACTCTAGGTCCAGGTAAGATTCCTCACTATAGCTCCGAGAATTTGGGTTCGTATCAATACCACCCTCTCAAATTGACCTTGTCTCAAGGTCAAGGTGAGGATATACTAATAAACTCCTTATACGGTTCCCAAGTCTTCTTATTTGCAATGAACTGAGACTGGAAACTGGGCACTGATACTCGACACTAAGCTTTGCTAAGTTATCACATAGTATTTGCTACCTGGCCTACAGTACTTTAGATTGTTGCTTGCACTATGAACTGCCTGTGCTATTATAGAATTTGATCCCTGGATCCCACACCATAACATATGGAAACTGGCGCTATCAACAGCTTCTACATCAAATGAACATTTGGGTTTGTCATCTTTATTCAAACTTGAGTGGTAATCCCTCATGTGATCAACTGTGCTTCGACTATAATTTCCATAAGCTGTGGCATCTCTTTCATTCACTCTATTTTCTTTTGCTTCTAGGAAGACCAATGTGGCGACACTTGTCTTAAGTTCAGCTTTCAGTAAAGCCACTTCTTCAGTTGCTGCTATTGAATTTTGTGACACATCAGGACATGTATATGGCTTTCCAAACGATGTCGGATCTTTCATAATATTATCATAGCAGAATGGTGAAATTTCCCAACATACAACCAAGCCAAAGACTTCAAATATGATGGGCAAGTGTTGTTTTGACCTCTTTAGAGTAATGAACATCAAAATATAACTCATTTTCTACTTGCCATTGATCCAAGAAGGAATCAAATCCACCCAAAAACTTACTTGCATTAATAGGACCCTTACCAGTAAGGTTCCTTCTTATAAGGCTCGAGATTTGCAATAAGTACATCATTAGCATAAACCGTTTTGAAATCTGGAAAATTCTTTGTCCTTACAGTTTCTTTGACACCGGAATCCCATATCAAAATAGGTGAGAGGAAGCATATCCTTAACAGGAGGGGTCATTTTGGTCATATTGATGACATTAACTACTGCTTCTAGAGCTTCCAAAATAGAACCCGAGACCTCAGTAGATTCTGCCTGATCATATGGCTTTTTGGTAATGACCATGAGTTTCCTCTTAAACTCAAATGACTCACAGTAGTTAAGAGACCTGCTATCTTCATCTTCATGTACAGTTAAACCAATTATATGAGAAGTTGTGTAATGTACAAGTCCTTGTTCATCAGGCAGCAAGCTATCATTGGAAGTTTGTGCTTCTGGATTTTGTTCATATGTGATGGTAACAGAATCATATTCTAAAACCGTAGAACCATTTTTTGAACTTAATGTGACTCAAAGCTTCATGTAGTCATCATCCACTGACGGAGTTTCAGATTGGTTGTGCGGAATAGGAGAACTCCATAATTTTAGATAGCCCATCATGTTCTTCATACTTTACTCGTACAGGCAAACCACGATCACCATTTACCAACTGAAACACATATAACTTCCCATTTTCCTTCAGATGTTCTAGAAAGACTTTGTAAATGGGACCAATAGGTCCATCATCATACTTTCTTTGATCATTCAGGAATCTTGTGTACCATTGCCACTCAGTATTTTCTTCTCCCAAGTACTCATAGAAAACAATAGCCAAATGGCCCATCAACTGTAACCCCACTTCTCACTTTCTTTTTAAATAATATTTTCCTCCATTAAATTTTTACAATTTTTCTCTTGTTTATTTTCCTAAGCCTTTTGCTACTTCATTTAGATTCAATGTATATTTTCTTTTGGGCTGGATTTTCCAGGCCCAATTAAATAGTTAGAGTTTAAGCATTTTTTTGGGCCTCTCCTCAGGCCCATACAGGTCAAGCCTGCAAAAGGGCTCAAGACCATATTTATTCTTTTAGCTTAATTCTTCCTATTGTTCCTTTCAACACTGAGAATCGAGGAGAATGAATTCAAATTTCATTCTAACCGTTCTAACAAACTCCTTTTTCCACCCGACCTCTTCCCCAAATTTTGGCACCAATTTGAAGTTGAGCATCAATTTCTCAATCCTTATTTAAACCCCATCGATCGATCGAGAATTGTTTCTTCTACCTCTTCTTCCTCTACTTCCAAATCTCTGTTCAAATTGGAGGTTGGCCATGGCAGACACCAGCTTCTCAACGAGTCTCTGAGGCACAACAGAGAAGGGCAAGCGACTGATTGTCGGAGACGCGAAGGACTTCTCAGAGATGTTCGCTAAATCGACCTCCCTTCTTGCTGTTCATCATCTTCACTGATCAATTGAATTTTGGTATGGATCGTTCAATTCCTGATCAAATTGTTCTAGTTACAATATAGACTGACTCAATTGAACTTGATTTTGTTCTTCTTGTCATAATCGAGATCTAAGAACCACAGATCAGTGATCGATTAAGCCGTTCGTTTCGTCTTCATCAAACCGATCGATCGAGGTGAGTAGAGTCTCTGATGCTACTTCACTTTGTATCATTTGGCATTGGGGTTTTTGAATCGATCTCGTTCAGATTTAGATCTGAATCTTGAATGAACAATTGCTTTGATCTGTCCTGTTTTAGGAGTAGATATCTCCATCGATCTCGAGGACCTCGTTCAGATCGACTCATTATCAGAGTTCATCATTTTGTTGTGTTGATTCGAGGAGGTAAGAACTATACTCATGCCTGTGATAATCGATTACACTGCAGTTAGGATGATGTTCAAATCCTGAATGTTCTTCTCTTTTGTTTTAGATCTGATCCTAATGTTCAAGTTGGTGTCGAATTGGAATCTTAATTGAACATAGGTCAGTGTGAGACAATATCCATTCTAGGATTCTTGTAAATCTTCAATCCTTCTATCACCATCTTTATTCTTCAGGCCTCAGATCATCCACGAGGTCAGATTGGGAGTTCGTGTCCAGTTCTAGATTCGTATCATCAGTGTGGTGCAGGACAACATTCTCAGGTAATTTCTTGAACCTCTCAATAGAAGTTGAGAATGCATGATTCATACTTGATACCATGATACAGTAGGTAGGTATCTGTTGGACTATAGGGAAGCATGTTTGATGTTGGATTTGAGAACATTGTATGGAAATTACAAATATCAGATCTGGACTGATTGTTAGAAGATTAATTTTCATATCTTACTTGCTTTAGATAACTATCTATCTGAGATTTTAAGGTATCAGCATATTACTGATACTGGGAATTTATATGAAACCTACTAGTTGAGATTTTGTGAAATGTTATAACAGTTGTGGTTTGGGTTGGTTTAGTCGAATGATAGCAGGTTTATATGTAAACTGGTTGTGTCCATGAGGACTGGGAAATTTCTTGTTTGAACCTCTGATTTTGGTTCAAAGTATCAGATAGTTAGATTTGGGTTGGATATTTCCAACAATAAGTTCCCTTGTTAACTTGTTTAAAACCTTATCTTATTGATGCATAGGTAGGCCTGGGTTATTCATAACCTCTTTGATTCTTGACTGTGTGGCTCTACTGTTTGGCTAGATTCCATTCTTAGAATCTGTTGGTTTTTTCGAATTGAGTAAATGATGCTTTTGTTTCTATCAGTTGGTCATCTGAATCTTTTTGTCTGATCTCAGTTAAGATATTAAGTTCAGGGTTGATTCTGATCTTATGTTTCAAATTATGTCTTGTTGTTGACTGTTGGATAGTATGGCAGGTTAGTCTATCTCTTGGGTGTTCAGGTGGCTGTAGGGACAGTTGTGGACCTATTTTAGAAAAGTAATCAGTTGGTGTGGATTTATATACAATTTAATCATGTCACATTACTGCCATACCTGATTTGTTAGGAAGGGTTAACCTGAACTGAAGGATTGGATGATTTGTTCATATTTTGGAAATGCAGTATCAAGGCAGTGAAATCAGTGTTCAGTATGGTGGATAGCTTACTATAGATAGCTAACTTGAATACCAAGTTCAAACACCAGTTTCTCTAGGACAATTGAATAGGTTTTTGATGAGAACTAGAGTACATACTCTGTTTCTTTCCAAAATAGTAGGTCTGCCACAGTTCAAACTAAGGAAGATATTATAAGAAGCTGCTGCAGGATAGCAAGAACTGAGAGCTGGGTTGGTTGTATGTTGAGATTGATACTTATAGTTCAACTGATTTAGTGGCCTGAGTGAACCTATGGGTTTGAAACCTTATGTTGGTTAATCCTTAATTTACTCCATCATGTCCATCCTTTCCTTTCAACCCCTATTTTCATATCTTTCCTAAGTGCTTAAATTGAATAATAATTGTTCAGGAAACTGAGGTTCCTGACAGATAATGATATTGCCTATTAGTTACCTGTAGAAGCATGTTAGGAAATACACTGAAGTTAATAACAAAACTTGAAAGATGTTAGTTGATATTTTGATTGTCAAACTTGTCTAAAGCTAAGAACAAATAGGCTGGATATATAAAAACATATCTGTACTTAGTTAACTAAGTGTAGCTAGTCTATCCTATAATAATGATACTCTATAAGCATGTTTAGAAGATGTAATAACTAAACTAGGACTTGTATAGATTAATCAACTTATAATCTTTAACAGGAGGATATCCAGCTTTACTACCCGTTCTTGATCACCCTGAGCAAGGCAAGTATACTCCTCGGATTTGCTCATTTACTTCATATTTTGTGCATCTATTTCATGCTTGTACCTTCCTGTTGGACACGATATTACACGGTCTTGTCTTGTGTCTTGTTCCATGAGTTTGCTTGTGTCTGGGAGGGGAAATACTACAGGTGTGTGATCAAACCCAAGTTACAAACTCATGTTAATAGCTTAGGCCTCGCACTGTGCACGCGGGCCCTAAACCGTACCTTCATGCCTGTGCCATGTTCCATGTTCTACCCAAGTCGATCACACACTTTGGATGTATTTCAAATATATTACACATGTCAGGTTCCTTATATATTCATGTTCAGGTACCATGTTACAGTTCAGGTTCATTTCATATACTCTTGTGTTCATTTCAGCATGCTTGTTCTAGTTTCTTGTTTTGAGATTCACATGCCTGTTCATATTTCATCTTCATGTTGTTCTTGTTCATTTTCTTGGATATACTTAGCTCCGCTCCTGACTGGATATATTGCAGGTGTACTTGCAGGTATCATTCTACCTTATGGGCCAGAGCCCGGAATCTTAGCTGATTAGGATGGAGACATGACTTAGCTAGAGGCTTCAGGTTTAGACTGTTTAGCTTTACTCCTAGATATTGTTTTATTGAGAGTTCATAGTGTATTTCATTCTTGTTGTCTCTAGTACTTTTATGTCATTATGATTGGTGGATTACGGTGATCATCATGGGACGGTTAGATGCTGTGATGTTTATTATTAGGTTATTGTTGGAGTTTTCTCTAGATTGGTACAACTTACTTTGTCGTGTCTAACGACGAAGGCTGGACGTGTCCGACTCGTGTCCGATTATTCGGGAGCGGGTCGTGACATCAACTACCCTTTTTGGCACTGCTTCATGACCAGTGTGATACATGATATTAGATCAGCTACCTGCTGCCTAACAATCACTCTCTTTTTGTTCAAACACCACTTAGTAGTACCACAGATCCGAGGAAGATAAGGCTTCACTTGTTGCCCAAGTGAATTCACAACAGCACCAACTTCTTCAAAAATAATTGTTTGAGTATGAGTTTGATTCAAACCTTGGTCTGAAATACATAATTCAACAGGCTCCATAGAAGTTTTAACGCAGAGAACGTCAAAGCCGACCTTTGCCTCTTGAAGCTGGGTGTCAACCTTGCCAGCTTATTCTGGACCCTCTTTATTAACATCCTCAGTTTTTGCAACATCATCTTCGAGATGTTCATTATTTCCCTTGCCATTCTCTGTTTCTTTAGATAGCCATATTCTTCCAGAATTTTTTGACTGTTGTCTTGATTGAATGTTTTGCTTAATGTTCCGAACCAAAACCATGGTCATGTTTTGGTGTTCCCTTGTTAGTGAATGCAAAAACCAAACCTTCCATAGTCATACAATCAATCTTGCACCTACGACACCAACTCATGCTACCAAGCTTCCCCATTCTTGACTTCTCGAAATTGCCACCCTTACCATGTTCGTCGATACTTGCCATCTCCAGTGTACTGTTCATTCTCTGAACAACATGTATCTGTAGCATATTTTTCTTTTCTTGGACTACTTCAATCCTATTCGAACCTGAGACTACAGATTGCGGCTCCTTCATATACATTTTGTCAAAGACCAAGGCCTCGTAATTAGGACTTCCATGTGCTTCTTCCTTCACTGGCATTTCGTCGAACACATGTGGGAAAATTTTATACTATTGCTGCAGACATGTTAGCGGAGTCGTGTAATGCTGCAAATTCTATCTAGACTGGTGGTACCACGACGATGTTGCTGCAATGTATTGTGGTGGCTGAAGAGAGTACATCGATGGTTGTTGGTTCCATGTCGACGTTGCGTACGGCTACGGCGGCATCGGGTACTGTTGTTACTGGAGTTGTGGCATCGATGGAGAGATATGAGACATCAGTTGGTTCAACATTGACGACGACAACGGTGCCATGTATTGCTACTGCTACCGTGGAGACGTCGTTACCATCCTCGGCCATTGCGCTGGCGGAGGAACAAACTGGTAATGATGTTGCTGCTGATGCGACGTCGGAGAACTCGGCTATGATTGGACAATGTATTATTGTTGGTACTAACCTAATAAAAGGGAGGCCGTTATCAGCGGTGGATAGCCGCCGTATGGATCCGACGCGGGTGGTAGTGGCAGAGGTGGTGGAGGGCTCCAGTAGCTTGGGATCAGAGGCTATGATACCATTTGATATGCTCATTTTCCCGCCATGACATAATTTGAAGAAGTTCGATTGGAATTTATCATGAATTACCAGAGGTTAGATCAGAAACTGGGAAGGAACAGTGGAGAATTGGGAATTCTAGAATTTTAGGAATTTTATTAGAGTAGCAGAGAAGAAGAAGACATTACAATGGGAATTGATAAGGGCACTGCAACTTTTGATCAGGGCTAGCCCATTAGGCTAGCCCTGATCAAAAAGTGAAGTGTTTTTTATAATAAGGACTGTCCAAATTCCTGGCAGTCCTACATACAGTAAGGACTGCCAGAAAAATGGGCAGTCCTTTTGTTTTACATGCTGAGACTTAGGACTGCCAAGTTTTCTGGCAGTCCATTCAGTTTGCAGGACTGTCCAAAATTTGGGCAGTCCTTGTTATTAAAAAAGTGAAGTTTTTGATCAGGGGCTATCTCTAATGGGCTAGCCCTGATCAAAAAGTGCAGTGCCCTTATCAATTCCCCATTACAATAGCCAAGTAAAACTAACAACTAAAACTAACCGATTAATTCCAAAATTGCCCCTCCTCTATCATTCTATGGTATTTATAGAGATCAGAGAGAGTGAGTATTGATGCTCCTTTGATGCTCATTTATTATGCTGACAAGGCATAACAAGTACCTTATTTGGTTGAGTACCAATCTGAGCTGGCCAAGTGCTGAGCTGGCATCAAGTGGTCCTACTCGAGAGATTCTCTCTTCGGGAGATTATCTCTTTATGAGATATTTCAAATCTTTTCAGGAGATACTATCATATTTTCTATCACTTTAGGAGATTATCTCTTCAGGAGATCTTCTCTCCATGAGGTATTTTCAATCTCATGTACATAGACAAGCTTTTGACGAATCTGCTCAAAAATTTCTTCATAAATGTGATTGGACATTTATAATTTATTATTATATCATTTTCTAGACAGATACTCAATGAGTCTATCAAGTTCTTTCGGATGGTTTTATTCCATATATGGCTCCTTTTGTAAATCCTTCGGGGATATCATGATATCCTTCAAGGATATACTTCGAGATTTAAATCCTTCAGTGATTTATATATTTTATTGTCTAGGTTACTATGACCAGGGAATATTTTTTTTCATATTATATTCATGGTCATTTCGAGAATCCTTGAGCAACCAACATTGCTCTATACATTTGGATCTCTTTTTTTACTTGTTACAAACACCCATTCAAAACCTGCAATATTTATTACTTTTGGGTTTTGTACTATATGACCGAACATTCCATGTTTTGCGAGAGATATCATATCTTTCTATTATCATTTTCAACATTTAAGGATTATTCGTGGTTTAGTGTTGTCATTTATTTTTATCACCCTTTTTATTCTCATTTAATAATGTATCTTTGATTTTTTTTCTTCTTGATTCCAAATTTTTCTTGAATATGTATAAAACATTGATATCTTGGGTACCGGTACCTCTTTCTCAGTCTCTTCTAGGATCTGAGGCATATCCTCGACCGGAGCAACTTTGAGAAATTGGATCTTTGGTTCATGACATCTTTCGGACAGTCATGAACCTTTCTCTACAGAAGATGCTTCTTCAAAGCTGCTTATTCAAGTGCATTTAGGGTGTGATATATTCAGTCTCTTCTTCTGGAGAGATGAATCTTTAGAACCTTTCGGTCTTTACACGTTCTAAATGTAGAACTTATTCATTTGTTGTCTTTATTTAATTTTTTTGATGTTTACTTCTATTTTAGAATGTACATTCATAGTTGGTATAGCTATTTATGCAACATTATTGAAGTCATCAAGTAAGCATTTAATAATTCATTTGTAATGAAATATAAGGTATAATTTTTTCTAATTTAGTTAAGATTAGATAAAGTGGAAGTATACTATGATACGTTATTCTGTAATGATGCTTTATGACGTTCTTCTAGAATGATGATGAAGTTATTCTAGAATGATAATTCACGATGTTCTTCTGGAACAAGACATTTATTTTCTTCCTATCTCCCCCTAATGGCGGAAATTATGTATTATCAAAGTGACAGATCAAAAATTTACATTAAAGATATCTCATGTCTAAAAGATTGAATAATCTAAGAAGATAAACATAGAAATTTCTAATATTATAATTCACAAAACATAGATGTCAAGATTATAGTTTCAGATAATACCAACATAGGCCATATAAATTCAAAAATAATACAATTCAAAATAAAACTGGACTACTTATTATTCAAATACAATCTTCAGGATTGATGGATTAAAAATACATTTTCTTTTCTTGAGGCTAAGGAAACTTAGTTGATCATTAGTTATGTTGTCATTTGCTAAGAGATAACCACATGAATTAGTTAGGATAATTTTCATCATCATAGACTTGGTCTCTGGATGTCTTTGTCGATCATGTCACAGTTTAAAAGTTATGGGAACGTTCGGCTTCTGGCTCATAATGGACCTGTAGGATTGAGGTTCTGGCTCAACATAGCATCTGACTTGACATCCCTAATGTGAGTAATGTATATCCCTCGTGAATAGATGAATAATCTATTGAGGACAAACTTCTGGTTCCCTATGACAAACTTCTAGTTCTCTAGACACAAAGATATTCCTTATTTCACTCGTTTAGAGTTTTAATATGACACTCATTTGTCCTTATATCCTTAAAACTCAGTAAATTTTTTCTGGAATTATAAGTGTATGCATCTGTTGGATAGAATATGTTCTGCCGGAGCCTTCAGTTAATTTGAGCAAAGACTAGCTATTTTGGATACTACCTTCGATCTATATTGATGTTGGAGAAAAATATCCTATTCTTAAGGATGGTGTGTGTAGCAGTATTGTAACTATCAATTAAAATATCTATAGAGCTTCAGGTCTATGGTACTTGGGAGGACAACTAGATATCCGTAATCGCCCTATTGATTGTACAAACTTATGGTACAAACTTTAAAATATATGAAACTGTAAAATACCAACATTCAGGTTGGTGTTTGTAATTTATTTAGACATGGAACTTCAGGTCTATGATAGTTTCTATGACAGCTAGACATTAGCCTATTTTTTTTGTACAAAACTTTTAAAAAAAATTCAAACTGGGGTGATTTTCTCCGGTCATGCAGCGCAACACCTGTCATACATGCACCCATCTGGGGTCGTACAAAACTTAAACAAACAATCATGTTTACATATATGAACATGCAATTTGTATCTCTTTACCACTAAAACTACCTCAATTATTCGATAGTAGGAGAATCAATTGCTATTCAACTAGACCATACAACTAGGTGCAAATGAGCCAAGCCGTTCGCGATCTGCTCGAAGCTCGGCTCGATAAAAGCTCGCTTGAGCTCGGTTCGTTTAGTAAACAAGCTGAGCTCAAGCTTCATTTTCGAGCTCGTTTAATAAACGAGCCAAGCTCAAGCTTAGAAGTACTCGGCTCGTTTGAGCTCGCAAGCTGACTCGCTTATGAGCTTGTGAGCTGGCTTGTTTAGAAGCTCGTTTAGGAGCTCGTTTGTTTGTTGAATTCTAATTTTATGTATGTTTGTATACTAATATGTTGTGTGTATTATATATTTATACGTCCTTAATAATTGATATTAAGGAACGTTTTTAATTAAACTTTTTGTTAGTATTACAGGTACTTGAATTTAAGCCTAACTACCTTGAAATCGAGCTCATTAAGCTTGAAATCAAACTTAATGAGCTCGAAATAAAGTTTAACAAGCTTGAAATCAAGCTTAACGAGCTTTATTTTGAGCTTATCAAGCTTGTTTATCAAGCCAAGCTCGAGCTCAAACCAAGCCAAGCTCAAGCATAATATAAACAAGCTCGAGCCAAGCTCAAGCTCTAAAATAAATTTTTATCAAGCTTGAGCTCGAGCTCGATTAATTTTAGTCAAGCCAAGCTCAAGCTTACAAAAGCTTGGCTCGGCTTGGCTCGTTTGCAGCCCTACATACAACCCTCATATTGGAATATACATTATGTTAAGGCTCACTATTAACTCTAACCAAAGAAAATAACTCATTTGTCAACATATATTATTTTAGAAGCTTGGGAGTATGGTATCTATTGTTAAGAGTGGTCTAGTTGAGAGATACAAGTGCACACAGATCTAATTACAGAAATCATGTTATATTGTGGAAGTGTTCCCGTTTTCTGAAAGGCATTATTCAGAATGCAAACATATTTTTATACGTGCTCCTACATGAATTTTACATTTACTCGAGTGCTAAAAAATACATAAAAAAAGAGAAGGTCATAAACTCAGATGACAGTACAAGTCATCTTTATTTGGCTGATATCATTTTCAACGAGACTAAGCTTGGTCAACCTACCAATAAGATAAGAGGAGATTTCTGAATTCACAACATCAACCTGAAATATCTCAACATTAACTATTAGATATTTCGGACCAATTGGTGAGATTAAGTAATTTAAAAGGTGTTGGCCATATACAAGATTAAAATGCTTATAGGCAAATTATAAGGGCACAGCTCTTTTTACTCGGGACTGTCCAAGTGACTGTTTTCCATTATTTACAAGTTTGCCACTGAAAAAATTACTCAGGGCTATCCAAGTTATAGGTATAAAAGTTAACTTTTTTTTTTTTCCTTCTCTTCCTCACCCTCCATTCTCTCTCCCTCTTTATTCTCCAAACCCTAGGTCTGGTCCCCACACTTTTTCCAACCCCACATTTCTCCAAACCCTAGAAGATTCTCCAAGGAAGATTCGTAGAATATTCGGTACGATGACGTCCGCTAAACGACAAAATTTCTGAGTTTTTTTTAGTAATCTTATATTTTGTCCCAATGTAGAAATTATGGAAGAAAGTGGATCACGTCTATCAATCGAGGAACCCGGATCTTCCGAACAACACGACAAAACACCCGAAGAACTCTCGGTAAATTTCCGACCGACTGCTACGCATTCGAGTGTACAAGAGGACTGCCAGAAAGCCGGATCTTCCGAACAACACGACAAAACACCCGAAGAACTCTCGGTAAATTTCCGACCGACTGCTACGCATTCGAGTGTACAAGAGGACTGCCAGACTTTCTGGCAGTCCATAGAACAGAAAGGACTGCCATATTACGCGACAGTCTATTTGTACAACTAGTGTAAAATAGGATTGCCGCAAAACATGACAGTCCAAGAAGTAACGAGGACTGCCAGATTATGCGGCAGTCTATATGTAGTAATGCTGTACAGTTGGACTGCCAGACATTCCGACAGTCCATAAAACACGTAGGACTGCCACATAACTCAGCAGTCAGTGTGTAGAAATAGTGTTAAGTAGGACTGCCAGACTTTCTGGCAGTCTTTTAAACACGTAGGACTGCCACACAAATTGGCAGTCTTTGTTAAGAAGCAGTGTAAAACAGGACTGCCAGACTTTCTGGCAGTCTATAAAACGCGATGGACTGCCAGAATGTCTGGCAGTACTGTTGTACAGTCCTGAAGGAAGGGCAATTTTCTTTGTAATTTTGGTTGTAATTATGATTGGCAATTTTTTTTTGAAATTAAATGTAGGGCCCACCACCTCCTATTTCCGTTGACTTGAGTAATATATTCTCAACCGATGTCGCATTTAAATCTTATGAAGAAGCATTAGAATGGTGCAGACAAGTTGGAAGGCAAGTAAACACCGTCCTTGTCATTTCACGGTCATTACGAGGCCCGTCGTGTCGTAAAACTGCTGATCTTGGATGCGAAAGAGATGGGACATTTAGGCTTCATCGAAAGAAAGAAGAATATGGCCGGAAAAAAGTCCCGCAGAAGGCGGTCGGGTCCAGAAAGTGCGGTTGTCCTTTCAAGATTGTGCTTGTCTCAAGAAAGGATGGAAAGTGGACAATTGATGTCAGAAATGCGATGCACAATCATGCGGTGGCGGAGACACTTACCGGTCATCCCTATGCCGGAAGGTTGAACGAACAGGAGAAGAAGTTAGTTGAAGAAATGTCCTGCTCCGGAGTCGCCCCGAAGCAAATTTATTCCGCGGTGCGCCAGAAGAATGAACAGAACAAGTCAACAATGAGGACAATCTACAATGCACTCTCGAGATCGAGGACAAATACCCTAAGACGTGGTGCAGTCTGAGAGGGTGCCGCCGGTTCGACGTGGTGCAGTCTGAGAGGGTGCCGCCGGTTCACTTATCGTTATTGGTTTTTCGCGAACCCGCTCAGCTTCACGTGCCTTCCGCTCCGATGCGGTAGGTCGTTTTCTTCCACCCTCGACGTCAACGTCCTTCGACTTCGGAGTCGGGTCGTGACTACGAATATTTAATGTCAATCGATTAATACTTAGAAAACATCAAACAAGACTGCCAATTCAGGACTGCCGCTATTTCTGGCAGTCCTATGTACTGTTAGGACTGCCAGAAAGAGAGGCAGTCCACGTGTACAGCAAGTATTACAAAGGACTGCCAGACTTTGTGGCAGTCCAATACGCATAAAGGACTGCCACAAAGTTCGGCAGTCCTGTGTAATACTTGCTGTACACGTGGACTGCCTCTCTTTCTGGCAGTCCTATGTACTGTTAGGACTGCCAGAGAGAGGGGCAGTCAACTGGTACAGCAAGTATTACAAAGGACTGCCGAAATTTGTGGCAGTCCTTTATGCGTATAGGACTGCCACAAAGTGCGGCAGTCCTTTGTAATACTTGCTGAACAAGTCGACTGCCCCTCTCTCTGGCAGTCCTAAAAGTACATAGGACTGCCAGAAACATGGGCAGTCGTCGTCGAGTCGAGAGGAACCGACTTGGGTTGTTCGAACTAAATTAATAGGATTTTGGGGGGGGAGGAATTGACAACGTATTAGGTTTCTTACCTTGATTGAGAGGAACGTTTGCGCGCCATCGTAGGGAGAGATGTTGGAAAATGGTGAAGACGAAGGAAATGGCGGAGATGAGGATCGAAACCCTAAACATCACAATTGCGTAAAAGAAATGGAGAGAGAGGAGTGGAAAATCGTGGAGAAGAAGAAGAAGAGGAGGAGGGAAAATAGGGTTTGTGAAGAGAGAGGGGGAAAATTTCAAATGCTTACAGAAGAGAGGGTTTGGGGGGGCCTGTGGGGTTTGGACAGCCCCCGAGTGAAAACGTTGGACAGCCCGAGTAAAAGTTCCTCAAAGCCTGGCTAGCCCTAATCCTGGATAGCCCCGAGTAAAAAAGGCTGTGCCCTTATAATTTGCCATGCTTATACTCATTGTTATATCACGATGTTCTCATCCCTGGACATGTTGGAAAAAAAAAACTATTATGCATCATTGTTTCTATTAGAGCGTCTAGTTGTGAGCTTCATAACAATGTTTTAAAAACCGGACCGATGATCGAACCGAAATTTTTTGGTATAGGTCGGACCGGGGTTCAACTGAGGTTCAACCGGGGTTCAATTGGAGTTCAATAGACTTGGTTTAGTTTGGTTCAAATAGGTAAATATCCATATTTATTTTTTGGTTTAGTTTGGTTTGATCATAAGTATGTTAGTTCGGTTTAATTTTACAACTATAAGGTCGATTAAAACCAAATAAAAAAATCAAATGGTCCAAATTTCTCATAATAATTTATTTTGATTTTTTTAACAATGAAAAAATAACAAAAATTGGCCGGTTCAATTGTGAACCGGTTCGGCCGGTTCACCGGTTGAACCCGGTTTTAACAAAAAACCGACGGTTCTTTAAAAGACCCGACTTTAATCGAACCGGACCGATTTTTTGGTTTAAACAGGTTGGACCCGGTCCAACCGCCGGTCCGGTCCGGTTTTTACAACATTGCTTCATAACAATGTTTTAAAAACCGGACCGATGATCGAACCGAAATTTTTTGGTATAGGTCGGACCGGGGTTCAACCGAGGTTCAACCGGGGTTCAATTGGAGTTCAATAGACTTGGTTTAGTTTGGTTCAAATAGGTAAATATCCATATTTATTTTTTGGTTTAGTTTGGTTTGATCATAAGTATGTTAGTTCGGTTTAATTTTACAACTATAAGGTCGATTAAAACCAAATAAAAAATCAAATGGTCCAAATTTCTCATAATAATTTATTTTGATTTTTTTTACAATGAAAAAATAACAAAAATTGGCCGGTTCAATTGTGAACCGGTTCGGCCGGTTCACCGGTTGAACCCGCTTTTAACAAAAAACCGACGGTTCTTTAAAAGACCCGACTTTAATCGAACCGGACCGATTTTTTGGTTTAAACAGGTTGGACCCGGTCCAACCACCGGTCCGGTCCGGTTTTTACAACATTGCTTCATAACGTGAGCTTGTAACTCATGTGGGAAGAATAATATGGTTAGGACGATAGGGTCATGGCTCCTCGGATTTGGAGTTACCACTCAAATATTGAATAAGAAGTGAATTCAAAATTTCATACAAGTGTACTAAAAGAATTAAACACCTAGAAACATAGTAAATGAATTTGCATATGACAAGCATTCATTATAAGATAATGGACTAATTGTGATGCATAAAGAAATTACATCAAAAAATGGGTATTTGTTTACAATAGGTTTTCGATAATCTTTATTAATCTATAAAAGATAAAGCGACAACAAATTTATGTAATTCTACAAAAGATTTTATAGGCTAAGAATAATAATGTTAATCTAATATGGTTATAGTTGCTCTAATACCAATTGTTAGCATATAGTTCTTTACATTCAAATCCAATGCTATCTTAAAGATTAATATTAGGAAAGAAAATTTACATAAATATTGCATGTTTATCTTATGGATCTCTATGAAATAATAGGTAAACATGTCTGCTTATTTAAAAAAAAATATCTCTATCCTGATAAAATGAAAGGTGAGATTTTATTTATATTTTTTTATTTCCATCTAAAATTTATTCATTAAAATTCTTATAAAAATAATTCTCGGCAGCAAGCATTTGTTTAAAAAATGATGTTACATGACAACAAGCAAGCATTTGACAATGTAAACCCCCCTAGTTTTATAGAATTTTCATTTAAATTTTCATTTAATATTTTCAGTATTTTCTTATTTATTAAATAGCTTATATGATTTTTCTTATATATCAAAACTAGCAAGTAAATATTTTTTTTTCTTGCACAATATTTATAAGTATTTTTGAGTTTTAGAAATTTTATTTTATAGAGTATATAAGGTTAGAAAAAAAGAACAAGCAAGTAATACTGTTCCAGTGAACAGTACCCCCTAACCCGAGAAAGGAAACCTTTCTTTTAAAAAAGAAAACCAAATCTTGATCTATTTTGAACCAAATTGATTCAAATAAAATCCTAGACATATTTATTTGGGATTCACTTCCAGAGTAGGATTAAAACCCAGCGAAAATCCTATTCTAAACCGATCAAAAATCGTTTTAAAAACTCGTCAATATAAACGAGTCATTGACTCTTCCTGGGATTATTCGCACGCAAACCCTAATTCTCTTCAACCCCGACACTGCGCCGACATCCCTGACATCCCCGCACCCCTTTCCGACTGCTTGCACGCCGCCGTCGGCCGTCGCACCGCCGAAGAGCCGCCCAAATCCGACACTGACAGAGTAGTACTCTGTTTGCAAATCCCAGGTACCCTTTTTTCCAATCGAAATTCATCTTCGATACTAGATCGTTTTCAATTTCGTAAATTCTTCTAGAAACCCTAAATAACCTCTAGAAATTTCCGCAAATAGATTTCGATGGGGAGAACCATCGATCCAGAAATTCGACACAAAGTTATCGAAAATCTGTTCGAAAACAGAACAGAAAATCCATCCCAAACCCTGTTTTGGAAGACAGTTTTTGAACCAAACAGTAGGAATTTCAAAAATCTATCTGAAGACAGTTCTAGACAACCTACAGGGCTCCAAAAATCTTATGTGGATTTAGATTTTGTCGACTGTGTGTCGAGAAATCGATCTTCCAAAACTGACAAAAATCGTTTTCAAATACTACAAAAATAAGCCAAATTAGCGACGTCCAGATACGTCGCTAATTAAGGCATATACGTTGCTAAAGTTATTTAGCGACGAAAAATGAAGGTCGCAAAAAACCTAGTCGCAGATGACACATTCGTCGCCCTACGTCACTGTTTGCGACGTCACCACAATATCGCTGTGTTGTCGCAAACTTAGCGACAGAGGGTGACGAAAATTGACGTCGCAAAATTAGCGACATAGTACGACGTATTAGCGACGTCCAGATATATTTATGTGATGACATGGCATGCCTGCCACGTCAGCAGCTTAGCGACGTACATCGACGCATTAGCGACGTCAGTATTCTAGAGTGAAGCGACGGATTGCGACGGTGAGCGACGCAACGCCGCTATTTAGCGACGTACCTATCCGTCGCTATCCGTCGCTATACGTCGCAGACTAATAAAAAATATATTTAAAAAATATAATGTGTATTTTTGTTATGCTGTGTGTCTGTGTTTACAGTGTGTGTGAAGTGCAGTGTTCGAACCATCGACAATTTCGCTTACTGTTCTATGTTTTATCTTGGATAAAAAGAGCAACAGTTCAGGGTGCACTTCTCAGAGCTTCCTCTTCACGTCCTTCACCTTCTCGGGATCCTGTACGACGTCCCGAGAGAGTAAAAGATATGAAAATAAAGCTCTCAGAAGTACACCCTGAACAGTTGCTCTTTCTGTCCAAGATAAAACATACAACAATAATCGAAACTATCGATGGTTCCGAACACTGCATTTCACATACACTGTAAACACAAACACAAATCATCACAAAAATACACATTATATTTTTTTTTTAAATTTGGACAGCACCTCCTTTGTATATCAGATCATCGCTTATAACCCAGCGTAGGTATATTTGTCATCCCCGTCACAGATATCACAAAGTAAATATCACAATAAAAATACCAACAAAGTAAATATCATAAAGTAAATATCCAACAAACATACATGTCCACAATTGAGGGCAAATAAGAATGAAAATCAGTGTACAGAATGGTCAATGGGCCCATAGGGCCAATACATACAAAGATGATAAAAAAATCTACTGGATCACTGAGGACCCTTGCCGCGTATGATCTGGGATAACATGTACTCATACTGCTCCTGTGTGAGCTGTACCGTAGGGGCAGTAGGAGGCAGTGCAACGTCTGGAGTCGGCGCCATCGATGGACCGAGAGGACGTATCTGCTCCATCTCTCGCAGTCGATCACCATGCGCAGCAAGGGTACACACCATCCTCTGAGTACTCTCCTCAAGAGAAGTATGCAGCTGGGTGAGTGAGGCAGCCACGGTCCTCTGCGATCCCTCCAGCTCGACCTGTCTACGCTTTGTGTGCTACGTAGACTCGGTGAGCGTGTGCAAGCTGGCAGCTGTAGCCTGCTGTAGACTCATCAACTCTTGCATACTGTGCTCGACCGCATCAAATCGTCCGGTGATCATCGGATCGTCGGATCGTCGCTCTGCCCAAGCTGCCTCAGAAATCTGCTGCTGCAACTCGCGACGCAGCTCGTGGAGCTGTCTGCACACATCCTGCGCTCGTGATGACGCCTGCAAAGCTGGAGACTGCACACTGACAGAGGGGGCCCGGGATGACTCTGAAGCCAAATAGGCGCCGTAGGATCCCGTACCGTAGTACGTACCCTTCTGAAGACCGCCAAAGACGGTCATCTAGAGCTCGTCTGGCGATGGAGCTGTAGGCGGCTGGGAGGAAGTACCAGCCCCTCCCTCTGCTGCCGCACTAGCAGCAGCAGCCGCCTCATCTTGTAGCCGAACAAACTCGGTCTAGAACAATATTTGCTAACGTATAAGTGTTTGCTAAAGTCTATATTGATATCTATTTTTCTGTTTTCTAAATTATAGTAAATTAATATAAAGAATAGGACGTACATATGCCTGCGTCGCCCTCTCGTCAATGAAGTCCCCAGCCCTCCGATGGGTGACCAGGAAGACGGTCACCATGTTGGGGTCCTCACCCTTTTTTACCTATTAAAATATATTATCTATTATTAGTATTAAACATTCTATCCAACTATATATAAAATGATGTCCGTTATAGGAAACGTACCAGACGACGAAAATGCTCCGTCATCTGAATGGAGCCACCACACCACTTACCGGCGCTCGACCGCGCCACCTTGGCCTTGTCAGACTGCTCCTGGTACCTGGCCTCGCCGAATCTAGCCTTCATCGCAGTCCACTGCTCTGGCGTGATCCAACCGTGGATCGGCTTTCCGGAGCGATCACGAGACTTCTGGTCGTGGATCGCATCACGGATGAGCTTGCCTGCGATGGCAGAAAATTGGCCCTCGATCTTCGTTGCTCGGCGTGGTAGATAGAAATAGGTCCTCTACAAGAAGTAAAATAGAAAAGTTGTATAATATACACAAATGATTATTAAAATTTAAAAATAAACAAATTTTTTACCTTGAAGTGGGCGAACCAAAAGGCCTTCCTATCTGCAGGAGCATCTGAGTAGTTAATCCAAGGCCCACCATAGTTTTGCCTCAGAAATACCCCCAGCTGTCTCTGTACAGCAGGAGGCCGATATCTACACAATAATAATTTTCATGAATATATATGTACATATAATCATTTGAGAAATATATATTAACTAATTAACTTACTTCGTAGGCCCGTCCGTCCAAATCTCCATACGCATCTCACCCGGGGAAGCGCATGGAGGGTCGCTCTCACCTCCTGCCTGGACAGGATCAGTCTGATCGCCGTCCTCCATATGCTCGACGTTGGCTCCCCCCATGGAGCCGTCGGCAGGAAGAATGCTGGACGCGGGATCAGGAATGCTGGACGCGGGATCAGGAATGCTGGATACGGGATCAGGAACGCTGGACGACGAGGGAGGAGTCGCCAACCTGCTGGAACTGTCCTATCCCGGTAATGGATCGGGAACAGAACGGTATAATAGTGTACTCGGAGATGAGGATGAGGGTACGAAATCTCCATCCCCAGCCCGAGGCAGACGGGACTGCCTAATATAAAATCTTCTGCATCGTCCAGATGGTCTAGTCATACTTGATAATAACATATGATAATAAAACAAAAATACATATTTATATGATAGACATCACAGATTTTTGAAAAATATCATAGTCACAGATAAAAGTGTCACTAAAGTGTCACAGATTTATATGATAAAGTGTCACTAAAGTGTCAAATATGATGATAAAACAAACGTACAGATTTAATCCTCTTCTGAAATTCATCTAGTTCGTTTAGCTCATCTTCTTCTTCTTCTTCTTCTTCTTCTTCTTCTTCTTCTTCTTCTTCTTCTTCCTCCTCCTCTACATCTTCACTTTCATCTGCATCTTCCTCTTCAGATAATTCTACTTCTTCTACACAATTAGATGTGTAATGAGGAACTTCCGTCGTGTCCACTTCTATAATATTTGTTACAAGAGGTAGTTCATCCTCTTGATAAGCTATATCGTCAACCTCAAAGGTATTTCTAGCTTTGGTCTTGCATACTGTCCACCAGTCCGACCTTGTTGTTTTCCGTTTAGGATAACTTGTGAAGTACACAAGCTGAGCCTGACTTGATAGGACAAATGGTTCATAGGCTTGATATCGACGCCGATAGTTTATATCCACAAGACCGTGCTTGTCTACTTTCCAACATTGACCTTCAATCGGATCGAACCAATCACACCTGAATAATACAATCTTAGCAGGCTCTATTCCATAACTATATGTCAGCTCCACGATCTCCCGTAGCACGCCATAGAAATCGTTGTCCGTATCAACATCTTTGTAGTTCAAAGATCTGATACACAAACAGCTGTTTTTGGTGGAGTCGAGATCCACAAAGTTGTCTCTGATCGGGCAAGTTGTTGACTTAAACCTAAACCCATTAACACAGTAGCTTGGCCATATTTTTGCAGCATAAATTGGTCCCTTGGCTAGCGTTCTAATAGACTCATTCTCAAGTCTTGCGTATGGACGATCGACCTAAATACCACGAAAAAAGAAATTAAGCTCATTCTCAATAAAGTGCAAATACAGAAAGGCAATTACAGAGTTCTCAAGTCTTACATATGCACTCAACCATGATGGAAAATAACGCCTCATTTCTTGTTCTAGTTCTTCTTCTGTTATGTGTGGCCTACCTGACCTCACATCATCATTAAATATGCTGAAAACAACATCGTTCAATTAATGTAATAGTATAATAATCAACACTATTAAAATAATGTAGACGTATTAGTTACTTACCCCTCTAGTTTTTCTACTTTCTTCTCGTCGCAGTTCAGTAATACATACACCTGAGCAGCCCTTAGCTCATCATCGTTCAGATATCTCTTCTTCATTTTACCCGATGGCTTTCCTGGAGCATTGAATACCTTCAGTATTGTATCATTACATTCATGATCTCCGTTGTCGTTTCTGGAAACTCTCGTTCTATTAGTTGCAACATGAGGCTTGAAATACATCGAACAAAAGTTTGTAATCTCTTTGAGAACATAGGTTTCACAAATAGAACCCTCGACCCGTGCCTTATTTTTCACCTTTCTTTTTAGGTGATTCAAATGTCGCTCAAATGGGTACATCCATCGATATTCGATGGGTCTACCAACACGTGCCTCATAGGATAGATGAATCGGTAAATGTTCCATAGAGTCGAAGAATCCAGGAGGAAACACCATCTATAGCTTGCACAGTGTTACCGCAATGTCCTTCTCTTGCTTTTCTAGACGATCAACGAGCAATTTCTTAGAACAAAGATCCCTGAAGAATATGCTAAGCTCCGTTAATGGATCCCAAACTGCCTGCGGTAAGAATTCCCGAAATACAATCGAAATTAACCTCTCCATGAATACGTGACAGTCGTTGCTCTTCATACCCGTCAATTTGTTTTCCTTCAGATCGACACATCTTCTCAGATTTGACACATATCCGTCTGGAAATTTTAGGCCCTGGATCCACCGACAAAGTCTCACTTTATCCTCCTTGTCCAGCAAAAAAATTGACTTCGGCAGGAACTGTTTTCCATTCTGCTCTATCAAATGCAACGTAGGGCGTTTGCATATTTCTTCTAAGTCCAACCTAGCCTTGGGATTGTCTTTCGTTTTTTTCTTTACGTCAATCACAGTATTAATTATGTTATCAAACACATTCTTCTCAATATGCATGACATCAAGATTATGTCTGATCAGATTGGTACTTTAGTATGGCAGATCCCAGAATATGCTCCTCTTTGTCCAGTTATGATCTCTACCAAATCCATCGCACTTGTATCCAGTTGTAGGATCTTCGATAGCACTTGTAAAATCTCTAACCTCCTTCCATATCGTGGCTCCGCACCACCTTGGCGGTGGATCACCCTTCTCCACAACGCCGGCACGGAATGCATTCCTGTTCCTTCTGAACGGATGATCTTTTGGCAGAAATTGCCGATGATAATCAAATAAGCACGGTTTTCCTTCGTGTTTCAAGCGGAAAGCCTTACTACGGTCCATGCAATACAGACATGAGAGACAGCCATGAGTGCTCCATCCAGATAACATTCCATAGGCCGAAAAGTCGTTGATGGTCCACATAAGGGTTGCCTTCATCTAAAAATTATGCTTCCTGAAAACATCGTACGTCTTAGCGCCTACTTCCCATAACTGATTCAACTCATCTATCAAAGGCTGTAAGTACACATCAATGTTCCTCTTGGGATTGTTCGGACCAGGAATTATAACGGTTAGAAACATGTACTGAGTCTTCATGCACATCCAAGACGGTAGGTTATACGGAGTGACAATCACAGGCCAGCACGAATACTGGGATCCCGAAAGACCAAAAGGAGTAAAACCGTCAGAAGATAGCCCCAACCTGACATTACGCGGATCTGAAGCAAAATCAGGATACACTCGATCAAAATGCTTCCACGCTTCTCCATCGGATGGGTGATCCAACACTCCTTCAATCTGTTCTCGCATGTGCCAACTCATATTTTCGGCCGTCTCTTTCACCATAAATAATCTTTACAACCGCGGTGTTAAAGGCAAATAGTGCATTGAATCGGTCGGTCTTCTTGTACCGGTAGACCTTCCTGTACTAGTTGTCTTATAGCGATCAGTACCACAAAATCTGCACACATCTTCGTCCTTGTCATCTTTGTAGTACAACATGCACCCATTGCGACAAGAATCAATTTTCTCGTATCCCATCCAGAGCGATCTCACCATCCTCTTAGACCGATAGAAGTCTTTAGGTAACTTAGCACCCGTCGACAAGATCTCTATAATCAACTCCAACACTCGGTTGTAGCATTCTTGCGACATATTAAAATCTGACTTAATGCTCAACAGTCTTGTAACCACCTCCAACGGTGAATGATCCTCACAACCAGGATACAATGGAGTCCTTGTATTCTCCAGCAACTCTATGAACTTTGCAGCATCGACATTCGGTGCCTCCTCAGCTGCATCATGAACGAAACTAGGCTCCGGAGCATCGAAAACCATGTTCACGCACCCGTCATCGTATGCATGATTATCTAAAATAAAATTAGGTCCCGCATGCATATACGGCTCAACATAAGGCTCCGGCTCTGATGCTAAAGACACAAGTTCTCCGCGTGCGGTCCACTGATAGTAATTAGGCGTGAAATCCCTTGAGTACAAATAATATGTCACTTCCACTTATGGATAATATTTTACATTATGACATTTCACACATGGACACTTAATTTTGGTGTCGTCCATATACTGAGGGAACGCCTTAGCAAACTGCAGGAACTGCTCTACTCCGCTATGTATTCATCCTGCACACCACACATATCATCAGGACGATGATTTGTACATCCATGAACGATTCCGCAAGTAGTAATTCATATCCATTTGAAAATAATTCTACAAAGATGGACACACATGTTCAGCGCAGTAACTAGTCAAACTGGGTAAAGTTGAGTTGTCTAAGTCAATATCTTGGACAAACTAGTCAAACTGGGTGAAGTTGACTAAGTTTAGGCAATTATCCTTCACTAGACATAGACATGGAAGAAACACCGATATTTGCAGTGTCCGAACTTCCTACTGTATATTACAGTAGAGAGACATGGTAACCGTGTGTAGGGGTGCAACTCGGACGGGGCATGGCTCTGCCTACCTGAGCTCACTGCCTACAGGGTAGTGTACATGAGTAGTGTACATGACCTATTAGCCTATGCTCCAAGCCAATTCCTCTACTCGACTTGATATCATATCCTCTTCATATCAGATATTTGATACCAAGATAGGAAAAGTTGACAGATACTTGATTCTAAAATTCTCCCCCTTTACCTATCAACTGATACCAACTGATATCAGTTTCCACTGGTCGAATACCCATGTACTTCCACACCATTTTACTCATCAAGTTAACCATTTCTAATCCTATGCACAGTCAGTCACCTGTTTTAGAAACCTATACATAGTTAAAGACCCATTTCTAACCCTATGCACAGTCAGTCAGTCACCTGTTTTAGAAACCTATGTACAGTCAGTCACCAGTCAGTCACCTGTTTTAGAAACCTATACATAGTTAGAAACCTATACATAGTTAAAAATCCTATGCAAACAAAAAGACTATGGTCCGCATCAGTCTCCTCTCTTTTTGGGTTAGGATCTTAAGTGGCCTAGTCATGCTGCATATTATTTGGTCACGATTGGTTCGCAAAATCAAAGTAAAAGTCATTCATATTTTGGAATTTGAATATCAAACGAGACTTTTATGGAAATAGCAATCATAACAAAATATTTATGCTTTGTTTTGAGAATGATGTAACATTTTTTTCTTTCTTTTTAAACTCTCTCCCGGGCCTCGTTTGGTTCGCGTAATGGAAAAGGAAAAAAAATCAATTCCTCGACATTTTATTTCTTTTAAAAAATTACAATTTTTATTAATTTTTTTTATATTTAAAAATGTCAATGAATTTGAAAAGAAAAGTGTGCTTCAATTTGGAAAAGTGATTCCTTACTTGAATGGTTGTAATTACTTTCCTCCCTAATTTTTTTCCATTGAAAATTATTTTTCTTTACTCCTCAATTCTTTTGACACCCAAACATAGAAAAGTAATTATTTTTCTTTCCCAATCCGATAATTCGACAAACCAAACGAGAAAAGTAAACCTAACTCTATATTGTTGTTGATTTTTCCTACAAGTCTACACTCAACATGCTGTCAAACATCGCCGGTGGACGTGTGTGTCCGTGTGTGTCTCTGTGTGTGTGTGTGTGTGTGTCTCTGTGTGTGTGTATGTGTGTGTCCGTGTGCGTGTGTGTGTCCGTGGGAGGAGGAGGAGGAGGAGGGAGAGGAGTTGGGTTAGGGTTTATACCTGAGGAAGAGGAGGAGTAGCTCGGATTGGGGGAGGAGGAGCTCGTGGAGGAGGAGTTCGAGGAGGAGGAGCTCGACTGGGGGGGGGGGGGGGGAAGGTAGGGGTCGCCGTAGGTGGAGGGAGTCGCCGGGGGGGGGGGGGGGGGGGGGGGGGGAGGACGTCGCCGGAGAGGGGGAGGGGGAATTTGAGATCGAAATTTCTAATTTTTGAGTGAGGGAGAAAAGGAAGCAGCGTGCCCTAAGTAAAAAAAAGTTAGCTACGTCAATAGTAGACGTCGCTAAACGTCGCAAATATTTTAATATATGGCGAAATATTTTAATATATGGCGACATATTTTAATGGTATGTTGCTGAACGTCGTTTTCAGCGACGTAATATAACTAATGTCGTTGGACGTCGCTATTCAGCGACGTTTTGCGATGTCTGTAGATAGGAGTCGCTATATTACATATCTAGCGACGTAATTTCATTCCGTCGGTAAAATGCGTCGCTAATATAGCATATTTTAGTAGTGAAAACTGTAGAAAATTTTTCGATATGGCGTGCGTCACGACATACCGGACTACGTGGTCGCGAACCGACATCAAAAGTTGTGTCACGACATACCGGACTACGTGGACTACGTGGGTTGGCAAATGCTTTCACACGCGTCCAACAATTTTTGTGTTTAAAGTCTTCAAAGACTACTAAGCTGTGTTTTGTGGAAAAAAAAATGTTGTGGAGACTAACCTTCCAGAGAAAAGCTATTAGACGGAAGACTTGTCCGGCAGGAAAACTCGATTGCGGGATCGATGTTCTGCAAGTTGGTGGTTTTGCAGGATTGAGATTATCGTGCGCCATATCAAAATTTTTGAAAGTCCAGCGGAAAAATCAGCAACATAAGAATAACAATGACGTTTGGTAACCATTGTGTTTTATCTGGACTAGTGTGGTTGTGGTTGTTAACTCACACCAACATCCTGTGTGTGCTTCTTAAAATCATTCAACTTATCACACTCGTGAGCAAATTTGGAAACTTGGCAGAAAAAATTTGCAGCGTGAGCACGATGAAAGAGTCGTAACGTAATGAATCAAGAGGGTACCATCATAATCCACATCCATACAACAAAATAAATAAAAAAAATCTTGAATATTGGTTGACTTATCGATTTCACGACTTCTAATGTGAATGTGAATAGGTAGACAATGGCGAAAGGAGACAAAACTTTGACAAAAGTAACATGCACGTAGACAAATCTTTCTCTTCCCAAACCATTGCATTGAATGCATATTTCTCGGTATATATATATATATATATATATATATATATATATATATATATATATATATATATATATATATATATATATATATATAGTGGCTAAAGCAGGCCAATCAGCCATTCACCGATCAGCCACAATGAAGGGCTTCCTGCTCTTACTGCTGCTTCTCCCACTCGCTTCAGCTGCCACAAACACAAGCACTAGCACTATCGTCCGCGACGTCGAGGGCAAACCGCTCCGCCGCAGCCACGAGTACTACATCCTCCCGGTCATCCGCGGCCGCGGAGGAGGCCTCACACTGTCCCAGCGCAACAACACCTGCCCCTTCTACGTCACCCAGGAGTCGGACGAGACCAGCAGCGGCCTCCCGCTGATCTTCTCACCCGTCTACCCGAGAGACAAACTCGTCCCCTTGTCGACAGACCTCAACGTGGAGTTCTCCGCCGCAACCATCTGCGTGCAGTCTACTGTGTGGGAGCTGGACATCGACGTGGCGACCGGACGGAGTTACGTGACTACCGGAGGGGTGAAAGGGAATCCGGGACCGGATACAGTGAGCAACTGGTTCAAGATAGAGAGGTATGACAGTGACAGTGACAGCGGCAACGGGAAGTACTATAAGCTCGTCTTCTGTCCAGGTGTGTGCAGCATCTGCAGGGTCTTGTGTGGGGACGTCGGCATATTTGTTGAACAAGGGAGGAGATGGTTGGGATTGAGTGACATGCCATTCCCTGTTATGTTCAAGAGAGCAAAATAAATTATAACAGCCTCTAGATGGTATATATGGCTTTGGTTGAGCATATTTTACTTTTCTGTTGTACGTTGGGATTTAATCCTAATTAAATAAGACTCAACCTAAATAAACTCTTTATTTCACACAAGGAAAAATCTATGTGTATTTCAATATCAGCTTGTCTTTACTTGGGTATTACAAATGAGAAGTATTGGGATAGTGATGAGTAGGATTTGAAGCGTAAATAGTTTGAACCTCGAACTGCCAAGTTGTATTTTACCATCTAATACGACTCGTGGTCGGCTTTTTTTTTTTTACGAGGTAAAAGGTGGATCGACAAATGTCACAAGATTTTGAACCTTGATGTTGTTAAAAAAAACATGTGAGAGAGTACTGGATTGTTACAAAAAGTAAACGAGTTTAAGGTATTAATTGCACCAAAGTTTTTTATTCGGTTCATATGGTGGATGAATGCGGAGTAAATGAAGTTCCTTCATTCATAGCACTATCAATTTATGTAGCAATTCATTTATAATTCGTAACTTATTTGACATTAGTATCAACATGTAAATTGTGTTGGAGTACACGTAATAGTCAATGGTGGTAATTCATATTAGCTCAAAATGTAAATTGTGTGTCGGAGTATAGGCAAATGACGTCTAGGAGTCTCTAGAGTAGTATTACAAGTCTCATGAGAACATGAACAACGTCCATGTGATTGAAAATGTCTAGAAGATGCGATTTGAGAATGGCAAGACAATGTTGTCCCAAGTTAACAAATTTCTCAAGTTGCATAAAAAACTTGAGGATGATGGCATGCCCCTAGTCGATGCTTTTATTGTCGGTGGCATTGTCGCCAAGCTCCCGCTTGGGGGGAGCAACTACATTGCGGACATGCACCGTAAGAAGATGGAGGTAGATCTTTATCACGCCCCAGAACCAGAATACCGGAGAGCGGGAAAGTGACTCACCCAGCTACGTATTGCGGGTAGATGAATACCGTATAATACGATTAATGCTGTCTAAAAGACGAGGGGGTGCATACTACATGAAAGTCTCACTAGGGCTACCTGACATCTATTGTCTCAATAATTCAAACAAGAAGCAATAATAAAGAACATATAAGATAAAGCAGTAAGGCGTCCCAAACGCTCAGTCAAAATGTTCTTGAGACCTGGCTTAACAAAACATAGCCAGAGGATATAACAAAGTATACACAATCGTTATCAGCCGCAGTCTGACTTAGTTACAATTATGTAAAAGTAAGTACAAGACAATCCGACTTAACATGTCGGTGCCAAGCGGCAAAATGTAAAGTAAGTAGCAAAAACGAGTAGTAAAGCAAGGAACCCACTCGTGTCCTCCTGCGATCATCCCTCTAGTATTGACCATCTTGGAGGTAGAAGTAATCTGAGTCCTCGGGAACTGGCTCTAGATCTGGCCATGCAAAACCAGAGAGGTTAAACCTCTAATAGCAATTACCACAAGGAAGCACGACATGAGAATTAAAAACCAGTAATAAGGGTTGAGAATATGATACATATGTCTCTGCTTGCTACTGGGATTTTACACAACATCACGACACTTCAAGCCAACTTTTCAACCAAACAAGGACAAAAGTTTACCCGTCATGTCTCATCTCAGTAGTTAACAGAGTAGGTACAGTACGCAAACAAATCAATTCAACGGCAATACAACTACTATGGCTTGCTAACTGTGAGTTCCAAGTTATCCTAGAAATATGCAATAAGGATTCCTCAGTTCTTACTATGCACAAGCAAGGGTAGTCTACCCAATAATCAATTGTGCCAATCAAGAATTAGACGAGTCCCAGCGGGACGCCCGTCATCAATATACAGTAAGTAAATATAGGCAGATATCGTTCCCTGCCCGTGTGGCAGATTTGCAGTATCTGTGGAAGCCAGCCGGTATATCGGGACACTAATTGCCCAAAGGATGGCTACAATGTAAGAACTCAAAAATCCATTCTCTCCATGCAATCGTTATTTTATTTAACTTAGTAGTCCCTATGTTAATTGAAATCCCATGCCGTGGATCATGGTCATTCAGAATGAGTACTTTCGTACAGAGTACGATATGTATAACTCTACAACGATGCCCGTGTGGCAGATTGTAGGTCTTACATAGCGTAATACGACAATCAAATCTAGCTACAGAATAATCATGCCTTGACTGTAAAGTACACGTGCTGCTTTATAGAAACAAGTTAAAATCTACACGTATCCATATGCCAATGTTCGGGGTCGGCTAGTCGATTGCAATGGCTCATAGTTAATATGAACGTGTCTCATTCAATTTCAATAAGATGACTAGCCAGCCTCTTAGTTCCAACTAGGAACGCATGATCAATAAATAGTCAAGGTAACAATCATTATCAATTATGACGAGGCATGAAAGTCAACTAGTATTCAGTATGGTCGAGTCTATAACTCTCAGGGTTTAGTCCCAGTCACACTGGATATTCCATAAACTAATCAAGACACAGGGCACATTCCACACAACCATATATATTGAAATATTAACATTTCATGATTTTATCAGGTTCATGCCAAAAGGCGTAAGGATATAATAGGAGAAATGCTATGCCGACATAAAGTAAATAAAGTATAGAGCAATAGAAACACCGAGGTTGGATTATGCCAAGGCTAATCTATACCATGACTAGTCTATTCCAAAGCTTTACGCTAAGGCCACCGGGTTACGCCAAGCTTTACGCTAAGGCAAATACGTGCGTAAATAAAGTACACGTAAAGAAGTAACGTTACGCGTAAACTCGTACGCGTAAAAGAATAATATTACGCATAAACCAAAATCGCGTAAAGGAATTACGCCAAGCCAAGGAGTACGCGTAAAACAGAGCTACGCGTAAAGAATAGGGTTACACGTAAGACTTGTACACGTAAAAGAATAGTTACGTATGAAATACTGTACGCGTAAAGAATAACGTTGCGCGTGAAACACTGTACGCGTAAAGAATAACGTTACGTGTGAAACACTGTACGCGTAAAGAATAATGTTACACGTGAAACACTGTATGCGTAAAGGGTCGAGCCACGCGTAAAGGTTGCACGCGTAAAGAGTCAAGTTTACGCACGAATGAATACGCGTAAAAAGTAATACGCCAAGCCAAGTCGACTTGCGTAAAACAGATTCACGCTGACACGAATGATCATGGGCGTAGAGATTGATATTACGCGGACACGTAAAATGTGGGCGTAAAGTTTAATGCCTACGCGAGCACGTATAACGGGAGCATAAAACTCCTCCCGAATCCCAAATTCCATGGAACCTTCATTTCAAGCCAAAAATGGGATTTCCATTTGTCAGAATGGCGTATAACACAATCTCAACAATCTGAAAGAACAAAATTTGGAAATAAGAAAGTTTGATAGATCAAAACCAATAAAATCCAAAAAATGGTAATTTCTAGATCTACTAAAAATGAGACTTCAACATGTAAAATGCCAAGTTCAAAGCTATCTTAGAATCACGAGAGGAAGATAAATGAACTATAAAAATGGGTTCTCATATGGAATCAAGATATACTTGCCTATGGATTTGGTAGGTGGAGAGAGTTATGAGGACGAAGAAGAGTAAATGAGAAAGAAAAGTAATGAAGAGAAAGAAAGGGGGTTGGGGCTTTAAATGAAGATGTGGTAGGTAGAGAATTGGGTTCGGTTCATGATGAACCATCAAATTTCAAAAACAAACCGAACCAAGCCAAACCCAAGAGCCAAAAATAAAATACAGAAAAATAATTAGCAAAAAATTAAAAGAATTAAATACAGAACAAATGTATGATAAATATTAAATAAATATATTCAAGCAGTATGCGTATTAAAATAGGCATTCTAGGAACGGAAAGTGACGTCTCTACCCTCCTTAGAAAAATTTCGTCCTCGGAATTTCAAATCCAAGCAGGATAGAAACATCGATGTTAAACTAATTCAAGTACAAGCAATTTTAGCGAGCAAGCAGTCATCTTACAATATCAATAGCAAGTAATATATCTATGTTTATATCAATCTACGATATTAAGCAATTTCTACTCATAGGGTGATAAGCATGAGAAATCAAGACAATCATGGTATACGGAAAAAATATACCTTGTGAGTCAAATAGGTGCGGATAACGTGATCGGAAATCATCCTCACGTTCCCACATTGACTCTCCTAAGGAGTGATGACCCCAAGCAACACGGACAAGGCTAATTGTTCGGTTCTTGAGTATCTTCTCCCTTCGGTCCAAAATGGACACAGGCTGTTCCTCGTAAGACAGGTTAGTACCAACAACCAGCTCAGAATGATCGAGGATATGACTTGGGTTCGATACATACCTACGTAACTGAGATACATGAAACACATCATGCACCTCTCGTGACGAAGGTGGATGGGACAATCAATAAGCAACATCGCCTACCCTATCAAGGATAGCAAATGGGCCCACGTTTCGCGGACTCAACTTCCTGCAAACGCCAAATCTAATAACCCCACGAGTAGGTGAGATCTGCAAAAACACGTGTTCTAGCGGCCTACGATGCTGGTCCGCCCAATGTCGATGTCGATCTTGCGCAACTCGAAGTCGCTCTCTAATTCCCTTAATCACTTCAACCGTCTGAACAATCATCTCTGGGCCTAACATCTTTCTCTTCCCGATATCATCCTACGCCAGTGGCGACCTGCACTTCTTATCGTATAGTGCTTCAAATGGCGCCATCTGGATACTGTCTTGATAACTTTTGTTGTACAAAAACTCGACTAAGTGTAGGTGACTCTCCCAAGATCCTCCAAAATTTAGGGTGCAAGCTCGTAACATATCTTCTAAAGTCTGTATTATTCTTTCTGATTGTCTGTCCGTCTGTGGATGGTAAGCCGTGCTAAATCTTAACTTGGTACCCAGACTATAATGTAAACTCTTCTAGAAATGTGACGTAAAACGGGCATCTCTATCTGATACTATACTGACAGGGATCGCATGTTGCCTGACTATCTGTTGCATATACAATGCTGCCAACTTCTTCGTAGATTATCCTACTCTAAAAGGAAGAAAATGTGCCACTTTAGTAAGTCGATCCACTATCACCCAAATAGTATCCATACCACTTGGTGTTCTCGGTAAACCGGTTACAAAGTCCATGGTGATATGTTCCCACTTCCATTCCGGGATAGGAAGCGGTTTTAATAATCCAGCTGGTCTCTGTTGTTCTGTCTTCACTTGCTGACATATCAAGCAACAAGAAATGAATCTAGCTATCTCTCTCTTCATTCCGTTCCACCAGAAGTGCTGCTTGATATCTTTGTACATTTTGGTCCCCCCGGGATGTATAGAATACTGAGAACTGTGGGCTTTCGTCATAACCTCCTGTCAGATATCTCCACTAGGCACACATAGACGTGATCCAAATCTAAGTGTACCATCTTTATGAATTTTTATCTCCTTCCTGAGTCTCGACTCACATTCTGTCCTAAGCTTCTGAATCCTTGGGTCCTGTGCCTGAGCTATCTTGATCCTGTCTACCAAGTCGGATTGAACTCGTAGACTTGCCAGAATTCCTACATCACGTATAACCTCGATGCCCATCTCTTGAAGATCTTCTAAGATATTTTTTTGTGATATCAACATAAATGCGCCACCTCTCCTGCTAAGAGCATCCGCTACCACATTAGCCTTACCTGGATGATACTGAAGCTCTACGTCGTAATCCTTGATCAATTTTAACCTTCTTCTCTGTCTCATATTCAGTTCCTTCTGAGTAAAGATGTACTTCAGACTTTTGTGGTCCGTGTACATGTCCACTCGATCACCGTACAAGTAATGCCTCCATAGCTTAAGAGAAAATACTACCGCTGCCAACTCCAAGTCATGGATCGAATAATTCTTCTCGTGGTCCTGAAGTTGCCTAGATGCATACGCTATCACCTTCTCATGTTACATGAGGACACACCCAAGTCCTTTTCCTGACGCATCACAATATACAGTAAAACCTCCGGGTCCAACCGGTAATATAAGAATAGGTGACGATATCAACTTCTGCTTCAAATTCTCAAATAATGTCTGACACTCTGTCGACCAAATAAATGGTACATCCTTTCGTGTCAAGCGGGTCATGGGTGTTGAGAGTCTTGCAAAGTCTGATACGAACCTTCTGTAATATTCTGCCAATCCCAAGAAACTCTGTACCTCTGTTACAGTCTTAGGTGTTGGCCAACTCTCTACTGCTTCCACTTTTTTAGGATCCACTGCTACTCCAGCCCCTGATATGATGTGCCCCAAGAATGAAATTCGAGCCGTCCAAAACTCACACTTGCTGAGCTTGGCATACAACTGGTTATCTCTCAGAACCTGTAATACTTTTCTGAGGTGATCTTCATGCTCTCCATCACTAGCTGAGTATACGAGAATGTCGTCGAGGAACACAACGACAAATTGATCTAAGTACGACATAAAGATGCGGTTCATCAAATCCATAAATATTGCTGGAGCATTGGTCAAACCGAATGACATTACTAAGAATTCGTAATGTCCGTACTTGGACCTGAATGCCGTCTTAGGAATATCCTCTTTCCGAACTCTCACTTGATGATAACCTGATCGAAGATCTATCTTGGAGAAAACCCTTGCCCTGCTCAACTGATCAAACAAGTCATCGATCCTTGGTAGTGGGTACTTGTTCTTTACTGTTGCCGCGTTAAGCTTTCTGTAGTCAATGCACAATCTTAATGACCCACCCTTCTTCCCTACAAGTACCACTGGTGCTGTCTATGGTGATTCGCTAACTCGAATGAACTTCTTTTCCTTCAGTTCCTCTATGTGCTGGTACACTTTGGCCTGCTCTGAATCCGCCATTCTGTAAACTCGATCCGATATCGGTTTAGTTTCAGGTGCCAATTCTATACTGAACTCAATATCCCTAATCGGGGGTAAACTTGGAAGTTCTTCGGGAAATACATCTAGAAACTCTTCCACTACCTTCAGAACTTGAACTTCTTCCATTGCCGCTACTACTCCTTCTTCTTGTTGAGTTGCCTCTGATCTGACTAAGGTGAACTGTTCCATGCCTGGGATATTAAAAGATACACTCCCTCTACGATAATCTATCGTCGCATGACTGTCTTTCAGCCAGTCTATACCTAAGATAACGTCGAAATTCTAACAGGAAATTCTATTAATCTGGCGGGTAAGGAACGCCCGTAAACTGCAACTCTACACGCTAGAATAACTCTACTGCCTCCTACAAGCCTATTACCAGTGAGTATATTCAACCTCCCTGGCAATACCTCAAATTTTATTCCTAATCGTGTCACAAATTGTGCAGATATAAATGAGTGTGATGCTCCCGAATCAAACAATGCTACTGCGGGATATGGGGCGACGAGAATGTTACCTGCCACAACATCTCCCGATGCCAATGCCTCTTCCAAAGATAGATTGAATGCCTGCCCTCGGCCTCCTTGTTGGTTCCCATGCTGCGGCCTAGCCTGGTGTTGCTGCTGGCCCCTGCCTTGGTAATGCTGGGGTGGTCTTTGTTGTTGCTGCATCGGCGGTCCCTGCTGCCGAAATATCTGAGCCTGTGACATGAACGGGCGTTGTGCCAACGGCCTCAATACTACCGCTGGTCTTTGATACTGGCCTGCCCCTGGTGCTGGCAGAGCCGGATACTGTTGCACTGGTCCTCCTGATCTCAAATTCATAGGACAGGTGGAAACCCGATGATCTGGACTTCCGTATACTAAACACTGTCCATTCAATGCCCGACACACGCCTATAGTGTGCCCTGCCTTCCTATAATAGATGCAGCCCACTGGGAGTTGCTGGTTCTTCTTCTGCTGCTGCTGCTGTCTTGGTGGTGCTGTCCCTAGCATCACTACATCGTGAATACGAATGCCAGGGGATGGTGTTGTTATTCGGGGCGCTGCTCCCCCTCCTCCTTCAATCTGATTGTGAGATCTCTTCTGACCTCCAGTCTTTGATGTGATCCTCTGGATTGTGATCTCATGCCTCCGGATTGCCGTCAATACCTCATCAAAGGTTTGGTAGTTGTGCCCCTCTATCAATTGCAAGAGTTCAAGATAAAATCATTGTTGAAATCTCATAGCCCTCTGGCTCTCCGTTGCTACCATCTCCGGGGCAAACCTACTCAGTCTGCAGAACTCTGCTGCATAAGCATCCACTGTCTTACCAGCCTGCTTGAGGTTGATAAACTTATGTTGTAGCTCAAACTGTGCCACAACTCCATAGTACTTCGTCTTAAACCTCGCAATAAAATTATCCCAAGCTATAAGACGTCTGATGCCCACTTCTTCTGATTCCCACCAATCACGTGCGAGGTCCTGAAGTAACAACTTCACTTGATCCACCCGTTCTTCCGTCGGTACCTTAGTTGCTGTCAGAATAGCCTCAATATCTTTAAGCTATGTATCTGATGAAATGGCATCTTTCGTGCCTTCGAAACGATGGGGGTTGTACTTACAAAATCTGGTTGATGCTCCTGAATCAGTCCTTACCCCTCTTTCCAAAGCCGTTTGCAATCCTTGGTTGAGCAACACATTTTGCTCTTGCAGCTGAGTGTCCATGCGTTGCTGGGCCAACATCTGATGTTGCTGAGTAGCCATCATCCTTCTCATGATCTCCAGAAGGGCTGGTGTGTCTACTTCCACGGGGCTAGGTGGAACTATTGGTGATGTTGGAAGCTCCGGATACTGCGGTCCAGCTGTTGGTTCCACAATTACCTCTTTTTGGACGGTCTCTTGAGGTAGCGTTGGCCCTTGTTGCTGACCAACATGGTTAGGTTGTCCGTGTTGTCCTTGTTGTTGCTGTCCAGCTCTGACAGATGCGGACGAGGTGCCCCTAAGAAAAGGGACAAGAGAACAATCAAACTATCAGACAGAAAAGATCAATGAAGTCAAAGGATACCGGAATCTCAAGCTAGAGTCAAAAATAATGAATCATGAGATCAAAGAGAAACATGTGTGATTGAGACATCCTATAAATTAAAACACCCCACAAGTCTAAAATCTGACCTGTATGGGCCACCACTATAACCTTGTCACGCCCCAGAACCAGAATACCGGAGAGCGGGGGAGTGACTCAGCTAGCTACGTATTACGGGTATGAATACCGTATAATATGATCAATGCTGTCTAAAAGACGAGGGGGTGCATACTACATGAAAGTCTCACTAGGGTTACCTGACATCTATTGTCTCAATCATTCAAACAAGAAGCAATAATAAAGAACATGTAAGATAAAGCAGTAAGGCGTCCCAAACGCTCAGTCAAAATGTTCTTGAGACCTGGCTTAACAAAATATAGCAAGAGGATATAACAAAGTATACACAATCGTTATCAGCTGCAGTCTGACTTAGTTACAATTATATAAAAGTAAGTACAAGACAATCCGACTTAACATGTCGGTGCCAAGCGGCAAAATGTAAAGTAAGTAGCAAAACGAGTAGGGAAGCAAGGAACCCACTCGTGTCCTCCTGCGATCATCCCCTCTAGTATTGACCATCTTGGAGGTAGAAGTAATCTGAGTCCTTGGAAACAGGCTCTAGATCTGGCCATGTAAAACCAGAGAGGTTATACCTCTAATAGCAAGTACCACAAGGAAGCACGACATGAGAATTAAAAACCAATAATAAGGGTTGAGAATATGATACATAGGTCTCTGCTTTCTGCTGGGATTTCACACAACATCACGACACTTCAAGCCAACTTCCCAACCAAACAAGGACAGAAGTTGACCCGCCATATCCTGATATTATGATCATCGCAGTAGTTAACAGAGTAGGTACAGTACGCAAATAAATCAATTCAACGGCAATACAACTACTACGACTTGCTAACTATGAGTTCCAAGTTATCCTGAAAATATACAATAAGGATTCCTCAGTTCTTACTATGCACAAGCAAGGCTAGTCTACCCAATAATCAATTATGCCAACCATGAATTAGACGAGTCCCAACGGAATGTCTTTCATCAGCATACAGTAAGTAAATATAACCAGATACCGCTTCCTGCCCGTGTGGCAGATTTGTAGTATCTGTAGGAACCAGCCGGCATGTCGGGGCACTAATTGCCCCAAGGATGGCTGCCATGTAAGAACTCGAAAATCCATTCTCTCCATACAATCGTTATTTTATTTAACTTAGTAGTTCCTATGTTAATTGAAATCCCATGATATGGATCATGGTCATTCAGAATGAGTACTTTCGTACAGAGTACGATATGTATAACTCTACAACGATGCCCGTTCGACAAATTGTAGGTCTTATATAGCTTAATGCGACAATCAAACCTAGCCACAAAATAATTATGCCTTGACTGTAAAGTACACGTGCTGCTTTATAGAAATAAGTTGAAATCTGCACGTATCCATATGCCAATGTTCGGGGTCGGCTAGTCGATTGCAATGGTTCATAGTTAATATGAACGTGTCTCATTCAATTTCAATAAGACGACTAGCCAGCCTCTTAGTTCCAACTAGGAACGCATGACCAATCATTAGTCAAGGTAACAATCATTATCAATTGTGACAAGGCATGAAAATCAACTAGTATTCAGTATGGTCGAGTCTATAACTCTCAGCGTTTAGTCCCAGTCACACTGGATATCCATAAACCAATCAAGACACAGGGCACATTCCACACAACCATATATATTGAAATATTAACATATCTTGATTTTATCATGTTCATGCCAAAAGGCGTAAGGATATAATGGAAGAAATGCCATGCCGACATAAAGTAAATAAAGTATAGAGCAATAGGAACACCGAGGTTGGATTACACCAAGGCTAATCTATACCATGACTAGTCTAAGCCAAAGCTTTACGCTAAGGCCACCAGGTTACGCCAAGCTTTACGCTAAGGCAAATACGCGCGTAAATAAAGTACGCGTAAAGAAGTAACGTTACGCGTAAACTCGTACGCATAAAAGAATAATATTATGCGTAAACCAAAATCGCGTAAAGGAATTACGCCAAGCCAAGGAGTACGCGTAAAACAGAGCTACGTGTAAAGAATAGGGTTACGCGTAAGACTTGTACGCGTAAAAGAATAGAGTTACGCATGAAACACTGTATGCGTAAAGAATAACCTTATGCGTGAAACACTGTACGCGTAAAGAATAACGTTACGTATGAAACACTGTATGCGTAAAGGGTCGAGCCACGCGTAAAGGTTGCACGCGTAAAGAGTCAAGTTTAAGCACGAATGAACACGCGTAAAGAGTAATACGCCAAGCCAAGTCGACTTGCGTAAAATAGATTCATGCTGACACGAATGTTCGTGGGCGTAGAGCTTGATATTACGCGGACACGTAAAACGTGGGCGTAAAGTTTAATGCCTATGCAAGAACGTATAACGTGAGCGTAAAACTCTTCCAAATCCCAAATTCTATGGAACCTTCATTCCAAGCCAAAAATGGGATTTTCTTCGGTCAGAATGGCGTATAACACAATCTCAACAATCTGGAACGAACAAAACTTGAAAATAAGGAAGTTTGATAGATCAAAACTAATAAAATCCGAAAAATGGTAATTTCTAGATCTACTAAAATGAGACTTCAACATGCAAAATGCCAAGTTCTAAGCTATCTTAGAATCACGAGAGGAAGATAAATGAACCATAAAAATGGGTTCTCATATGGAAGCAAGATGTACTTGCCTATGGCTTTGGTAGGTGGAGAGAGTTATGAGGAAAAAGAAGAGTAAATGAGAAGGAAAAGTAATGAAGAGAGAGAAAGAGGGTTGGGGCTTTAAATAAAGATGTGGTAGGTGGGGAGTTGGGTTCGGTTCATGATGAACCATCAAAATTCAAAAACAAACCGAACCAAGCCAAACCCAAGAGCCGAAAATAAAATACAGAAAAATAATTAGCAAAAAATTAAAGGAATTAAATACAGAATAAATGCATGATAAATAGTAAATAAATACATTCAAGCAGTTTGTGTATTAAAATACGCATTCTAGGAACGAGGAGTGACAATTTTGAGCGCCTCTTGCACTGGATCCATGTTGAAGACGAGCTGAGGGTTCAACTCAAAGTGGACACGTTGTTCAAACAGATGGCCAAGGCCAACTTAGTGGAAGCTGGAGACTCCAAGGGAAAGCAGAAACCTTCTCGCAAAAAGAAGAAGGACTTCAACCATTTGAAGGTGAAGTCGGCTTCGTTCAAGCCAAAGTCTAAGGGTGATGGGGCTTGTTTCAACTATGGCAAGAAGGGCCACTTCCGAAAATATTGTAAATCTAAGCCCAAATCGAAAGAGTAAGGTGAGGCTAACTTTGCCGTGATTGTGCAGGTTAACTAAACTAGGGTTGAGACGGACTTGTGGATGGACACTGGTGCATCCTACCATGTTTGCTAAAAAATGGAGATGTTTACCATATATAAGTCTACATCTAATTAAGAAGCTTATGGTGACGAACCAAGCACAAGCTGAAGTACCATGAGGTAATGAGACCTCAGGTTCAGGCCATGTCACAACGGCGTAGCACTACAAGAGGCAAAAGACCTCATGCTGCTTTATTAAAACTCTCTAAAGGAAAAAGACACTTATGTGTATGAAAAGATATGTGGGTCGTCTATTAAAGGTAAATTTGTAGATACCAAAAGCATTTGCACATAAACCAGTTCAACACATGGGCTTAAATGTGCGACCAGAAACATAGTTGATGTAGTTGTGTGGGTGGGAAGAATTATAGTTACAATACATTTATGGCCTAGTCCATTCATATATTTGTACTAAAGTTTGACACATGCAGGAATATTCAAGTCAGATGCGACATATATCCTAATGCACGATGTAATGTCATTGTGAGGAATGCTCATATTGAGATATGTAGAGAATTGTAACGGTTTAGTTTAAATTTTGCCACTAGTGACCCGGTCCCAATAGTATGGCAAATTCCAAGTTATTTTTTCAATTTTGGGTAATCATTTATTGACTTGAACACGTAAGGAGTGTTAGCTTAAGAGCCTGGTATGGTAGAGAATTTTTCTAGTACGAAAAAGAAACGTTATTTTTTGCCACATTATTTCTTTGTGAAGATCCTTTGGAGCTAGGCCCAAAAGGGGTCTAGCAACTCGAACTTAAACCCGTGCGAAGGGTACAAAGTGGTTTTTTGATGACACATTTGTACTTCGTACGAGCAATCATATAGATTCATAGGTATTCCACAACATTATACGATTGTCCAGCATGCGCTCTGCATGAGTGTCCAACGCGCGCTCCACGAGCATCCAGCAGCACACTCCTTGCGTCTAGCAGGCGTGTTGTGCGTGAGCCGCAGGAACTGGGGAGCTACTGGACCACAGTTCTGCAGCTGCTCTTATGGCGATGCTGTTTGGTAAGTTCCGCACGTAGGCTTGTCGGCGGTTAACCACCTGTCTTTTAGGGCATCTTCCCTTGTCAAGCCGCCCGGCCACCTGGGCCTCTTTTAGAATTATGGGGGCAGTTACATGTGAGACCCGCTAAATAAAGTGTTGTGTACTTTGGACAGAGGGTTATTTCCTCTAATTCTTCTTCTTCTCCAAAATTTTTTCAGAGAACAACAACAACAACAAAAAGAGTAGTGATGAAGTTCTTAAGGTTTTCCTCAAAGCAAGTCCAAGCCACTTGTAGCAGATCGTACAACTCGTCGACAAGGTCAAAGAGAAGCATTCCAGGACTACTACCAAACTTGCTGGTTCGTAAAAGCGGAACGAAGACGGTTGAATCTCGTTTTGAACCATAATGGCCTTCACCACCACAAGATCTCATCGAAGGCAATGTTCTGGCAGTAAACTGCAATTTAGAGCTCTGCTCTTGTTTTGACAATTTATGTTGTCAATTTACAGGAACTCGATTGCTTGTTATTTAAGCAGTTAATCTGCTAGTAATACTTTTATTGGAGTCCAGTCTGGATTTGGTAAAAAATATTTGTGGAATCCAAATCTAGTTAAATATTTTGATTAGATTAGATTTGGTTGTCCATAATAGGTGTTGTGCTATTTTATGTATAATAGGATTCTTATTTTAGGAAATCCTATTATGATTTAAAATAGGATTATTTATGGGCTACTTTTAGGTGTAATAGAATTCTTATTTGAGGGCTTCCTATTTAAGAAATTATATTATGACCTAAAATATGATTTTTCTCATCCTATGTATATGGGGTGAGGGTAGAGGCACAAAGCTGTCACTCTACTTTTACAGTATTTTCAAAATCCTAAATTTATATTCTGATTAATGATTAATTGTTTAATTGATTTTCAAATAATAAGTTTTATAACTATTTTGGAGGAAATTGAAATAGAGCAGGAATTCAAATTTTAAAAATTTGTTGTAACCAACAATTGGTGGTCTCCACCTTTTCTAACTAATTTTGGGGGATTCATGCAATATGCGAAAAGGGGCAGGATTTATTTGTTAATAGACCAATTGGTGGATGGGTTTTTTTTGCTTTATTGTTTTTCCTATTTATTTCCTTTTGGAGAGAGAAACTTATTAGTTCTCTGAGCTAAACTAATATCTTTACTTCCTTCTTTTTATTCCTAACTCTCATAAACAAACCTAATATCTTTACTTCCTTGCTTTATTGTTTTTCCTATTTATTTCCTTTATTGTGGCACGGAAGATGTAGCAGTGTGCCTTGACTAGTGTACTAGTCATGCCCGGGAAAACCTAGCCATAGGAATGTCATAACTAGGAAAACCAGGCCAAGTTACGACTTAACCCGTACCGAAGATTTTTAATTATTATTTAATTATATTATTGAGTTTTCGGGAATCCGGTTGTACCGAACCAGCCCAGAATAAGTCCAAGTCAAAACCGAGCCCAAGTAGTCATATAGTGCGTCCAGAGACGTCCAGGTAGATGCATCTGGTATATATATGCATTGGCAATTTGTTTTAATGGTTTATTATTTATTTTCATAAATAATTGTTATTTTTTATATAAAGGTTATTGATATTAGATGAATTATTATTATGGAAAAAATTTTCCTAACTTATTGGAAATAATTTCTATTTAAGATTGTGTATAATAAATTTTGGGTTTATTACTATTTTTATTATAGGATTTCATCGTAGGATTTATCGTGAGCTAAAAAATACTAGGATATATATATAGTGATCATACAGGCATGTAATATATTTCTAATTTATTAATATATATACGTATACATAGGTTATGTATATAAATATATGTACGTAGGTGTATATATCTATATGTGTATACGTATACATATATTATATATATAAATATAAAGTACATAAGTATTTGCTAAGAAAAGAAAAGAAGAAATAAAAAGGAAATGAATGAATAGAATAGTTAAACCCACAGTGGCAGCCCGGCCTAACCCCAAACCTTTCCCCAGGCCCAGCCCACTCTAGAGCCTTAAGAACAACCCATGTTCTCGGCCAAGCAGGGCCGACCGACCCCATCCCCTGTTCATCCGCGCACAGTCGCGCAGTGTATAGATAGCGATTTAATCGAGAGCTCAAGGATGGAACATCTCCAAAACCCTAGCCGACCTCTCCCCTATCCCAGGCGCGCCGTCCGACGGCCCTGGACCACCGCGCACGACCGCGCGGGTCGTCGGAGCGCGCGGACAACGTGCGCACGTGGAAAAGCGCACAGCAACAGCGGGTTCAAATGCGCCACTTCGCAGATAAGTTTCTCCCTCCGTAGTTGATGATTTTACGAACTACGAACTCCTATGTATAGTCAATATATACCCCATCTAATCCAGTAAATAGTTCGGAGAATCATAGGATAACCCGTCCGAGATTTCGACGCAAAGTCGACAAGATACCGTTTCGAAAACAGTCTCAAACCAGTCCCAAGTAGCCCTCTTTGGAGAACGATTCCAGTCAACCCATTAGGAAATTTAGAAAACTAATTGAAGACACTTCAAGACGACATGTAGGGCTTTCTAACCTATTCTGTATCATCGGATTTCATTAATTATGTGCGAAGAAAACAGTTTTCAAAATCGGGATTTTATCTATGAAAAACAGTTTAAAAACTTAGAAAATCTCTCGATACGACGTGCGTCCCACCAATCAGGGCGACGTGGTCGTGAACCGAAAGCATCAAAAGCTGCGTAACGGCTTCATGGTCGTGTGGGCTTTGACGGAATTTAAATTGGTCGCGTGTGCGCGACGAATTTGATGCGTATCCGTCAAAATTCACCGTATCGTGCACTTTGCAAATTTTCTAATTACTTTGTGCACGCTCGTCAGATCGAGACGAAACTTGCGCCAACAGGACCATATCATTTTTCTGGTCCTATATGCCAAGTTTGGTCCAACTTTGAGACAGTTGAATCCGATGTCGTTTTGCGGGCCCCACGGTCCCACTCAACGGGCAATTTTGTGCACGGTCCGCCAGAATCCAACTTTGGACATACGGTTGGGTTCGTATCAGAAAACTGGATCCGTAGACATATAGTTTGACGACTTTAGAGACCATTGATCCTGGCACGCTTTTTGGTGCAAAGCGGGTCCAACGGCGGACATCGTTTTTGCCCAAAATTACTGTTTTGCTCCTGTGTTCAGAATTGGACTTAAGGACAAACAATCCTAGCTAATTTGACTATTCTGAGAATGTTGGTAACGTTTATTTCTGCTTTCGGAGACAGTTGTGATGACTTGGACTTTCTGACTTGTGATTGGCGATACATTGTTGGTTCTTTGTGCAACCCCCAGGCAAGTATACCTTGCCCACTATACAGTATTTTATGCATTTTCTATGTTGTTGTTTCTTTTCTGTCATATTTGGTTCTTGCTTCTCTTGTTCGTGCCATTACTATTTTTCTCACTTTATGTGCACATACGTTACTTCTTTCCTTCTGTATATCACTCTAATTCATGTATAGGTCTTGATAGTGTTGCCTTGTCGCGAGTCACATTCACTTGATATGTCTTGACCTGTTAGTTGTACTTGACTTTATTCGACTTGACTGGACACCTGTATAGTTTCTTGTGACATAGAGGACAGTTACTAGGCATGCGGGCTATATGATAGTTTATGTTGGCCGATAGTTCAGATGAGCTTCGGTTGTATTGATTATTCTGTTGGCCGTTAGTTTCGTGCTACGGTTGTGATATTCTGTTGGTCGTTATTCTCGGAGGAGATACGATTGTGATTATTCTGTTGGTCGTTAGTTTCGGATGAGCTACGATTGTCATGGTACTCTGTCTATTAGCCCAAGTGTTGAATATTGTCCTTGATGTTACGTTATCATGTATTTGTTTAGAAGTAGAGTGTCATACTTTTGTCATTCCCTTTATGCATATTATTTACTGTCATAGTGGCATGTTTTATGTATCTTGCTAGTCCTCTGAGGACCTGATGATCTCTTCAGGTTTAGCGACTGCATGGTGTTAGTTAGCAGAGCATGATGATAGAGGATTGCGATGTTTGATACAGGTATTTTGCTTGTGATATTCTTTATTATCTTTTCATGCTTTATATTTCGTTTCATGTTATATTCTGCTTATTTATAGACTCATATCATTCATAGAGTCTAATCGAACAATATGCTAATGGGCTGCAGACCATGACCCATAATTGTTTATTCTTGTTTTATATGATTTTTATGGATTGAGATTTAGTTTAGACTAGATATGATACCATGACCTTGACAGCTTATACGTACTCGAGTCGGGCTGGAGTCCGTTCGATACGTAGCTGGCTTGCTCACGAGCTCGCGTCCGAAAACCGGGTGCGGGTCGTGACAAGTTTTTATGGTAGCCCATGCAGGTCAGAGCATATCGTATCGGTTATGTAACTGTACTGATACGAGCCTGCGACTTTGACTAAACCTTAGAAATCTCAATCCACTCTGCTTTGGAAATTCTCCTAGAAATTCTCTACGTCTTTGAAAACTCCATAGTTGCTCTCGATTATACTTCCTTGCTTTCCATACCATTGATTCTCGTCCCTTTCTATTTCGAGGTGACGAATAATCGTGCTGCCTAGAATTCATTAGAGATTCTTAAATTATAGTATAAATATTGCATGATTATTGAGTTTTGATTGTTTATAGATATGAGGGATTATAGATACCATATGTCTTAGATATTTTGGTATAATTATTAGTCACTAGTTAGAAGATTATATGATTTTAGTGACCTGTGTCTCGAGGGAGTAGCGTGACCAAAGGTGGGTAGAAGTCCTCGAGGTTTTGTAAATACCAAATAACTAGAGAAGGCCATAAATATTTTTGAAATTAAATTGAGGAGAATGAGGTAATAGTAGACTTTGATATTTAAAGTATAGTTAGGAATTGGAATTTTGAGGACGAAATTATTTTTAAGGTGGGTAGATTTGTAGCTTCCCTTCCCGAAATTTGGAAATATTTTTTTATTTCTATTTATTCGATTTAAATAGTGATTATAGATAATTATTTACTTAATTATTACGGTAGATGACTCTAGCCATAGTTGAGTTTTGAAGTACTAGACAACTAGGATTTGTGGCACGGGAGATGTAGCAGTGTGCCTTGACTAGTGTACTAGCCATGCCCGGGGAAACCTAGCCATAGGGATGTCCTAACTAGGAAAACCAGGTGTCACGCCCCAGTACCGAAATACGGAGACGGACTAGGCCAGCTACACCATATGAGGTACGTAACGTCATACGGCGATCGTGGTTGTCGAGAGACTAGGGGGTACATGCTACAATCAAGTCTCCTATGGTCCCACAGAGTTCTATGTCTCAATCAACCAAGTCAAATCAGCAATTAAATGAACATTAAAGATAAAGCAGTAAGGCGTCCCTGACGCTTCATCAAAATGATCATGAGAGACTAGCTTTATAATTTAGCTATCTCAGAGAGTCAGGAGTACAAAATTATACACAGCTGCAGTCTGTTTAATTACAATTATGTACTGACACAAAATATCAAGTAATCCGGCTAACAGATGCCGGTGGCTAAACGCCGCAAAAGTATAAGCAGGAGTGGTGGAGAAGAAACCCACTCGAGTCCCCGAACTGCCATGCTCCTAGTATGCACCATGGATGTCAGGGAGGAAGATCGTGTCCTCAGGCTCTGCTACGAGATCTGGCCAAACAAAACCAGCGGGGTCAGCCCCGAATAGCAAGTACCGCCAAAGGGGCACAAGAGTTAAGATTAAAAACCCAGTTAAATAGAATGATTGATAAGAGTAATACTTATGCTACTATTATAGGGTAGCGCAACATCTTCGAACCCATATGGCACCCTTACAACCAAACAAGGACAAAAAGTGCCGCATGGAGTCGGGACGTGTCGTACTCTATAACTTTCACATAAGTTAAAAGATATAAACAATAAAATCTCCTGATCGTGACTTCGGTCGATAGCCTATCGCAGCACAATAACCAACACAACAATCAAACAAGAACATGGGTTGGATCATGTACCATGATAGACCATGTTCCTCAGTCATTCACAGAAGTAGCACTTCACAACCAGAATAAGTCTTCCGTTCATAACGTCGGTCCACAGCCTGTCACAGTACGATAACCAACCCAATAATCAAACAAGAACATGGGTTGGATTACGTACCATGACAGTCCGCTTCCCTCAGTTACTCACGGAAGGTAATAGGATACAAGCAAGTCGTTTTTACGGCCTATCAAGTCTACGAGTTTCTAGTGGGACGAGGTTATCCTCGCATTATGTTATTTAGAAATCCTCAGATCGTATCTTTCCAGCAAGGCTAGCCAACCCAGGGGTTCGCGTAGACAGGTATGATTGAGCACAGGTCCCTCGCAAGGCCACCTTGCTAAAACATATAATAGGTAGCAGGAATTAATCGGATACAATCATCCACTCGTTGCAGATGACACAGTATCCGTGGAGACCAGCCGGCGCGTCGAGACAATATCTCAAGGCGGCTGGTGTAACACGATCTCGGGATTTTGCCCTCCCCATGCATCTAGTATATTTAGTTGCCTAGTTTAACCCTAGGTAAAATCTTGGACTCACATGCTGTGGCCTGCATGATTATCCTCCTAAAGTCGTACTTTAGTACGAGTACCCCAAAGAGGATCCATGTCAATCAGTATGTCAACATGTTCTACCCTCCTTAGTGTAATGCATCATTGCAAATACGCCACGTGGAGTTACGAGTCTTTTGTCGAGCATGAACAAGAACTGGGACATTCAGGTACATGTATCAGGTAGGAACACTTTGTTCTCCGGGGTCACATTAGTGCTCATATCATGCTCGGGACAAAAGGCGTAAGGATATAAAATGGGCATATAATATATATAATAAATAATAATAATAAGGTAATAAGATAGGGCACAAAAGTCCATACGGCTCAAGGGGAGTGAGTCCATGCGGCCGGGTCAATACAGGTTCATGCGGCGGAGACTACACGATGCGGCTCAGAGAGCCCAAGGCGCATGCGGCTGGATGGTGGGGTTCATGCGGACGAAGGGGTGTCAGCGTATGCGGCTGCGAAGGGAGCAATCGCCAGGCGGCCGGAGTTCAACAGCATATGCGGCTAGGATCAGACGAAGCCTTATGCGGCTGAGCATGGGCGATACATATGCGGCTGGATGATGGATGATACATATGCGGCCCAAAAAAACAGTAGCGCATATGCGGCTGGGTACAAAAGAACTCATGCGGCTCGAAGGCTAGCCGCATGAAGTCCATGCGACAGGGGCTCATGCGGCTGAGTCTGAACAAGGCTATGCAGCTGAATTACTTGCCGCATGAGGATTCATGCGGTCAAGTACTCAAGCAAGTCTTATGCGGCTAGGAAGGACTTTCCATGCGGCTGAGCTCGAACGAGTCTCATGCGGCTGGAAAGGCCATGCGGCCAGAGGCTTGCCGCATGAAGATTCATGCGGTCAAGTACTGCTCTTCTTCTCCACTTGTCCGAGAAGAGGAGCCAAGCAACCATGGCTTCCAAACTACACAAAAACTTCATCCGGAGCCCAAATTGGAACTTTCTTAGGTCAAAATGGGGTAGAACAAAATTCTCTACAACATGGAACCATCAAAACTTAAAAACAATAAAGTTTGCTAGATCAAAACCAAGAAAATCCGAAAATGGTTAAAACCTAGATCTACAAAGATTAAAGCTTCAAAATGGAAAACTTCAAGTTCTAAACTAGTATAGAATAAGGAGAAGAACATATTTGACAAATAATTTTGTAAAAAAATATCAACAACATTTATGGATCCATCTCTTGAGCAAGTTGGTACTTGCCTTGGTTGGTGGGAAAGTAAATGAGAGAAAATAAATGAGAGGAGAGAGAATGAGTTGAGTTATTATATAGAATCTTGAACCCATGGGTTCATGGTGAACAAAGGTGAACCAAGAATAGATTACCCAAATGAGCCAAAACTGTAGGCCCAAATGCAGAAAATAAATTACGAAATAATATTTTATCGAATATTTTTTGGGAAATACATGAAGAAATACAGCATATAAATATCGTATAAATACAAAGTAAATACAATTTATCGGTTTACGTATTAAAATACGTATTCCAGGATCGGGGAGTGACATCTCTACCCTTCTTAGAAAAATTCCGTCCTCGAAATTCCAGCCAAGACAGGATAGTGAAATCAGGGCAAGCAAGGCACAATCATATAAGTTAACTATCATAGCAGTTATTATCATACATCACAAGGTACAAAACAAGCAGGTGCAGATAAGCATGGAATCGTGTCAATAAGGTGCAAAAATTACCTTATCAGTCAAACAAATGCGGATACCGAGATCTGATCTCGTCCTCGTGCTCCCAGGTTGACTCTTCCAGAGAGTGATGGTTCCAAGAAACACGGACAAGGCTGATCGTCCGATTCTTGAGTACCTTCTCTCGTCGGTCTAAAATAGATACGGGTTGTTCCTCGTAAGTTAGGTCGGTACCAACGACTAACTCAAATGATCGAGGACATGACTCGGATCCGGGACATACCCACGTAACTGGGACACATAAAACACATCATGTATGCCAGTTAACGAAGGTGGAAGGGCAAGTCGATAAGCCACATCGCCTACCCGAGCGAGAATCTTAAAAGGACCAACGTATCTTGGACTAAGCTTTCCTCGGGTTCCAAATCTAATGATATCCCGAGTTGGCGAAATCCGCAGAAACACTTGGTCGCCAACTCTGAACTCTAGAGGCCTACGATGCTGATCTGCCCAATGACGATGTCGGTCCTGCACAACTCGAAGGCGCTCTCTGACCAACTTAACTATCTCCACAGTCTGTGTGATCATCTCTGGTCCCAACAACTTTCGTTCTCCGACGTCGTCCCATGCCAAAGGGGACTGCACTTCCTTCCGTACATGCTTCGAACGGGGCCATCTGAATGCTAGCCTGATAGCTATTTTTATAGGAGAACTCCACTAGATGAAGGTGATCCTCCCAAGATCCGCCAAAATCCAAGGTACACGCCCGTAGCATATCTTCTAACGTCTGAATGGTTCTTTCTGATTGCCCGTCGGTTTGTGGATGATAAGCAGTACTGAATCTTAACTTGGTTCCCAAACTTTGGTGTAAGCTCCGCCAAAAATGGGAAGTAAACCGCGTATCCCGATTTGATACTATACTAAATGGAACACCATGCTGCCTTACTATCTGCTTCATGTACATTTCTGCTAACTGCTCAGTAGTCTGTCCAACTCGGAAGGGAAAGAAATAGCAACCTTCGTGAGTCGATCTACTATGACCCAGACTGCATTCTTGCCAGCCGGGGATCTAGGTAAACCGGTCACAAAATCCATCATGATGTGCTCCCATTTCCATTCTGGGATAGGAAGCGGCTGTAGCAATCCTGCTGGTCTCTGCTACTCGGCTTTCACCTGCTGACATACCAGACACTTGGATACAAATCTCGCTATCTCTCTTTCATGCCATTCCACCAAAAGAACTGCCTGATATCTCGATACATCTTCGTTCCTCCTGGATGAATAGAGTAAATGGAAGTATGAGCTTCGGACATAACTTCTTGCCGAAGGTCCCCACTCGGTACAGAGTCTGTTTCCAAACCTGAGCGTACCATCTTCATGAATCACTAACTCCTTCCTACGGCCTGATTCACACTCCGACCGCAACTTTTGAATCTGTGGATCTCCTGCTTGTGCTGCCCTTATCCTCTCTACTAAGGTTGACTGAATCTGCATACTGGTCATTCTTCCTATATCCCCTGGCAAAACTACTTCGATTCCCATACTCTGAAGGTCTTCTAAAATATGCTTCTGCGAGGTCAGGATAAAGGCACTGTTTCTCCTACTCAGTGCATCTGCAACTATATTCGCCTTGCCTGGATGATACTGAAGATCTAAATCAAAATCCTTCAGCAGTTCTAACCATCTTCTTTGCCTCATATTCAAATCTCGTTGCATGAATACGTATTTCAAACTCTTATGATCAGTATATCTCTACCCGATCCCCGTACAAATAATGCCTCCACAACTTGAGTGAAAATACCACAGTTGCTAACTCCAAATCGTGAGTCGGGTAATTCTTCTCATGGTCTCGAAGCTGCCGAGACGCATATGCTATCACCTTTCCGTGCTGCATCAATACACATCCAAGACCCTTCCCAGATGCGTCATAACATACTGTAAAGTCTCCCGCTCCTACCGAAAGCATCAAGATCGGGGCTGAGATCAACCTCTTCTTCAATTCTTCAAATGATGCCTGACAGCTAGCTGACCAAACAAACTCTATGTCCTTGTGCGTCAAACGCGTTAAGGGCGCAGAGATCTTGGCAAAGTCCGCCACGAACCTTCTGTAGTAACCAGCTAATCCCAAGAAACTTCGCACTTCTGCAACCGTTCTCGGGACTGGCCAATGCTCTACGGCCTCAATCTTCTTCGGATCCACTGACACTCCTGTCCCAGAAATTACATGCCCCAGGAACGAAATATGATCTAACCAGAATTCATACTTGTCGAGCTTCGCATAAAGTTGATGCTCCCTCAATGTCTGCAAGACAGCCCTAAGATGTTTTTCATGCTCCTCTTCACTGCTGGAATAGACAAGAATGTCATCTATGAACACCACCACAAATTTATCCAAGTACGACAGAAAGATGCGGTTCATTAAATCCATGAATACTGCGGGTGTTGGTTAGTCCAAAGGGCATTACTAAAAACTCATAATGCCCGTATCTAGATCTGAATGCTGTCTTCGGTATGTCTTGCTCCCGGACTCTTACTTGATAGTATCCCGACCGAAGATCGATCTTGGAAAAGACGCTGGCCTTGCTCAACTGGTCAAACAGGTCATCAATCCTTGGTAGAGGGTACTTATTCTTCACTGTTACTGCATTCAGCTTGCGGTAGTCGATGCACATCCTCGTCGACCCATCCTTCTTGGGAACTAGAATCACTGGCGCGGCCCAGGGCGATTTACTGTCTCGGATGAATCCCTTAGACTTCAACTCTTCCTCATGTTGATACAACTTATCCTGTTCTGACGGCGACATTCTGTAAACTCTGTCTGCAATAGGCCTCGATCCAGGGTTCAACTCAATGCTAAATTCTACCTCTCTGACTGGGGGTATCCCTGGGAGCTCATTAGGGAAGACGTCGAGAAAATCTTCGACCACCCTCGGAATCTGTCCTGGCTCTGACACTGCTGCTGAAATGATGCCTCCGGCCTGATTCTTCAAGGTTCGAGTAAAGATGAACTGCTCCATCCCAGGAACGCTGAATATGACCCTTCCTCCTCTACAATCAATTGTCGCATGACTGTCTCTCAACCAGTCCATGCCAAGAACGACATCAAAATTCCCCATAGGGAATTCAATCAATAATGCGGGCAGTAAATGCCCACACACCTCTACCGGACATGAAAAGCGCACTCTGCTAACTTCTACGAGCCCATTGCCGGTGAGTATATCCATCCTCTCCGGCAATGCCTCAAACTCTAATCCAATCCGTGTAGCATATTGTGCAGATGAATGAATGAGTAGCGCCTAAATCAAATAATGCTACAGCAGAAAATGAGGTGACGAGAATTTTACCTGCCACCACGTCACTAGACGCTAGAGCCTCTCCCAAGGTCAAGGTGAGAGCCTGGCCCCGCGGAGTCCCTTGTTGCGGCCTTCCTCGACCATGTTGTTGCTGCCTCTGAGGGCCTTCGGCTTCCTGTGCCTGGCGAAACATCTGAGCCTGCGTTGGTAGACGCTGGGCTAGGGGCCTTACTGCTAATACTGGCCCTCCCTTCGGGGTTGCCACCGGAGCTGGCAATGCTGGAAACTGTTGAGCTGGCCCTCCTGGCCTCTGCATCATAGGACAAGTGGAGATACGGTGGTCTGAACTACCACACTCAAGCATAAGCCATTCGCTGACCGACATACCTCCCTCGTGTGCCCTGCCTTCCCACAGAATGTACAGCCCTGGGGTGCTCCCTGACGTTGTTGCTGGTTCCTCGGCTGATGCCGAACTGGCGCTGTATTAGTTGACACGGCCGTCCTCCGCGCGCTCCCGCATCATGAATACGTACACCGGGTGCTGGTGCCGATGTTCGCTACATTGCTCCTCCTCCAACATGGGAATGAGATCTCTTCTGACCTTCTGCCCTCGATGCCAACCTCTGCTGGGTAAGCTCGTGCCTCCGGGCTGCCGTCAAGACAGCGTCAAACGTCTGGTAGTCGTGTCCCTCCACAAGCTGTAGTACTTCCAAATGAAGTCCCTGCTGGAACCTCATAGCTTTCTCTGGCTCCGTTGCCACCATTGCTGGTGCGAAACGGCACAATCTGCAGAACTCTGCTGCATACCCCTCTACGGTCTTGCCTGCTTGCTTGAGGCTGATGAACTTCTGCTGGAGCTCATATCGAGCTACTACGCCAAAATACTTGGCCTTGAATCTGTCACTGAAGGTGGTCCAACGAACATGGCGTCTTATACCAACTTCTTCTGCTGATGCCCACCAGTCGCGGGCAAGATCCTGAAGTACCAGTTTGACCTGATCAACCTTCTCATCATCTGGAACCTTGGCTGCCACAAGAATGGCTTCGATGTCTTGAATCCATGCATCCACAGTGATGGCATCCTCCATGCCATCAAAATACCTCGGTTCAAGCGACGGAACCTTCCTGATGCTTCCGAGTCAACCCCGGCACTCCTCTCAAGAGCTAACTGAATCCCTTGGTTCAGCAACACGTTCTGCTCCTGCTGCCGAGTCTGTTGCTGTTGGTTAGTGACAAGAAACCCCCGGATGATCTCCAGGAGTGCTACGGTGTCTGGTACTACCGTCGCTGCTGGTGCTGCAGGAGTTTCAATAACCTGCGGCTGCACTGCCTCTGGTTCCATTTCTGCTCGTACCTGTACTGGAGAAGGTTCTCTCCCCTGTTGCTGCCCAGTCGAGCCATGCTCTTGCTGCTCTTCCTCATGGGCCTCACCCGCTACTGAGAATGAAGCACCCCTATAGAGAAGAATATAAGATTATCAAGTCCGGACGAGGAAGATTTCGAGGATGCAAGTCAGGTTAGAGATCAAGGCAAGGACAGAGAATTCGAAACAGAATTTCAAGGGGAACAAGTTTTGATTGAGACTCCTAATAATTCGCAATACCCCACAAGTCTGAAAATCAGACCTGCATGGGCCACCACTAAAACCTTGTCACGCCCCAGTACCGAAATACGGAGACGAACTAGGCCAGCTACACCATATGAGGTACGTAACGTCATACGGCGATCGTGGCTGTCGAGAGACTAGGGGGTACATGCTACAATCAAGTCTCCTATGGTCCCACGAGTTCTATGTCTCAATCAATCAAGTCAAATCAGCAATTAAATGAACATTAAAGATAAAGCAGTAAGGCGTCCCTGACGCTTCATCAAAATGATCATGAGAGACTAGCTTTATAATTTAGCTATCTCAGAGAGTCAGGAGTACAAAATTATACACAGCTGCAGTCTGTTTAATTACAATTATGTACTGACACAAAATATCAAGTAATCCGGCTAACAGATGCCGGTGGCTAAACGCCGCAAAAGTATAAGCAGGAGTGGTGGAGAAGAAACCCACTCGAGTCCCCGAACTGCCATGCTCCTAGTATGCCCATGGATGTCAGGGAGGAAGATCGTGTCCTCAGGCTCTGCTACGGGATCTGGCCAAACAAAACTAGCGGGGTCAGCCCCGAATAGCAAGTACCGCCAAAGGGGCACAAGAGTTAAGATTAAAAACCCAGTTAAATAGAATGATTGATAAGACTAATACTTATGCTACTATTATAGGGTAGCGCAACATCCTCGAACCCATATGGCACCCTTACAACCAAACAAGGACAAAAGGTGCCGCATGGAGTTGGGACGTGTCGTACTCTATAACTTTCACATAAGTTAAAAGATATAAACAATAAAATCTCCTAATCGTGACTTCGGTCGATAGCCTATCGCAGCACAACAACCAACCCAACAATTAAACAAGAACATGGGTTGGATCATGTACCATGATAGACCATGTTCCTCAGTCATTCATAGAAGTAGCACTTCACAACCAGAATAAGTCTTCCGTTCATAACGTCGGTCCACAGCCTGTCATAGTACGATAACCAACCCAACAATCAAACAAGAACATGGGTTGGATCGCGTACCATGACAGTCCGCTTCCCTCAGTTACTCGTGGAAGGTAATAGGATACAAGCAAGTCGTTTTCACGGCCAATCAAGTCTACGAGTTTCTAGTGGGACGAAGTTATCCTCGCATCATGTTATTTAGAAATCCTCAGATCGTATCTTTCCAGCAAGGCTAGCCAACCCAGGGGTTCGCGTAGACAGGTATGATTGAGCACAGGTCCCTCGCAAGGCCACCTTGCTAAAACATATAATAGGTAGCAGGAATTAATCGGATACAGTCATCCACTCGTTGTAGATGACACAGTATCCGTAGAGACCAGCCGGCACATCGAGACAATATCTCAAGGCGGCTGGTGTAACACGATCTCGAGATTTTGCCCTCCCCATGCATCTAGTATATTTAGTTGCCTAGTTTAACCCTAGGTGAAATCTTGGACTCACATGCTGTGGCCTGCATGATTATCCTCCTAAAGTCGTACTTTAGTACGAGTACCCCAAAGAGGATCCATGTCAATCAGTATGTCAACATGTTCTACCCTCCTTAGTGTAATACATCATTGCAAATACGCCACGTGGAGTTACGAGTCTTTTGTCGAGCATGAACAAGAACTGGGACATTCAGGTACATGTATCAGGTAGGAACACTTTGTTCTCCGGGGTCACATTAGTGCTCATATCATGCTCGGGACAAAGACGTAAGGATATAAAATGGGCATATAATATATAATAATAAATAATAATAATAAGGTAATAAGATAGGGCACAAAAGTCCATGCGCTCAAGGGGAGTGAGTCCATGCGGCCGGGTCAATACTGGTTCATGCGGGGACTACACGCTCATGCGGCTCAGAGAGCCCCAAGGCGCATGCGGCTGGATGGTCGGGTTCATGCGGACGAAGGGGTGTCAGCGTATGCGGCTGCGAAGGAAGCAATCGCCAGGCGGTCGGGGTTCAACAGCATATGCGGCTAGGATCAGACGAAGCCTTATGCGGCTGAGCATGGGCGATACATATGCGGCTGGATGATGGATGATACATATGCGGCCCAAAAACAGTAGCGCATATGCGGCTGGGTACAAAAGAACTCATGCGGCTCGAAGGCTAGCCGCATGAAGTCCATGCGACAGGGGCTCATGCGGCTGAGTCTGAACAAGGCTATGCGGCTGAATTACTTGCCGTATGAGGATTCATGCGGTCAAGTACTCAAGCAAGTCTTATGCGGCTAGGAAGGACTTTCCATGCGGCTGAGCTCGAACGAATCTAATGCGGCTGGAAAGGGCATGCGGCCAGAGGAGAAGAACATATTTGACAAATAATTTTGTAAGAAAATATCAACAACATTTATGGATCCATCTCTTGAGCAAGTTGGTACTTGCCTTGGTTGGTGGAGGAAAGTAAATGAGAGAAAATAAATGAGGAGAGAGAATGAGTTGAGTTATTATATAGAATCTTGAACCCATGGGTTCATGATGAACCAAGGTGAACCAAGAATAGGTTACCCAAATGAGCCAAAACTGTAGGCCCAAATGCAGAAAATAAATTACGAAATAATATTTTATCGAATATTTTTTGGGAAATACATGAAGAAATACAGCATATAAATATCGTATAAATACAAAGTAAATACAATTTATCGGTTTACGTATTAAAATATGTATTCCAGGATCGGGGAGTGACACCAGGCCAAGTTCGACTTAACCCGTACCGAAGATTTTTAATTATTATTAAATTATATTATTGAGTTTTCGGGAATCCGGTTGTACCGAACCAGCCCAGAATAAGTCCAAGTCAATACCGAGCCCAAGTAGTCATATAGTGCGTCCAGAGACGTCCAGGTAGATGCATCTGGTATATATATGCATTGGTAATTTGTTTTAATGGTTTATTATTTATTTTATAAATAATTGTTATTTTTTATATAAAGGTTATTGATATTAGATGAATTATTATTATGGAAAAACTTTTCCTAACTTATTGGAAATAATTTCTATTTAAGATTGTGTATAATAAATTTTGGGTTTATTACTATTTTTATTATAGGATTTCATCGTAGGATTTATCGTGAGCTAATAAATACTAGGATATATATTATTGATCATACAGGCATGTAAATATATTTCTAATTTATTAATATATATACGTATACATAGGTTATGATATAAATGTATGTACGTAGGTGTATATATCTATATGTGTATACGTATACATATATTATATATATAAATATAAATGTACATAAGTATTTGCTAAGAAAAGAAAAGAAGAAATAAAAAGGAAATGAATGAATAGAATAGTTAAACCCACAGTGGCAGCCCGGCCTAACCCCAAACCTTTCCCCAGGCCCAGCCCGCTCAAGAGCCTTAAGAACAACCCATGCTCTCGGCCAAGCAGGGCCCGACCGACCCCATCCCCTGTTCATCCGCGCACAGCCACGCGGTGTATAGATAGCGATTTAATCGAGAGCTCAAGGATGGAACATCTCCAAAACCTTAGCGACCTCTCCCCTATCCCAGACGCACCGCCGACGGCCCTGGACCACCGCGCAGGGCGCGGGTGCCGGAGCGCGCGGACAGCGCACGCGCGTGGAAAAGTGCACAGCAACAGCGGGTTCAAATGCGCCCTTCGTAGATAAGTTTCTTCCTCCGTAGTTGATGATTTTACGAACTACGAACTCCTATGTATAGTCAATATACCCCATCTAATCCCATTAAATAGTTCGAGAATCATAGGATAACCCGTCCGAGATTTCGACGCAAAGTCGACAAGATACCGTTTCGAAAACAGTCTCAAACCAGTCCCAAGTAGCCCTCTTTGGAGAACGATTCCAGTCAACCCATTAGGAAATTTAAAAACTAATTGAAGATACTTTAAGACGACATAGGGCTTTCTAACCTATTCTGTATCATCGGATTTTATTATTATGTGCGGAGAAAACAGTTTTCAAAATCGGGATTTTATCTATGAAAAACAGTTTAAAAACTTAGAAAATCTCCGATACGACGTGCGTTCCGCCAATCCGGGCGACGTGGTCACAAACCGAAAGCATCGAAAGATGATAACGGCTTCGTGGTCGTGTGGGCTTTGACGGAATTCAAATTGGTCGCGTGTGCGCGACGAATTTGATGCATATTCGTCGAAATTCATCGTATCGTGCACTTTGCAAATTTCCAATTACTTTGTGCACGCTTGTCAGATCAAAAAAACTTACGCC
>JANAVB010023999.1:6957047-6967840 GCA_029216955.1 Iris pallida | reverse complement strand
AAATCATGAACCGTTTGAAGTTTCGGAAAGATAAACAGAGCTCTACGACATATATTTTTCCAGAAATTAATTCATTCATATAGTATTTTGGTTTTCTGTTGAACTCAGAATTGATCGGTTGATTAGCCATAACGGCGATATCTTTTGACCAAAGCGTGATTTTGTGGCACGGTTGATTCCAGCGCACTTGTGGCACTGAAATCTACTAAGGTGCACTTTCAAAATATAGAGTTCACAGTGTTGATTAGATAGTCAACGGCACGTCTCGATTTGCGTGCCATGGTTTTTAAAATTGGGAAACACGACATTTGATGGCCAAACTTGCATGTTTAGATATATTCAAATTATTATTAGGTTAAATTATAATTTTAAGTAAATTAATCCAGAATTAATTATTATTAGATTAGTAACCCAACTAGCCACTATTCCATGAATTTAGAAGTAGAACATTAGAATTGATTTATAGTTTTCGTGCACGGTTCATGGTGCGATAGTATTATAGGTTGACAGCTCCTAGATCGGCATCCCCTCATCCTCGACTTATGACTACATTTTGTGCAAGGACCACAGCAAGATACCTTGCCTCTCTCTACAATTTATTTGCATGCATATTTATTGTTTTCTAGTTTTACTAGTTGATTATTTATATGTGATTTGTATATCATGCCTGAGTACATATATAGCCTTGTTATAATTAGCTTTGTAGTTCATATTGGATATATGTATATACAGTTCTTGTTCTAGTACTTTTGTAGTTCGGATGGATTGGTTCTCTCGTGTATCTTGACTGGGTCATAGTGTCGTCACATGTACTTCGAGAGTCGTATCGTATCATAAGATAAGTAAGTCATAGCGGAACTGCTGAACCTTGAATTCTTGAAGCTAACCTACGAGTCCATACTAGGGCAAGGGTTTGCAGTTAACTGTCCACACCTGCGAGTCCACATTAGGGGCGAGGGTGATTCTTGAAGCTAACCTGCGAGTCCACACTAGGGGCGAGGGTTAGTAGTTATCTGCCCTACCTGCGAGTCCACACTAGGGTGAGGGTGATTTTTGAAGCTAACCTGCGAGTCCACACTAGGGCGAGGGTTAGTAGTTGTTTAAACCTGCGAGTCCACACTAGGGGCGAGGGTTTGAGTGTTCTATTGATTATCCGTTGACATCGTGATATCATGTTCTCTTGTTCTCCTCCAGCAGTTCGTTTATGCGTAGAGGTTCTTCCAGTCGTGTATGGTCGTGTTTTATGTTGATTGGTCTTTTTTCGTTTATTTTATCTATTTTCTTATTGTATGATAAACTGCTAGATAGGCATTTTTATGTATCTTGCTATGTCCCCTGAGGACCTGATGATCTCTTCAGGTTTAGTGATTGAATGGAGTAGCTAGTAGTTCTGGATGGCGGACGATTTACGATTCTTGTGGGTTCGGATGCGATGGTACGCTTGCAGGATCTGGTATTTGTTATTACGTTTATTATCCGCTCGTGCTTTCATACCTTATCATGAGATATCATTTCTTGATTCAGTTTTCAGACTCTTGTTTTTCTTTAGAGTCTTATCAGACATATATGCTAGTGGGCTGCAGACTATGACACATAGTATTCATTCATGTTTCATATCTTATTGTGGATTAAGATTGTAACTCCCTTCTCGAATTTTAAAATATCCTATTTATTTTATTGGTCTGAATGTGTTGTATCCCATATTAGCGATCTAAAAAATATTTTTAAAGTATTCTTATTTTAATATTATAAATATTATTATTAGTGAGAATCAGTGATGTTTGTATAAACCATTAGGGATTTATTGAATTTTATTATCAATATATTATTTTACTTTATTATCAATATCATTGGGGTTATTATTATATAATAATATTTTGTTATTACGGGCTATATTAAGTTTGTCGACTAAATATTATCATTTATAGTCATAGAAATATATGTAGTGATAGATTATATAGAAAAATATATTAACATATTATATAGAATATATAGTGTTACATAATAGAAATATATAGATATATATAGTGATATTATATAGAAATATATATAAAGGTATATATGTAATAGAAATATATATATACATATAATGGGGTCCATTTGTAACAGCAAATGTCTTCTTGTAGTAGACCTTTATCCTTACTCATTGTTTTATCACAGTGAGTGACATGTCCCATGACTGCAAATCAACACACAAAACAAACTTTCTCTCTCTCTCTCTCTCTCTGATGAACATTATTTCACATTATGAGGTGGAAGAATGTTTCTCACATTATACAAGCAACAAGCTAATATTAGATAAACTGTACACAAGAATGATGAATTGGTTAAGGAACCTTAGAAATGTCAGGTTTCTGGACTATAGGTGTTAAATGGCTAAGTGCATCTTTTGTGCTCTTATTAGCTAGCTGAGAAAGTACTGCACACCAATTTTTCCAACCCAGCCCAAATGGATACCCGAATAGCCTACACCCAAAACAATTCTTCCAGCCCAAGCATCAACCCCCCACAAAGCCGAGGAACAACAGCAACTTGAACATAACACCCGAACTCCTTACAACTACAGCCCACTTTTCCCAAGAGTCGAGGCCCGAACCTCCCCTAGAGCTCATGGGCTCGACCCAGAGTTCTGTATATCACAGAATAACACAGGGGACCCTGCGCAAAACCGAGAATTAGCCGGCCCCATGTTCAGATCACAGCGGTTATATATATACGGAACATAGAGGATTTCATACGAAACCCTAACCACCAACACCTAGCCCCGACCCTGGGCGGCCGCTCGCCGCCGTCGTCGCCGCCAGACGCGGCCGGACCACCGCTGTACAGCGCCACGCGCGTGACAGAGCAGAATCAGTAGCAGCGCAAGCAGTCGCCGGTACCAACTTCCCTCTCTCGTTTTTCCTCGTCTCTCAACGAAAATTCGATCCGTAAACTTCTACGGGAAGCCAATATAACCGTCTTTAATCCTCGTTTATTGGGTTGAGTTCTAGTTACCCAAAACTCGAGAGAGATCGAGTTAAAGTTGCCGAGAAATCTGTCGAAACAGGACAGTATTTCCAGTCCATGAACCCCTGTTCGACAATCGATTCTGATCGATCCAGTGACTTATTAGAAAATCTATTTGAAGAGAATTTTCGAAAACATATAGGTCTTCATCACCCTTTTTGTGGATTCAAAATCATCGACTGAGCATCGAGAAATCGAATCCCAAAGTTTTCCAAAAATCTGTTTTCAAAACTAGAAAATTGCTCCACACGACGTGCGTCCCGCCAAACCGGGCGACGTGGTCGCGCACCGTAAGCATCGAAAGCTGCGTAACGGCTTCGTGGTCGTGTGGGCTTTGACGGAATTCAAATTGGTCGCGTGTGTGCGCGACAAACGCGACCAATTTGATGCGTATCCGTCAAAATTCCCCATATCGTGCACTTTGCAAATTCTCCAATTACTTTGTGCACGATCGTCAGATCGAGACGAAACTTGCGCCATCAGGACCGTATCTTTTTTTGGTCCTGCATGCCAAGTTTGGTCCGATTCTGAGACCATTGATAAAATCACCGTTTTGCGGGCCCCACGGTCCCACTCAACGGGTGATTTTGTGCACGGCCCGTCGGAATCCAACTTTGGACATACGGTTGGGTTCGTATCGGAAAACTGGATCCGTATACATGTAGTTTGACGACTTTAGAGACCATTGATTCTGGCACGCTTTTCGGTGCAAAGCGGGTCCAACGACGGAATCGTTTTTGCCCGAAATTATCGTTTTGCCCCTGTGTCCAGAATTGGACTTAAGGACAGGCAATCCTAGCTAATTGGACTATTCTGAGATCATTGGTATTGTTTATTTCAGCTTCCGGGGACTGTTGTACGGGTTTTGACTATAGTGGCACATTGAGTAGTTCAGATTGTCGGTTTTACCAGCAAAGGACCACATACGAGTACAGTTTATTGTCTGCATTTCGATATTGATTTTCACTATATTTCATTGGTTGTGTCATTGGTTATGTGATTATTTTCTATTATAAATTGTTGAGTCGAGAATGAGAAGTACCAAGGATGTGTGATCTGACCTTAGACAGTGTAGACAGTGTAGACAGTGATTTATTATTGCAAGTAGACAGTGTAGCCAGTGATTTATTTATTGCAAAGTAGACAGTGTCGACCATGATTGTTATTGCATTTAAACTATGTAGATCATGATTATTATTTTGTAGACAATGTTTCTTTATTTCAATATTTGTTGTAGACAGTATAACTTTAGACAGTGTAGACAGTGTAATTTTAGACAGTGTAGACAGTGTAACCTTAGACAGTGTAGACAGTGTAACTTTAGACAGTGTAGACAGTGTCGCATAATTGTCCCGAGACCGATCACATATCAAAGGTACTTCGAACAGTTGGAAAAGTATTTTTGTGTCTATTTAGTTACTATTGGTTTTCCGTATTTACTGTTTATTTTCAAAACTCATGATTGATGTCTAACCTTTGTTTATAGTCATTTTCTTTATTGAGATTGCATTCAGTGGATTGTGCTCGTTCCTGACTGGAAACCAACATTTTCAGGTTAGCGAGGATCACTTAGTTTGGGGAGGGATGGTATACTTGCAGACGGGAAGCCTAGAGATTAGCTAGCTAGTGGAGTTGTAGCCATTCAAATTTGTACAAGTTTATATTTTTCAGCAAATATAAAACTTGTGATCTTTGTAAATTAAATTAATTATGTGAATGAGCATTGTTTGTGATTTTGATCTTCATGGCCGTGACAGCGTTCTACCGCCGACACTGCGGCGTAGGCTGGCTTGGACACGTCTCGTATCCGTTTAAAAAAAAACGGATGCGGGTCGTGACAAGTTTTGTGGTGGCCCATGCAGGTCTGTTTCGCAAATCATGCGAACTCGTGATAGTACTTATGTTAATTGTACTATTGCGAGCTTGCGACTAGAACATGCTCATTCACGAACAAGAATTAATTTAATTTACGAGAATGACTAGGACTAGGAGTCCCTTATACAAATTTACCAATGGGTAGTCTAGGCCATGCAATGTAGATAAGGAATTATTAATTTTGATAGTTTATCAGATCCCCATAGGTACATTATTATCTCTTGATATGACGATGTAATCTAATATGGATGGTTTTTCCTTGGTAAGGCAGGGCTTCATAGAATTAATGATCTAGCCTTGATAGATTATTCAATTCATTCTCTTGCCTCCTTGGATATCGTCACCATATCTTAGTCCGAATTGCCTATTCACTTCCCATTTTGCCCAAGAATTATTATTTTATATAATTCTGATTAGGTTAAACCATATGCGAACCTCAAGTTAGCGTCGATTCAAATTTTTTCCTCGATGATTGAATATACATGGAATAGTTAGAATGCTTGAAATTCTTTTGTCCTCGGATTGTTCCTCCTTGTTCAATCTTTTATTCCAAGGGTTGTGACTAATAGGACATATACTTACGCTTTATGGTTACCTTGTTTGAATCCCTAGAAGCCTATGAATTTTTGCTGAAATAGTTAAAGGGTATTAGTTAACTCATAAATGGCATGACAGCGCACTGTCGCCATTCATTTGAATTATGGAGACTATGGATTCACTGCAGCCAGCAGCGCACTGGCGAGGCATGACCCCTAGAGTTGAAATTAGTTTAAGAAAATATAGGAGATGGGATATTGCCAAAACTATGGCCAGTGGTCCTCTCTTGATCGTAGATACCCTTGAGCCAATATTGGATAGAGTTAAGAAGTGTTCGATTTTGTATCATGTTGAGTTACGAAACCAAGGCTGTACCACTGCCAGAATATAGGGCGTGGCGTAATCCACGGTGAAATAATTTCAAACATGATTACAAGTTTGGGATACCATAGAGGATAGGACAATGCCATGTATGTTCTACAAGATCTGAAGCCAATATTAGTGGAAGTTTTGTAAGTTGGGTAGCACGTCTTCCGATCTAGCATCCTGTAGTCCTTGTGACTTATTGACGAGGTAATTGACCGACACAAATAAGTTACCAAGAATATAGAATCCAGAGTTCCATAACCCATTAGTTGACCAAGACCTTATGGACAGGAAGATTTTAGAAAGATTGTATAAACAAGGACACCGGGTAAGGTTTGATTCTCACAAACTCGAACTACTTGTGCCTTTTTCAAAAATCTCGCATAATTGTATTCGACTATCTTAACAAACGCTGTTATTACAGCCTAGTTTTGCAAGCTCACTCTGTTCTCGAGCTTGATTCGAGACATATGTATAGTGGGACGCCTACTAACTTATTGTCTAATCAGAATCAGTGTATTATGGTCTGATCAACCATGATGCATTGGTTCGCTCTTCGTTTAATTACACTACGTGGATTGAGATATAGATGTCTCTAGGGTCTCATCCACGACTGTATTGATAATTCCTCTTGAATTATATGTTCGCCCTTGAATCACGAAATTGTATTCAGTAACATCTCCCTTAAATTCTTTATTGTTTTTGTCTTTCACCGATTTAGAAAGACGAAAACTCGTGATTGGTAGAGGGATACGGAGTATTCCCATGGCTATGTTGGTGGTATATACAAGTGTAGCTGTCATCGACTAGCCATGTGACTAGAACCTTGCCTTGAGTTACTTATTTTCTCTCGACCCTCAAACTGTTATCGGAACTTCCAAGCCATCTGAATTTGAGAATGAGTAGGGTTTTTCCCTTAGTCAAATGCCAATCTAAGAGACTGTCTATCCTCAAGGAGCCAAATGGCATGAGTCTCTAATTATTTGCTTACCGTTGCTTTAACTAGTAACCCTTAAGTCCACACTCCTAAACTCTTGGGGCAATGGTCGTGCAGGCTTAACACAAATTAAAACTCACGACTCAGTTGTTAGAAATCTTTTCATAGGAGATATGCCTTAGAGCTGGTTACCCCATCGATAACCCTTGTATACTATGAACGAGTAGATCATTCTATTTTATCAACCATGTGTCATTGTACACACTCGTTTTTCAATTATGGAGGAACGACCCTTGAATTGACTTACATCTACCGTATTCCATATGTCGTGCCTTAATCTTTATTCACAAGAGTCGAGGTACAATACCCGGACTTTTGAAATTCTTCTAGTCACTTATTCCTAAAACCATATCCTAGCTTCTAAGGTGGGTAGACCATAAGCCTCCTAAAATTTTTGGGATATACGAGGATTTCGATTGAACGAAATAATTTTATAGGCTAGTAATTAGTGCCCCAGGGACTCCCACTTTCCATTTAGATCATTTTGTGTCCGGGTCGTGCCATCAATATTCAGAGCACGAGACCGGCTGTTATCTTCCAACAAATTTCATATGTAAGTTCTAGACGAGTCCACCTTCATCTAGGTATATCATGTCCCACTCAAACCAGTTCCCTTGTACCCTATTTTTATGGTACGACTTTCAGGACAAAAGGATTGGCTATAACCATTACCATAAAACTGAAATACTTTCCGACTTCCATTAGAGCCTCAACTTCGACTCAATTCCTTCAACCCAATTTATGGTTGCGATCTACTCGAAGCCCATACGCACTTGCCACTAGTGTGCCACTTGATAGAGGTCTCTTGTGCACTTAAACACAAAAGTCACCGAGGGCACATTTCGGACTCTAGGAACCTAGCTAACCAACATGACAGGCAACTAGCTCAACCATTGGATTGAATCCCATTCCAGGTCACCCTAACCTAGTAGAAATAGTTTTATCACTGGGATCTTGTCCAGCCCATATAAATTGAAATCCAAGGTTCATCCAACCTACGAGTGATGTCCAAATAGAGAACCCATTAAGACCCAGTAGAACCCATTCATGCCTACCACCGTAGTTGGTCTATAAAACTGAACTATTTGAAATAGGTCCCCCTACCTACTATGTAGTCTCCACCTCTTAGGATGTGATGCCATCCGTAACCCATATTCCATCTACCTAGAAGTCACGATACGATCTTCTATTACAATTATATTCCTTGCTTGTGTGTTTAAATAACCACGGAATATATCCCAATCTTGATTTCACAATTCCGTTCTACTTTGGAACCTTGTTTGAATTTCGAGAATGGGGTTTCTGTATCGCATGGATTGCGAGCCCTCAGAGTTCTTCAATGTAGCAAGTGACTGGACTAGCGTAGCCCAATCTAGCGAATAAGGCTATAGGTTCATAAATACTCTTTCTACCTGTATATTGTATATTCTCTACCGCTCTTTAAACTTCATAATTGCTCTTGATTGTTTGCCTTATCTTCCTGTCCTCCCTACTTCGGGCGACGAATAGTCATGCTTACTAGCAATTACCAATATTTTTAATTGTGTAAATTTGTTGCTGTTAAATTTTGGATTGCTTGATAGATGGAAGAGGATTCTAGATACCATACGCCTAGACATCTGTGGTAGAATTGTTAGCGTAGCTGGAAGATTATGAAGTTTTAGCGACAGAAGATTTGATGGAGTAGTGTGACCAAGGTGGGTAGAAGTCCTCAAGTATTCGAGTTTATAAAATATTTTTGAGAAATGAAATTGAGGATATTGAGGTAATATTAGACTTTGATATTTAAGGAATAGTTATGAATTAGAATTTCGAGGACGAAATTATTTTAAGGTGGGTAGATATGTAACCCTTTCTCGAATTTTAAAATATCCTATTTATTTAATTGGTCTGAATGTGTTGTATCCCATATTAGCGATCTAAAAATAATATTTTAAAGTATTCTTATTTTATATTATAAATATTATTATTAGTGAGAATCAGTGATGTTTGTATAAACCATTAGGGATTTATTGAATTTCATTATCAATATTATATTTTACTTTATTATCAATATCATTGGGGTTATTATTATACAATAATATTTTATTATTACGGGCTATATTAAGTTTGTCGACTAAATATTATCATTTATAGTCATAGAAAATATGTAGTGATAGATTATAAGAAAAATATATTAACATATTATATAGAATTATATAGTGTTACATATAATAGAAATATATAGTATATATAGTGATATATTATATAGAAATATATAAAGGTATATGTAATAGAAATATATATATATATATACATATATAATGGGGTCCATTTGTAACAGCAAATGTCTCTTGTAGTAGACCTTATCCTTACTTATTTGTTTTATCACGTGAGTGACATGTCCCATGACTGCAAATCAACACACAAAAAAACTTTCTCTCTCTCTCTCTCTCTGATGAACATTATTTACATTATGAGGTGGAAGAATGTTTCTCACATTATACAAGCAACAAGCTAATATTAGATAAACTGTACACAAGAATGATGAATTGGTTTAAGGAACCTTAGAAATGTCAGGTTTCTGGACTATAGGTGATTTAAATGGCTAAGTGCATCTTTTGTGCTTTTTAGCTAGCTGAGAAAGTACTGCACACCAATTTTTCCAACCCAGCCCAAATGGATACCCGAATAGCCTACACCCAAAACAATTCTTCCAGCCCAAGCATCAACCCCCCACAAAGCCGAGGAACAACAGCAACTTGAACATAACACCCGAACTCCTTACCACTACAGCCCAGTTTTCCCAAGAGTCGAGGCCCGAACCTCCCCTAGAGCTCGGGCTCGACCTAGAGTTCTGTATATCACAGAATAACCACAGGGGACCCTGCGCAAAACCGAGAATTAGCCGGCCCATGTTCAGATCACAGCAGTTATATATATACGGAACAGAGGGATTTCATACGAAACCCTAACCACCAACACCTAGCCCGACCCTGGGCGGCCGCTCGCCACCGTCGTCGCGCCAGACGCGGCCGGACTATCGCTGTACAGCGCCACGCGCGTGACAGAGCGGAATCAGTAGCAGCGCAAGCAGTCGCAGGTACCAACTTCCCTCTCTCGTTTCTCCCTCGTCTTTCAACAAAAATTCGATCCGTAAACTTCTACGGGAAGCCAATATAACCGTCTTAATCCTCGTTTATTGGGTTGAGTTCTAGTGACCCAAAACTCGAGAGAGATCGAGTTGAAGTTGCCGAGAAATCTGTCAAAACAGGACAGTATTTCCAGTCCATGAACCCATGTTCGACGATCGATTCTGATCGATCCAGTAACTTATTAGAAATCTATTTTGAAGAGAATTTTAGAAAACATATAGGTCTTCATCACCCTTTTTGTGGATTCGAAAATCATCGACTGAGCATCGAGAAATCGAATCCCAAAGTTTTCCAAAAATCTGTTTTCAAAACTAGAAAATTGCTCCACACGTGCGTCCCGCCAAACCGGGCGACGTGGTCGCGCACCGTAAGCATCGAAAGCTGCATAACGGCTTCGTGGTCGTGTGGGCTTTGACGGAATTCAAATTGGTCGTGTGTGCGCGACGAATTTGATGCGTATCCGTCGAAATTCCCCATATCGTGCACTTTGCAAATTCTCCAATTACTTTGTGCACGATCGTCAGATCGAGACAAAACTTGCGCCATCAGGACCATATTATTTTTCTGGTCCTGCATGCCAAGTTTGGTTCGATTCTGAGACCATTGATAAAATCACCTTTTGCGGGCCCCACGGTCCTACTCAACGGGTGATTTTGTGACGGCCGCCGGAATCCAACTTTGGACCGGTTGGGTTCGTATCGGAAAACTGGATCCGTAGACATGTAGTTGACGACTTTAGAGACCATTGATTCTGGCACGCTTTTCGGTGCAAAGCGGGTCCAACGGCGGATATCGTTTTTGCCCGAAATTATCGTTTTGCCTTTGTGTCCAGAATTGGACTTAAGGACAGGCAATCCTAGCTAATTGGACTATTC
>JANAVB010023999.1:6819547-6952047 GCA_029216955.1 Iris pallida | reverse complement strand
ATACTAGTGATCTATCTTGATTCTGACATAATGGACTCACAGATTGGTATTTTATGGATTCCTTGACTTGAGATACGTAGTTTCATGCCTATTGACTTTTTTTGGACTAACAAATTAATGGACTAATGTATCTACTCTTGACTAATTAAATGCGTGTCAAAAACCTGGATCCATGTGTAAGTCGGGCGGAGAAATACCTAGGAGACATGTGAACATACCCTTTCTATCCCATGGTTTTACTGGAATAATTGCGGCCACACACGGACGTGTATGGTTTGCCTGATATCACACTCTAGTCGTTCACATGTCAACTTGGTATTTTAAAACACTGGTCTTAAACACTAATTTTCTGGATTGTTTATGGTATACCTTGCATGACAGGTTTCCCCTTTAATACATATATGTTTTCTTTCATATTGCACATGTTCTCTCTATACTTCTATTACTACATTTACTTGCCTTTCTTATTCTACATTGTCTCTATAAACTGTTCATCAAGTACTTCATTATTATTTATATTTCATAGTACTTGTCAATTAATTGGAACAGCCGTTAGTTTATGTACTTCGCTATAATCCTGACTGGATAACCAACATTTTTAGATGATTTAGATGATTGTCCGACGTACTATGAGCAGAAGGCATACAAGGGTTGCGCACAGGAGTCCGAGGACGATCCAACCCAGTCGGGAGTGCCCTAGAAGTAGTTTAGTGTCCTAGTATTTTATTTTGTATCAGATTGTTCGACTGTGGAAGTTGAGACTTTTTATTATATTCAGGATATGTATTTATTGTGTTGGACTTTAAACTTTGTGTTGTGATAACTTACTCTTTATTCAGTTATCCTTCTTATTATCTATTTCCATATTGTGCTCTATCCTTTAGACTTGTGATTGAGAATATAAATGATATGTCATATATTCCTCTGCGCGGAGATGATAGGTTTTATCGTTCATATTGTTAGTTGATAGATACTATAGACGACCTATACATCATTCAAAGCCGATACTGCGGCGTAAGCTGGACGTACCACATCCTCGTGCCCCTAAACAGGGTACGGGTCTTGACAGTTACATTGGAGTGCAGTTAAGTGAATCGTTTGTTATCTTTATGGCACTACTGTAGAAGCATAAAAATTGAACCACGCACAAACATCTAAGTGCGCAGTAGTCAGGTACACAGTACCATGTGTAGCTTCCAAAAAGCATAGCCTTTAACACACAGCTCCTAGAAAGCACAGATAACCCCAAGGCATCACTTTAAAATTTTTGGAATGCTGACAAAAATGTCAGATGTCAAGTATTAGATATCAGCTGTCAGGTGTCAATTATCAGAAGTTAACAGTCTTATGTTAGCTGTGATGCACAACGTGGGTCTCAAAAGTAGTCACACAACGCCTGTACAGTACTGGATCGCACAACATCATAAAATGTCGCATGGTCGACCAAGGTCCTGCGTACCAAAGCCTATGCGCGTATCTTCTAATCGTGTATATTTAATAGATTATAACAGATTCAGTTACAGAACCCTACGCAGCCAGCGTCCCTGCGTGCCAAAGCCTTTGCACGTATCTATTAAGCTTGCATGGTTTAACTTCCTTATTCTATTATAAATATAAGGATCATCCTTCATCTTTTCTTCCCCAGACATCTTGAGAATCAGAGCATACATCAGAGAGACGAATTGCTTTCCCCTTGCAACCAAGCAGAAGAATTGCAATTTTCTCTTAGTTGTTATCAGATCTTCAATGGAGTAAAGGAAACCAAAAGTCGTGTTCGATCTTCGTCATCATCACGTCTCTATCATCACTTTTTAATAGCCAATAACCTGGCAACTCTGCTGGGGATGTCCTTCTCCTCTAACAAGAAGGTGAACTTAATATGATGAAAGCAAATTAGGGTCCTCAAAAAAGATACTGGTCATTCTTTGACCAACAAGATTATGATGACTTCTTCTCGGAAGGCAGCGGGAGCCCTTCGAAGCTGCTACCAAAGCCGAAGAAGACTCGCCAAGTCTGGGTGACCAAGTCTACTGCCGCTAAAAATACTGCACCCAATTTGGTCCAGAACCAGGGCACAGATCCTGTACCCGCAGCCCCTCACTATTGTTGACTGTTAGTAAGACTAGCATTACTTCCCAGGTGGTGCATGGGTTTAGGAAATGCAGTATTGACTACCATTCCCAGTCAAACGCTCTGTCCAAATGCATATCATATGAAGAACAAGAGCGCAACTACCCTATCGCACCAAGAGTCTCATACACAGGGAAAACCTCTATCTTTGACATAATTACTTGCCACCTAAGCAAGGACAAATTAGATTCTGAGTACTATACGCCTTCAAGGGATAGTACAAAGACGTCCAAGGCAACACGAGCCATGCGTGCTGAAAGTGCTATGCCAACAGAAAACTAGAAATGCGTGCTGACAATCATACATGCTGTTGATGACAAGCTATACAGAATGGACTCAGGCGCTCTTGTGACCGGAATGGGTAAGTTCCCAAAGTCCTCTTACCATATGGGTGCATCCCGTACGCAGTAACCAAGGTAGGGGCAAATTTTGTGGTGACAGGCCTATGTGCCCAGCTTGTTGTGTGCATGAAGTGGCTCTGTCACACGATCAATCTTCCACTATTGACTTGAGTGCACCCCATGCGCCAGAACTTGGTTAGGGAGCGTACTGTCCATAAATACATCCATGTGCAATGCTTGGACATACGCATGAAGTGGGTTTGAATATGGACATCCCCTCGCATGACTTGCGCAATGTGATTAGTCATAAGCGCAAAACAAGAAAGGCGAATACTTTGCACAATGTGCCCCATGTGGGGCATACCTGCACTAGCATAACCATCAATTAATGTTATTGCAAAATGATAATTCCTCTACCGAGGCAATCTATATTCTAATGACTTTAAACTTCTGTACTCATCCAACATCATCTCAAAAAAGAGGGTGCCAATTGAAGATGAGGAAGAACTCAGTTGCCTCGTGCCATGCTTTCTCGAATTCCTCTACCGTCAGAAGAAACTCTAAGACCAGTAATCCTTCGATCTCGGCTAGTGCGTCAAAGAGCCAATCCCGAGGCAATAAGACAATAGTCCTACTGCTGGGGTATTCCAGAACACCCGTTCAAACAAAAAATATGCCTCTGCAGTAAGGACTGGGGTAGCCAAGCTCCGATCATTCACAATAATCCCTCATTCCAAGAAGATAATATCCATCAAAGAGCAGAAAGCAACTAGGGGTAGCCAACTTTGGGACTCTGAAGAAGAGACATTAATGCCAATCTTTCTACCGAACAACAAAGCTAAAAGTGAAAGGCCTACTGCTCCGTCCACCTCCTTCCACATCATGCCATTCTACATAGCAGAGGATGGAAACAGAGACGTTAGAGAGACCTCAACTTTAAATCTCCTATAGCACATTGACACTTTGTAGAAAGGGCTTTAAAACTCTTAGCTCTTCCATGTAAGCCTTGCTCAGGTCGTACACGACATCAGGGCTAGCTTGGCTGGTTAACTTTCGGCATGGGCTCCCGTACCTGTGAGTTCAGACCCAGGAGCTAACGGGGAATCAAATATATCCCAACACATTCTATTCCCAATGCGTTCCTTCGGGAGCAGATAATCGTACTCTGCCTCGGTCATCCGTGTAACGTCCCAATCTCGAAATACGTAGGACTAGAAGAACATATATATGCCAACTACATACCGAGAGGACTCTAGTCCTGCTCGAGTATGTATAAGCTGTCTTGGTGCTCTAATTTTTATCTATCAATCTACCTCAATCTACAGAATAAGTAAATCTATCTACCACAACTATAAATCTATCTACCTCAATCTACAGAATAAGTAAATCAGAAATAAACAATATATATTATGGTCTATATCCCAATAACATACATGTTCGATTACACCCAAATAATGACATGGTCTATAAAACTAAGCTAATAACAGAGTAGAAATAATAGGTACAACATGAAAGCCTGATGAAATACCTGAGTTGGATATAGCAATAGCTCCATGAGTAGTGGTCTATCTCTACATGACCAACTAACTGGAGAGATCACGAGGTCCTTAGATGACTAGCAAGGTACATAATACGTATGCCAATACAATATAAAAAATAATAGATACAACATGAAAGCCTGATGAAATACTTGAGTCGGATAAAGAGATAGCTCCATGAGAAGTAGGCTGTCTCTGCATGACCAACTACTCTTATATCTAACAAATCTACACTATAATATATACGGCAAGCTAATGTATCCGGTCTACGCGATATACATGTGAGAACAAGTACTAGAATATCAGACTTCGCCATTGAAGCTCACAAGTACCTTAACAGGCTATTGTATCCAGTACCGTATCGTAAGACCAAGGACAATCAATAACAACAACCATTACTCTTCTACAGAAATAAAGACTCATAATAATAGGACATAATACAATAACTCTGATAATGTAGTCAAGTTCTTCCCACCCCATGTTTAGTATCTTGAATGTCAAATCCGTACAGTCATCTCTATGAAAATAATAATAACGATAAACAATCTAGTATACTACTACGAAGTTAATACCATGAATAATAATGTAAACCTCGTATCATGAACGTGTTGATATTTGTGGTCATTCGTGTCAACAGGCACGACAATATGTGTCACATTCCTTTACAGTTATACGTATTTTCAGTATATGTGTACGGAATCCCGACCCGTAATTAGACTTGTCTTGCTTAGGTTGATCCTGGTTTAATCTTGCCTTGGTTTATTTTGGGTTCATCCTGGTTCGACTTGTCTTGACTGGCTAGTCTTGGGTTTTGTATTGGCATAGGTTAGTTAGCATTTCCTGGTTCATATGGTTTATCCTGGCTTTGGCATGCATAGGGTTCGGATGGGTTGGGCTTTGTTGGACTCGGTTTGGGTTGATATGCAAACCCCTACCTACCACCATCCCTCAATTATTAACCCAACAACCATTCTCTCTCCTCATTCATTCCTCATAACTCTCTTCTTCTTCTTCTTCATTTCTCTACCGACCACTGCAGTAAGCAAGTGCAACTTGCTTCATGGAGGAACTCAAGTTTTATTGTTCCATTGTCTTCCTCACAAGATTTTAAGACACTTTAGTACTTAGCATTTTTAGTTTCTATGGTTCATTCCATGTAGATCTAAGTTTGTTGCATGTTTGAATTTCTTGGCTTTGATCTACTAAACTGGCTAGTTTTTGAAAACTAAGAGTTCTATGTAGAAGGCATTCTGATGTTACGGAAGTTTGGTTTTGGAATGGTTGGATTTCATCTTGTCTTGACCGAGATGGGGCTTTCTTGAGCTCTTGAGATCTTGAGCTTTTACGCCTGCTTGTCTTGGCCTTGGGGAGAAGATGAAGTTTTTACGCAAACGTTCTTATGTGCTAGCATAGTGTTTAGTTTTTACGCCTACGTTTCACGTGCCCGGGTATTAATTACCCTTTAGACACACGTTTTACGTGCCCGCGTATTAATTACCCTTTACGCACACGTTTCACGTGCCTGCGTATTAATTACCCTTTACGCACACGTTCTCATGTGACCGCGTAATCAATTCTACGCAGAGCTGAACCGAGCTCTACGCAGAGGCTAGACTCCCGCTCGCGTAGAGGGTCACCCGCGTAGAGTCTCGCCCGTATGCGACTTTGCTAGCGTAAAGCGCTTGCTCGTGTAGAATCCCCCCATCTGCTTTCTTGCCCGCGTAGAGCTACCTATCCTTAGGTCTTGCTCGCGTAGAGCTGTTTTATGCTCGGGTCTCTTTGGCCTAGCGTAGTCTTGCTCGCGTAGAGACTTTGAGTCCGTATGGCATACCCCGTTGCCCTTGTATATTCTTACGCCTTTAGTCATGAACTTGATAATCATGAAATTATTTAATATGTTTGGAATGGTAATTGTACACGGTATGGTGTGAAGTAAAAATGACATGGCATGACATGACATGATATGACAAGCAAGCATGATGGGAACTATTGAATGCTGTTACGACGGCTAGCATGACATGACCAGAATAAATGACCGGAACATCGTGGACGATTGTGTTTGTACAAATGAACCAGTACTGTCTTGTATCATGTCTAGGGCAGGGACCCCTGAGTACCACGGTCAGGGGTACCTACTTAAATTGACTAAGGCTAATAACTAGAATAATCCAGTAGTCATGAAGAGATTTTCCAGCTACAGGCAATCCCGTTATCTGGGCGCCCCATTATGGGATCTGTAGCCTGCCGTTGAGTATGGCACATTTCCAGCACACTGTCATGTGTTGCCCCCTTCAAGCTACATAAGGGTACATGCGTTTCCTGGACGACGTACCCACATGAATTTAACCCCTAATTTGCGTCCGGATAGCCTGGATGGTCTGTAGGGCTTGTGGCTGTGGAACAATCTTATTGCATCTTGCTATTAGCTAGGCCTGTGATAACCCTAGTTAGTTAAAGTATCAAGCCATACTTACTGCTTGGCCGGGATTGATTGGATGAAGTCTAACCCAGTCTAGTCTTGTCCTGATTCTGTACAGGATTTGTTACATGACCTGAATGCTTGTGCTTTACCTATCGATAAATGGTGGGAGACCATGTTCCGTTCAGATAAAGGGTTACAACCTCGATCCTTGTTTGGTTTAAGGGTTGTAACTTGGTTATATGATTAGTCCCATAGTTATCTTATCGTATATCATCATGATTTTCCATATCTCCAGTTTTATTGTATAATTATGTTTGTGCTAATTGCTGGTTTTAGTTCTTAAGTGAAGCCTCCTTTGTGGCACTTGCTTTTCTGGGATCTGAACCATCTGGTTTTGTATGGCCAGATACCGGAGCAGCTCCAGAGGATCTTCCTACCTTCCATCCAGATGGTGACCACCAGGCGTAACCCTGGCAATGAGTGGGTTTTATTTTGGCTCTTCCAGTCCATTGTAATATCATTCTTTTGAGGCGTTTAGCCGCCGAGCAAGTGTCAGCTCGTTTGCAACTTTACTTAATGTCTGCCTACCGGCTGTAACTTGATTAAAAAATCCTAGGGTTGATCATATATGACTGAAACTCTTGCTAGTCCTCACATTTTGTATGACTAGCTTCATGATCATCCAAATGTATAATGTATGGGACGCCTTACTATTGTATATTTGGTGCTCTAACATCTTGTAACATTTACTTACTTGCTTAAGATTGAGACCATAGGCTTGTTCATGACCATAAGAGACTGATGGCTTGTAGTGAAACCTTCATGTATCTAGACAGCTATGACCGTATATCGAGGTAGATTCTACCTCAATATACGTGGCTGGCTGTGTGTGTCCTCCGCTCTCCAGTATTCTGGTTCTGGGGCGTGATAATATGTACGTAATGCCTAATGTCAATACTCGGTGTTATCATCATAACATTGGTACCCATCTTCGAAAGTATCAATGATCCTACTCATGTTAATGCTAATAAAATAAATAATAAGAAATAATCCATAACCAAGGCAAGGTACACTTGTCTATAACCGCTATTTGAGTGTATGTCCGACCAACTCCAATATCGTCATAACTCCCGCCAAGTTCACCTATAATTGATATTCTATTATTAATACTCTTTAACGACTTACCATATATATAGACTTCATTAATATCTATAACCATTAGTCGTCGTAATATCGTTACAACGATATACAACATATCAAGTATCAAATTTTCTTATAAAAATAATTTACAACTAATATAAAATAATAATTTAAGTTCTAAGAAATATTTATAAATATTTTTATATTATTAATTATATTATTTTATTAGTGGAAACTCCAGCACAATAGCCTTATGTTGATACTACATCATTAATAGCACCTTTGGCCTACTAAGTGAGGCCCAAAATAATAGATAATTAAAATATATCATTCTAGAAAAATTGCATAAATTAGTTAATGTAGTGTTTTTATCATCAAACCTTGCACAACAAATATTTTAGTAGTGGTATATGAAGTATCATAGCTTTTGGATATAAGGAACATATAATTTTTGGAGTTACGGTGTTATGGCAAATGTCAAAAATATTAATAAACACTTAAAAAAACTCAAAACTCGGCAAAAAATAGGTTGGAAAGGTCTTGAATTCTATTTTCTTATAAAATTTTTAGGAAGATTAGATATAAAAAAAGGCAAAAAACCACTCACAACAGATCTAGTCTGTTCTAAACACCTTGTCATAGAATTGATGCCTCGGACAAACTGTTTGGAACAGTGTGGGTGGCGAATTGGATATGAAAATAGACACAAAATCTTTCCACTAGTTTTAGTTTCATGAAAATATGACATAGGAAAGTATATGAAACCCTTGATGTAAACCAGCATACCTGCTGGAACGAATTCAGACTTGAAATCCAACTTTGGGTGACTTCTAAAATTTGCAACTCCTCATAAAGTTGACATGAATCTTCAAAGGCTTGCTAGGATGTTAGAGGATCATGTTAGATTCACAACGAATATTTGTCTAGCATCATGGGAGGTCTAAAAGGGGTTAAAACTACCGGTACGCCATAAGTGCGTTCGACGACCATGGCTGGAAGGGAATTTCTGGTTAGGGGAGGTTTTGACGGATGTTGGCGACAATGAGAGGAGAGGGTATATTAGGATTTTGTCGGTATATATATTAGGAAGAGTTGGGCTTTAGTTTGGACTAAATTGGTTAGGATTTAACCCTCTAAAGGATTAATATTGTAATGGGTTTCATTTTTGGGTGGATTGTTTGACCAAGTAAAAGATAGAAGATTTAATGCACATGGATGCAATTTAATCACTAAAAATTAATTAAATATATATCTAATCGATCTTTGGCAACCTTAGATAGGCTCTAATAAGTGGTGTTGTCTAGGTTACGGTCCTAACATATTAGTCAAATTGAACCCAACAAGTCAACTAGTGGGTTTCATGTGCCATTTGCAAATAAATAGCACATGAAAACTCGATTGAACGACACATCCTAGCCATATGCGTAGTAGGCTCAAAATAGGTCAAAACCATATATTGGGTCGAATAGTTTGGTTCGAGATTGAGTCTCAAATCGAAACTGGAAAACAAGTCAAATGTGACGGTAAAGGTGGTAGTTGACTTTTTGACCAAAAATTTTACATAAAAAATATAGTACAAGGAAACATATTTGAATGGGACATAATATATCAAAGTGAAGGTGAAGTCATCTAGAATACGAATATGAAACTAGTTTTGATAATTTGATAATTGTTGTGCTTCATAGATCAATGTTATGGTAAAATACTACTATAGTCATTATTGACTTTAAAATATAATTAAAAATTATATATATAATTATTAAAATTATTATCAAAAAAATTAAGGGCTTACAAACTACCCATCTTAAAAAATTTTGTCCCCAAAATTAATAAAATACTAATATGAAAAAATCTATAACACAAGATTAAATAAGCTAAAACTTACCAGAATCCGCAAATAGATAGCGATATCGCTCCCGTATGAAATCTTTTCGCTCTTAAGTAAATTATCATGGCAAATGTTGCTTCCATGCATCTCGAACAAATCTAATCGTACGTCCTCTAAGCGTATTCTCTCTAGTATCCATTATACTAACCGGCTACTTCTCGTTTGATAAACTGGGTCCCACTGTGATCTCAAAAGGATCGACCATATTATCGGGATCAGTCATATACCTCCTGAAATTGTGACACATAGAATACATTATGTACTCCCTCTAATGATGGCGGTAATGCAAGACGATACACTACTCCCCTAACACACTCTATAATATCGAAGGTACTACAAGAAAAAAGGCTTTACTTGACGGTTTTTCCCCGTCAAGAAATGGGTATCTTGACGACTGCGGATCCGTCATGTAGGCCGGAGGCAAGAAAAGACCCCTCCTTTTCTTGGCGGTCGCTGATAGGGTTTTTCTTGTCGGTTTTTTAACCGTCATATGAAGTAGTTTTCTTGACCGTTTTTAGCCGTCAAGTTAGCAACTTTTAGGAACTGTCAATATTGGTGAGAATCTTTCTTGACTCCGGCCTAGATGACGGCTATTAGCCATCAAGAAAAGCCCTTATGCTGCAGGATTAAGTTACTTGTTGACGTTTTATAACCGTCAACAAAGCTAAAGCCAAAATTACAATTATAATTCTATATTATGAATCGAACACACACATAATATCAATAATCCAGAGGATTTAATTCATCAAATAACTACAAAACTCAATTTTTATATTAGCAAACTTATATTGTCCATATACCACAAACTTTCGACACACGTCCAAACACAAACATCTAACGCTTGTCTAACCACAAACATATCCAACCAATGTATATAGTTTCCATACATCTTAAATATCAAATACTGAAAATTATAAAAATAAAACCAAAATAAGTAACAAAATTGGCCGGAGCACATCCCTCCCATATTCACAGCACCTTCATCGTTGTCCAACCCAACTTCTTGCTAAAAGTACTCCTCCTTAGCTCACTGGTTTTCTGTAATACATGATATGGCTCCATCATAAGTTATCTCAAATGGTAATTAGAAATGGAAGGTTATAAGAATCAAAACCATAGAGAGCTTACTGGTCTATCCTCCAAGTGAACTACAAAAGAATCTTCAGTTCTCTCGACATCTTCAAGTTGATTTCTACTACTTGTGGAAGCTGCAAATTGCTTAGTCCAAATTAATAACAGGTAAAAAAAATCTTAAACAAATCAACAAACTATGAAAACATTTTCACAAACAATCAAATCAAGGGGACTTTCAATCAAATGAAATATAAAAGTCTGCCGTGAGGGGGACATATACATTGAACTTAAAAGAAAAAAGGGTGATGAACCTAAGGAACTTCAAACTACAGCGTTTCAAGGGCTTGTACTTTTCAAAAAAAAGATTTGATCCACATTACACAAAAACAAACTACATACTGCAATTCATTCGAAGAATTCCTTTGAATTCCACATGGAAAAATTGATCTTTGATGTATCAGTAACACATGGGCATTGTTAACTAGGTAGGGATAGTTATAGTAAACAGAAAAGTTCAACTTTGTTTAACTAATATCCTACTCTTCAATATATCTTAGATATACGCAACTATGGACACAAAAATAATATATTATACCAAATACGCCACACTGAAAATGAAATCACAGAATATGCCATTCCTATAGGTTCTATTTGTAGACTTTAAGGTGTCAACAACACAATATAAACCGATATAAACTTCAAAAAATGACCCAAAAAATAGAAGTCCAAGAAATACCATCTCTATGAGCTATATCAGTCAGAAACTTGGTTCCTCCCATGTCGACGCTTGAATCAGATACATCAACCATGCTTCCCACGTCGACGCTTGAATCAGATACATCACATACCGAAGCCTTAATAAATTGCAAATAAAATAAAGAAAAATCAACAAAAAAGAAGGTAGCTTTCTCTTACCACACAATAAACTTTTCAATAAATAGTATTCTTTAAGATGACCCACCAGAGTAAACAAGCAGAAGACCTCCATATTGTTGAAGGAAATAGCTGGCTTCAGGTATTTAGGTTTCAACACATATAAAGAAACACTATTTAGTTACCTACCGAATAGTCATTACTGAATCAAATCAAGAAGGAAATGGCTTCAAAATGATATACTTGCCAACATCTTTAAAGTCTAATATCTTTTTGTTGAAAAGTTTTTTTAATATATTCCTAATATCAGCCAAAAAATAAATAAAATATACCAAATTCTAAAATCTAAAGATCATATAGAGAAGCAGGAAAAAAAAGTTTAGTGTAACTAAGTCAAGAAAGAGGCATCATTGAGCCTGATATCTTGTTGTTACAAATTTGGAATGTGTATGTTATTTTATTTTCATATAATTCATAAAGTAATTATAAACACAAATAAAGAAGACAATAATAGCAAAAATATGTTTATAAATGACCCACATGGGAGAACAAGCAAAAAAAACTTCATAGTATTGATGTCAAGAGCTGAAAGTATAATTAGGAAACAAACCAAACAAAGAAGGAGAATTATCACACTGAATCAAAGCCGAACCTAATCCCACGCTAAAAATTAAACTTCTATTACCAAAAGTAGCATAAATTACACCAATTTTTGAAGAAAAAATGACATAAATAAAATGTAAAAAAACCCAAGTGAGAGAAGAAGTAGAAAACTTAATAGTTATGATTTAAATGAAACTATAATTAGTTACAAAGAAGGACATGTGGCTTCTAGGCATCAGTGCAAGCTGAACATTTTTTTATCAAATGTAAAAGGATCTGTGATAACATAATTACACTATTTGGAAATATAATAGATATCCTGCCAAGAAGAACATATGATATGATACTGCAGTTAATAAAATTTTTGCGAGTATTATGCGTCACATTGCATTTGAGATAGTGATATGTAAAATTTCTTTTGTGATAATTTTGACGTTATGTCAAAATTATCGTCTTAGTTTATTTCATTGTGATAACCAACATGCATTTGGTATATCATGCATTTGTTTTTTATTGTACGGGTGCAAACATTTTCTGATACTTGATACTTAAAATGCAGGATATTCATGATGGATTGGATTTTTTTGCACATGAGGATGTAAGGTACTCCTTTGGAAATTAATGTATGAAACCAACCACTGACAAGAAGAGCATCACTATCTATTTGACCATAACTCATGATGATGGTGACTTACATAGTAATGGTAGGCTGGTGCAGCAGAGCCATTCTTAGTACGGATGCCCAACTTATGATGATGGCGACTTTACATAGTAGTTATTTGGTGGTGCACCGGAGGAGGTACTTAGCCGGTTTCAATTTGTATTTTTTCTTCCAAATAAGCATCTAAAAGAAAATATTACGCAACACACAAGTACATTTAGTAACTAACAAGATTATTGTAGTATTAGCTAGTACATTAAGCAGCACATAAAAGTTAGTCTATAAACACCTATGCTGGCTGAGGAACCTGAGTCTACAGGCTTCCCCTTCAAACGCTCGGAACGATGCCGTTGAGTCGAAATATCTTGCCTCCTTTTCTGATTAGCACGTTTGACGGGTTTGGCGGAGGAAACAAATACCCGACGCTCTTCGACTCTATGATTGAGCTCAAGAGACGCAAATCCAGCATTCAAATCATTGACATTATGTTAGAAAAAAATCAGTTAAGTCAATAGTAAATTCTTCAAAAGACCCATCAAGAAGAAGAAACCAACCTTGTTATCTGAAATACTCGCATTGTGAAGGATGTCATAGTCACAAACAGCAGGAATAGGTTCCACTTGCTCTTCAACTCCAATCAAGGAAACTAAACAAAACATTTCTACATTTTAAAAATATACAACATTGTTTCATCCTAGCTAAAGGAAGCAAATGACAAGAATAACCCTTGGGGAGACGAGGCATCAGGTTGACTCGACCTATGATGCGTGTCACGCCCAGAACCAGAATACTGGAGAGCGGGGGAATGACTCAACCAGCTACGTATTACGGGTAGAAAAATACCGTATAATACGATCAATACTGTCTAACCAGACGAGGGGGTGCATACTACATGAAAGTCTTACTATGGTCACTTCACATCTATTGTCTCAATCGTTCAAACAAGAAACAGTAATAGAGAACATGTAAGAATAAGCAGTAAGGCGTCCCAAACGCTTAAATCAAAATGTTCTTGATATCTGGCTTTACCAAACATAGCCAGATGATGTAGCAAAGTATACACAATTGTTATCAGCTGCAATCTGACTTAGTTATAATTATGCAAAAGTAAGTATAAGACAATCCGACTAACATGTCGGTGCCCAACGGCTAAGTATAAAGTAAATAACAAAACAAGCGGTGGAGTAAGGAACCCACTCGAGTCGTCCTGCGATCATTCCTCTAGTATTGACCATCTTGGAGGTAGAAGTAAGCTGGATCCTCGGGGACCGGCTCTAAATCTGGCCATACAAAACCAGAGAGGTTAGACCTCTAATAGCAAGTACCATCACGATATGAAGGATTAAACCAGTAAATAAGAGGATATAATAATAGATCTCTGCTTTCCACTAGGATTCACATAACATCACGACACTTCGAACCAACCTCCCAACCAAACAAGGACAGAAGTTGGCCCGTCATGTCCTGACATTCTGATCATCTCAGTTGGGCAACAGAGTAGGTACAGTACACAAACAAATCATCTTGAACGGCCAATCAACTCCTACGGCTTACTATTGTGAGTCCCAAGTTATCCTGGAATTATGCAATAAAGATTCCTCAGTTCTTACTATGTGCGAGCAAGTCTGGTCTATCCAGTCAATCAATTGCGCCAATCATGAATTAGACGAGTCCCAGTGGGACGCCCATCATCAATATACAATAATAATATAAGCAGATACCGCTCCCTGCCCGTGTGGTAGGTTTACAGTATCTGTGGGAACCAGCCGGCCTGTCGGGCACTAATAGTACCGAAGAGGGCTGCCATGTAAGAACTCGGGAATCCATTCTCTCCATGCCATCATTATTTTATTTGACTTAATAGTCTCTATGTTGAGTGAAGTTCCATGCCGTGGATCATGGTCATTCAGAATGAGTACTTTCGTACAAAGTATGATATGCCCGACTCTACAACGATACCCGTACGGTTAGGTTGTAGGTCTTACATAGCGTAATGCAACAATTAAAAACAAACCATGGAATAATCATGCCTTGACCATAAAGGACACATGCTGCTCTGTAGAGAAATAAATAAATTAAAGCCTGCACATGCCTGTATGTCAATATTCGGGATCGGCTAATCGATTACAATAGTTCATAACATGAACGTGTCTCATTCAATTTAATAAGACGACTAGCCAGTCTCTTAGTTCCAACAAGGAACGCATGATCAATTTTAGTCAAGATAACCATCGTCATTAATGGTGACAAGGCATGAAAGTTAATTAGTATTAAATGGGGTCGAGTCTATAACTCTCCGGGTTAAGTTCCAGCCTAACTGGGTATCCGTAAACCAATCAAGACACAAGGCACGTTCTACACAACCATATGTATTAAAAATATTAACATGCTAAGATTATCGAGTTCATGCAAAAAGTATAAGGATATAATAGGAGAACTATCATGCCACCATTAAATGAATAAATTGTAGAACAAATAGAAACACCCAGGTCAGGAAGTCACGCCAACAAGTCTATGCTAAGGCCAACAAGTCATGCCAACAAGTCCTAATGTGATGAAGGAGTGAGCGTGAAAAGTGATTCACGCACGCACAGCGTGAGCGTGAAAAGTGAGCATGGAAAGTGAGCGTGAAAAGTGATTCATGCACGCACAACGTGAGCGTGAAAAGTGAGCGTCGAAAGTGAGCGTGAAAAGTGATTCACGCACGCACAGCATGAGCGTAAAAAGTGAGCGTGGAAAGTGATAAGAAATTCACGCACGCACGCAAAGACGTGTGCGTAACTAAAATTCACGCTGACACGTAAGGACGTGTGCGTGACTAAAAATTCACACACGCACGTAAAGACGTGAGCGTGACTGAAAATTCACACTAACACGTAAAGACGTGTGCATGACTAAAAATTCACGCTGACACGTAAGAACGTGAGCGTGACTAAAAGCTCACGCTAACACGTAAAGACATGTGCATGACTAAAAATTCACGCACGCACGTAAAGACGTGTGCGTGACTAAAAATTCACGCACGCACGTAAAGACGTGAGCGTGACTGAACCTTCGTTCCAAGCTAGAAATGAAGTTCCCATGGTTCAGAATGGTGTAGAAGGAGAAGCTCTACAACATGAACTATCTATTTCGAAAGCACGCCAGTTTGATGGATCAAAACCCATGAACAACTGAGAATACAACAACTTAGATCTAGAAGAAACAAGCCAAAGAAATCAAAAATGCTAAGTACTAAACTCTCTTAGGATCATGAGAGGAAGACAAATGAACCATAAAAATGGTTCTCCAAGTGGGAAGCAAGATGCACTTTCCTGCTGCTGGTAGGTGGAGAGAGTGGTGAGGAAGAAGAAGAAGTAATGGTGAAGGAGAGTTATGAGGAGAGAGAAGGGGATGGGGGCTTTAAATAGAAAGGGTGGTGGTAGGTGGGGGTTGTGGGGTTCGGTTCATGTGAACCACCATGAACCCGAGAAAACCAACCTAGGTCGAACCCAATAACCAAAGCAGAAAGTAAAGTACAGAAATAAAATGCAGGAATAAAATTGCAGGAAATAAAATACAGATAAGTAATTAACATGAAATTAAACGAATTTAAATACATGATGATACATGATAAATATTAAATAAATATATATGAGTTGCACATGTATAAAAATACGCATTCTGGGAACGGAGAGTGACATCTCTACCCACCTTAGAAAAATTCCGTCCTCGAAATTTCAGATCCAAGCAGGTAGAAATATCGGAGCTAAACTAATACAAGCAATTCTAGTGAGCAAGCAATCATTTTACCATATCAAAAGCAAGTACTATATATGTAAATTCATCAATCCACGATATCAAGTAGCTCTACCCATAAGGTGATAAGCATGAAGAATCAGGACAATCAAGGTATACAAAAAGAGATATACCTTGTGAGTCAAACAGGTGTGGATACCGTGATCGGATATCATCCTCACGTTCCCACGTTAACTCTCCCAAGGAGTCATGACCCCAAGCAACACGGACAAGACTAATTGTTCGGTTCTTGAGTATCTTCTCTCTTCGGTCCAAAATGGACACAGGCTGTTCCTCGTAAGACAGGTTGGTACCAACAACCAGCTCAGAATGATCGAGGATATGGCTTAGGTCTGATACATACCTACGTAATTGAGATACATGAAACACGTCATGCACCTCTTGTAACGAAGGTGGGAGGGATAAACGATAACCAACATCGCCTATCCGATCAAGGATAACAAATGGGCCCACGTACCGCGGACTCAATTTCCCGCGAACGCCAAATCTAATGATCCTACGAGTAGGTGAGATCCGCAAGAATACGTGGTCCCTAACAGAGAACTCTAATGGCCTACGATACTGGTCCGCCCAATGACGATGTCGGTCCTGCGCAACTCGAAGTCGCTCTCTAATTCCCTTAACCACTTCAACCGTCTGAATAATCATTTCTGGGCCTAATATCTTCCTCTCTCCGATATCTTCCCATGCAAGCGGCGACCTGCACTTCTTACCATATAGTGCTTCGAATGGTGCCATCTGGATACTGGCTTGATAACTATTGTTGTATGAGAACTCGACTAAGTGCAGGTGACTCTCCCAAGACCCTCCAAAATCTAGAGTGCAAGCTCGTAACATATCTTCTAAAGTTTGAATCGTTCTTTCTGATTACCCATCCGTCTGCGGATGGTAAGCCGTGCTAAATCTTAACTTGGTACCCAGACTATGATGTAAGCTCTTCAGAAATATGATGTAAAGCGGGTATCTCGATCTGACACAATACTGACAGGAACTCCATGCTGCCTGACTATCCGTTGCATATACAACTCTGCCAACTTTTCTGTAGATTGCGCTACTCTGAAAGGAAGAAAGTGTGCTACCTTCGTAAGTCGGTCTACTATTACCCAAATAGCGTCCTTACCACTTGGTGATCTCGGTAAACCGGTCACAAAGTCTATTATAATATGCTCCCATTTTTATTCCGGGATAGGAAGCGGTTGCAATAACCCAGCTGGCCTCTGCTGTTCTGCCTTCACTTGCTGACATACCAAGCAACGGGAAACAAATCTAGCTATCTCCTTCTTCATCCCGTTCCACCAAAAATGCTGCTTGATATCTTGGTACATCTTGATCCCTCCAGGGTGAATAGAATACTGGAAACTGTGAGCTTCTGCCATAACCTCCTGTCTGATATCTCCACTAGGCACACATAGACGTGATCCAAACCTAAGTGTACCATCTTCATGAATTCTTATCTCCTTCCTGAGTTCTGACTCACATTCTGTCCTAAGCTTCTGAATCCTTGGGTCTTGTGCCTGAGCTGCCTTGATCCTGCCTACCAAGTCGGATTGAACTTGCAGACTTGTTAGAACTCCTACATCACTAGGAAGTATAACTTCGATGCCCATCTCCTGAAGGTCTTCTAAGATATGCCTCTGTGTTGTCTACATAAATGCGCTGCCTCTCCTGCTAAGAGCGTCTGCTACTACATTAGCCTTGCCTGGATGATACTGAAGATCTACGCCATAATCCTTGATCAACTCCAACCATCTTCTCTGCCTTATGTTTAGTTCCTTCTGAGTAAAGATGTACTTCAGACTTTTATGGTCTGTGTACATGTCTACTCGGTCACCATATAAGTAATGCCTCCATAGCTTCAGAGCAAACACTACTGCCGCTAACTCCAGATCATGAGTTGGGTAATTCTTTTTGTGGTCCCGAAGCTGCCTAGATGCATATGCTATCACCTTCCCATGTTGCATAAGAACACATCCAAGTCCTTGACCTGACACATCACAATATACTGTAAAACCTCCGGGTCCAACTGGCAATGTAAGAATAGGTGCTGATATCAACTTATGCTTCAAAGTCTCGAATGACGCCTGACATTCTACCGACCAAATGAATGGTACATCCTTCCGGGTCAAGCGGGTCATGGGTGCTGAAAGCCTTGCAAAGTCTGACACAAACCTTCTATAATATCCTGCCAATCCCAAGAAACTCTGCACATCTGCTACGGTCTTGGGTACTGGCCAACTTTCTACTGCTTCTACCTTCTTGGGATCCACTGCTACTCCAGCTCCTGATATGATATGACCCAAAAATGAAATTTGATCCGACCAAAACTCATACTTGCTGAGCTTGGCATACAACTGGTTCTCTCTCAGAACCTGTAACACTTTCCTGAGGTGGTCTTCATGCTCCTCTTCACTAGCAGAGTATACGAGTATGTCGTCAAGAAACATAACGACAAACTGGTCTAAGTATGGCATAAAGATGCGATTCATCAAATCCATGAATATTGCTGGAGCATTGGTCAAACCAAACTGTATTACTAAGAATTCATAATGCCCATACTTCGACCTGATTGCTGTCTTGGGAATATCTTCCTTCCGAACCCTCACCTGATGGTACCCTGAACGAAGATCTATCTTGGAGAAAACTCTAGCTTTGCTCAACTGATCAAATAAGTCGTCGATCCTGGGTAGTGGGTACTTGTTCTTCACTGTTGCCGCGTTAAGCTTCTTGTAGTCAATGCACAATCTGGATGACCCATCCTTCTTTCCCACAAGTACCACTGGTGCTGTCCACGGCGATATACTAGCTTGGATGAACTTTTTCTCCTTCAGTTCCTCTATGTGCTGATATACCTTGGCCTGCTCTGAATCCACCATTCTGTAAACTTGATCTGATATCGGTTTAGTTTCTGGTGCCAATTCTATACTGAACTTAATATCTCTAACCGGTGGTAGACCTGGAAGTTCTTCAAAAATACGTCTAGAAACTCTTCAACTACCTTCGGAACCTGAACTTCTTCCATTGCCGCTATTACTCCCTGCTCTCGTTGAGTTGCCTCTGATCTGACTAAGGTGAATCTCTTCATGCCTGGAATATCAAAAGATACACTCCCTCTACGACAATCTATTGTCGTATGACTATCTTTCAGCCAGTCCATGCCTAAGATAACGTCGAAATTTCCAACAGAAAATTCTATCAATCGGGCGGGTAAAGAATGCCCGCAAACTACAATGCTACATGCTAAAATAACTCTACTAACTCCTACGAGCCCATTACCAGTGAGTATATTCAACCTCCCTGGCAATGCCTCGAACTCCATTCCTAGTCGTGTCGTAAATTGTGCAGATATAAATGAATGGGATGCTCCCGAATCAAACAATGCTACTTCGGGATATGAGGCGACGAGAATGTTACCTACCACAATATCTCCTGATGCCAATGCTTCCTCCAAGGACAGAGTGAATGCTTGTCCTCGACCTTCTTGCTGGTTTCTATGCTGCGGCCTAGCCTGATGTTGTTGCTGGCCCCTTCCTCGATGATGCTGGGGTGGTCTATGCTGGTGTTGCTGCATCGGCGGCCCCTGCTGCCGAAACATCTGAGCCTGCGACATTAACGGACGCTGTGCCAACGACCTTACTGTCACCGCTGGTCCTCGATACTGGCCTGCTCCTGGTACTGGCAGAGCAGGAAACGGCTGCCCTGGTCCTCCTGACCTCGAATTCATGGGACATGTGGTAACCCGATGGTCTGGATTTCCACATATCAGACACAGCCCATTCAATGTCCGACACACATCTCTAGTGTGTCCTACCTTCCCACAATAAGTACAGCCCGCTGGGGTTTGCTGGTTCTTCCTCTGTTGCTGTTGCTGCTGTCTTAGTGGTGCTGGTCCTCGTATCGCCACATCGTGGATACGAATGCCAGTGGATGGTACTACTGTTCGGGGTGCTGCTCCCCCTCCTCCTTTAACCTGACTGTGGGATCTCTTCTGACCCCCAGTCCTTGCCGCAAGCCTCTGAATGGTGATCTCATGCCTTCGAGTTGCCGTCAATACTTCGTCAAAAGTTTGGTAATTGTTCCCCTCTATCAATTGCAAGAGTTCAAGATGAAACCCTTGCTGAAACCTCATGGCCCTCTGGCTCTCTGTTGCTACCATCTCTGTGCGAATCTACTCAATCTACAGAACTCCGCTGCATAAGCATCTACAGTCTTGCCGGCCAGCCTGATGTTGATAAACTTCTGTTGTAGCTCAAACCGTGCCACAACTCCATAGTACGTGGTCTTGAATCTTGTAGTAAAAATGTCCCAAGCCACAGGACGTCTGATGCCCACTTCCTCTGATTCCTACCAATCACGTGCGAGATCCTGAAGTAACAACTTTACTAGATCCACACGTTCTTCCGCCGGTACCTTAGCTGCTGTCAGGATAGCCTCAATATCCTTAAGCCATGCATCTGCTGAGATGGCATCCTCCGTGCCCTCGAAACGGTGGGGGTTATACTTGCAAAACCTGGCTGATGCTTCTGAATCAGTCCTCGTTTCTCTTTCCAAAGCCGTCTGCAATCCTTGGTTGAGCAACACATTCTGCTCTTGTAGCTGAGTGTGCATGCGTTACTGGGCCAACATCTGATGTTGCTGAGTAGCCATCATTCCTCTCATGATCTCCAGAAGGGCTGGTGTGTCCACTTGGGTAGGTGGAACTATGGATGGTATTGGAACTTCTGGATACTGCGGTTCAGCTGGTTCTACTATCACTTCTTCTTGGATAGTCTCCTGAGGTGAGACTGGCCCTTGTTGCTGACCAACCTGGTCATGTTGCCCATGTTGCCCCTATTGTTGTCCAGCTCTGACCGATGCGGACGAAGTGCCCCTAAGAAAAGGGACAAGAGAACAATCAAACAACCGGACATGAAGGATCAATGAAGTCAAAGGATACCGGAATGTTAAGCAAGGGTTGAGAATAACGACTCATGAGATCAAGGGGAAACACGTGTGATTGAGACATCCTATAAATCAAAACACCCCGCAAGTCTAAAATCAGACCTGCATGGGCCACCACTAAAATCTTGTCACGCCCCAGAACCAGAATACTAGAGAGCGGGGGAATGACTCAGCCAACTACGTATTACGGGTAGAAGAATACCGTATAATACGATTAATGATGTCTAACCAGACGAGGGGGTGCATACTACATGAAAGTCTTACTATGGTCACTTCATATCTATTGTCTCAATCGTTCAAACAAGAAACAGTAATAGAGAACATGTAAGAATAAGCAGTAAGGTGTCCCAAACGCTTAAATCAAAATGTTCTTGATATCTAGCTTTACCAAACATAGCCAGATGATGTAGCAAAGTATACACAATTGTTATCAGCTGCAGTTTGACTTAGTTACAATTATGCAAAAGTAAGTACAAGACAATCCGACTAACATGTCGGTGCCCAACGACTAAGTATAAAGTAAATAACAAAACGAGCGGTGGAGTAAGGAACCCACTCGAGTCCTCCTGCGATCATTCCTCTAGTATTGACCATCTTGGAGGTAGAAGTAAGCTGGATCCTTGGGGACCGGCTCTAAATCTGGCCATACAAAACCAGAGAGGTTAGACATCTAATAGCAAGTACCAAAAGGGAGCACGATATGAAGGATTAAACCAGTAAATAAGAGGATATAATAATAGATCTCTGCTTTCCACTAGGATTCACATAACATCACGACACTTCGAACCAACCTCCCAACCAAACAAGGACAGAAGTTGGCCCGTCATGTCCTGACATTCTGATCATCTCAGTTAGGCAACAGAGTAGGTACAGTACACAAACAAATCATCTTGAACGGCCAATCAACTCCTACGGCTTACTATTGTGAGTCCCAAGTTATCCTGGAATTATACAATAAAGATTCCTCAGTTCTTACTATGTGCGAGCAAGGCTAGTCTATCCAGTCAATCAATTGCACCAATCATGAATTAGACGAGTTCCAGCGGGACGCCCATCATCAATATACAATATACAATAATAATATAAGCAGATACCGCTCCCTGCCCGTGTGGCAGGTTTACAGTATCTGTGGGAACCAACCGGCCTGTCGGGCACTAATAGTACCGAAGAGGGCTGCCATGTAAGAACTCGGAAATCCATTCTCTCTATGCCATCATTATTTTATTTGACTTAATAGTCTCTATGTTGAGTGAAGTTCCATACCGTGGATCATGGTCATTCAGAATGAGTACTTCCGTACAAAGTACGATATGCCCGACTCTACAACGATACCCGTGCGGTTAGGTTGTAGGTCTTACATAGCGTAATGTAACAATTAAAAACTAACCACGAAATAATCATGCCTTGACCATAAAGGACACATGCTGCTCTGTAGAGAAATAAATAAATTGAAGCCTGCACATGCCTGTATGTCAATATTCGGGATCGGCTAATTGATTACAATAGTTCATAACATGAACGTGTCTCATTCAATTTAATAAGATGACTAGCCAGTCTCTTAGTTCCAACTAGGAACGCATGATCAATTTTAGTCAAGATAACCATCGTCATTAATGGTGACAAGGCATGAAAGTCAATTAGTATTAAATGGGGTCGAGTCTATAACACTCAGGGTTAAGTTCCAGCCTTACTGGGTATCCATAAACCAATCAAGACACAAGGCACGTTCTACACAACCATATGTATTAAAAATATTAACATGCTAAGATTATCGAGTTCATGCAAAAAGCATAAGGATATAATAGGAGAACTATCATGCCACCATTAAATGAATAAATTATAAAACAAATAGAAACACCGAGGTCAGGAAGTCACGCTAACAAGTCTATGCTAAGGCCAACAAGTCACGCCAACAAGTCCTAATAAGATGAAGGAGTGAGCGTGAAAAGTGATTCACGCACGCACAGCGTGAGCGTGGAAAGTGAGCGTGAAAAGTGATTCACGCACGCACAGCGTGAGCATGAAAAGTGAGCGTGGAAAGTGAGCGTGAAAAGTGATTCACGCACGCACAGCGTGAGTGTGAAAAGTGAGCGTGGAAAGTGATAAGAAATTCACGCACGCACGCAAAGACGTGTGCGTAACTAAAATTCACTCTGACACGTAAGGACGTGTGCGTGACTAAAAATTTACACATGCATGTAAAGACGTGAGCGTGACTGGAAATTCACGCTAACACGTAAAGACGTGTGCGTGACTAAAAATTCACGCACGTACGTAAAGACGTGAGCGTGACTGAACCTTCGTTCCAAGCCAGAAATGAAGTTCCCAAGGTTCAGAATGGTGTAAAAGGAGAAGCTCTACAACATGAACTATCTATTTCGAAAGTACGCCAGTTTGATGGATCAAAACCCATGAACAACCGAGAATACAACAACTTAGATCTAGAAGAAACAAGCCAAAGAAATAAAAAATGCTAAGTACTAAACTCTCTTAGGATCATGAGAGGAAGACAAATGAACCATAAAAATGGTTCTCCAAATGGGAAGCAAGATGCACTTTCCTGCTGCTGGTAGGTGGAGAGAGTGGTGAGGAAGAAGAAGAAGTAATGGTGAAGGAGAGTTATAAGGAGAGAGAAGGGGATGGGGGCTTTAAATAGAAAGGGTGGTGGTAGGTGGGGGTTGTGGGGTTCGGTTCATGTGAACCACCATGAACCCGAGAAAACCAACCTAGGCCGAACCCAATAACCAAAGCAGAAAGTAAAGAACAGAAATAAAATGCAGGAATAAAATTACAGGAAATAAAATGTAGATAAGTAATTAACATGAAATTAAAGGAATTTAAATACAGGATGATACATGATAACTATTAAATAAATATATATGAGTTGCACATGTATAAAAATACGCATTCTGGGAACGGGGAGTGACAATGCGGTGTTATGAAGCTCAACATGGGTTCTTAGCCTGAACCATTCATCATATTGGAGAAAAAGTCAGTTTTAAATGACATAGAAAAAATCCTATGAAAATTAAAAATGGAAGTAATGTTGGTAGAGAAAGACTTAGATAATCATTAGTCTCTAGATCGGGACCTGAAACTCCTTCTAATGGATGTATTATTTGTATAATCGTAAATTATTCGATGTATCATTTTATCGATCGAAGTAGAACATGAGATCACCTTGGGGAGATGAGTCAGAAGAAAGCCCCTTCAGTCGGCCAGACCTACGATGACCTTGGGCTGCTTCCCGTCAACTGCTATCCCGTGCCGCTTCTGCTCTCCGACGAGCTTGAAATTTAGAGGTTTTAGGAAATCCTAACCCTAAATTTCCAGAACTAGAAATAGAGGGGAAAGGATTAGCGGGCTTCATCGGGTTCAAAATTTGGGGTTTTGGAGGAGGAAGAGGAGGAAGAGGCGACGGAGAGGTGGGGGTCGGGGTTAGAGTGGAGAACGGAGAGGTGGAAGTCGCGGGAGCGAGAGATGGCAGAGATGGTAGGTTCTTCGGAGTGAGACGGAGCAGGCGGGGAGCGATAGGCCGTATAAGGAGGAGATGGAGTCAAAGAGGGATGAGCTGGTGGAGAGGGAGGAGGATGAGGGAGATGAAAGAACCCTTTCGAGGTTTTTTTATAGGGATCGGGAGTTTCACTCCATAGGAGCATCTTTTGAGGTTTTACCCAACCGTCAACATAGATGATACACTCAAAAAATTTAAAAAAAAACTAAAATGGCAGCTAAAATATGCACGATAATTTTTTTGCACATGCATTACTTGACGGTTATCAACAAACTGTCGCTATAAAAAATGTGCTTTCTTGACGAACCCTTCGAAACCATCAAGATATATGCTATAAAATTGCTAAAGTGACAAAAAATTTGTCTTCCCTTGAAGTAAGCCTAAAACCGTCAAGATAACCACTATTGTTGACGGTTTCCGACAAACGTCAACTTATAAACTGTTAAGAATCATCATTTTTCTTGTAGTGAGGGTTACCAATCTAGATGTAAGGCTTTTAACTTAGCTTTTAAATCTCTATCTATGATTAATCTTAGCGATAGAAAAATCATAATCCTTTCATACTCTGTCAATCCTTAAAATATACACTATATTACTATAAGTTACATCACCAACCTATATAGTAGTTCTATTCGAGATCCACTCATTTCTGCCTATCAGCAATCTATACTATCCATACATGTCTATTTGTGGGGTAAAGGTCGAGGCTCAACTAGATGGCTACAATAATCTATTTGTCATCCTTCTAGTCCTATCCTTTTATAGGTCATTTCAAGACTAGTTTTATGAGGTACATAGATGATCGTCCATTCTACTTAGATCAACTTATACTATCTAGCACTCTGAGAATACTAACCATCTTGATACTATCGTTAGATAATAATTCCTCTAGTACTTCTAATCTAAGCCTTATCACATCCAAAAGATAGCAAGATTTAGTCTAATAATTCTATGATTGCTTGTTAGGGTTAGGTTTCATACTGTACTATACTCTAATTTATGCCTTGGGGAAGTATCTATAAAATTCTTCCCACCTTAGCTATTTATCTAGTCATGTAAAGCATGGATTCCTATCTTCTTCAAATAAAAATTCCTACAATAATTATTCTACTCAAGTCCATCCTTAAGTACAAGACTTACCAAGCCATTCTATTCATAACAAAACTTTCTAAAATCTACCACAATGGGGTCCTATTTTCTTAAGGCACTATAACTAATACCAAGATTAACCGCATAATCTCCAATCGCTTATCTAGTATTCGAGATAAATTCTACTCTTATTACCTAACAAATCTCTATGGATTTGTAAACTTCTAATCATTATATCTGGTCGGGCAGGTGTAGGAATGCCTATCAATCGACTAAAAGTGATTTTCTATCAACTAAAACTCCTACAAAATGGATTGCTACTCCATTCAAGTTGGTCTTTCTAGTATATTGGTTCTACCATACTCGTACATACCATAGATTATCACCCTCCTATGAAATATATTACCAACATAGCTTCTATCCTACGATAAATTATAATGAAAGCTACCACAACTGGTATGGATATTGATGGAACACCTTGTTCATCAAATGCATAGATACAGCGGGTGCATCCATTAATCCAAATGGCATCAACAATCTTGTATTGGCCGTTGCAAATCCCGAATGTTGTCCTTGGAATACCCTCTTTTCGTATCGTCACATAATGTTATCTCGATCTCAAGTCAATAATATACTCCTTTGCTTCTGTCAGTCGGTTGAACCAGTCGATGACGAACTATACTATGAGTTACCAGAACGATCTTGGGCTTCAAATGATCAATCAGTCTGAAGATGACAATCACTGACTCATTCCAAAGTATAAACTATATATAAGGATTTTCTAAGAATGAGACTAGCTATTCTTTAAAGTCTTGATATAACTTATATTACCTTAGAGGTCATATATCTCGATTTCAACCAGTTTTCCACTTTTGTGGCTTGAGTTTTCTCTAATCGTCTCTCCTAGCAATATGGTATTTTTACGCTAAAATATGGTTTGCTATGTCTTAACCCTTATATGCTTGTCTACTAGGTAATGCGCCTGCTAATGCTAGAGATTGCTTATATATGATTCCTTAACAATCACTTACCTATCGACTAATCTTCTAGTCATGGTTGGTCTTTTCAAGCTATTTCACCTATGTATAAAACTATATCAAGTCTAACACCATCCTTGCCATTCTTCAAACAAATATTCCTAGATAGACACCATGGCTCAACCTATCATCACGCATCATTTTAATTCGTTCACTTAATAAGATCCCTAGTAAAAAATCCTTCACGTCAATGTCAAAATAACTTTACATATACATATAATTATGTTTTCTATATCCTTCAAATAATTATTTTCTAAACGTTATTGCAACCTGAAAATGTCTTTAAGGATTCTAAGTACCTTATCAAATCTCATATCCATAACAAGACTTTCAAATTCTTTCACCTACAGTCTTTCATTAGGGTGATCATATTCTAGTTGGGAAGCCGTTTCTAACTCTAAAATTCTATATATTCGATCAGCCACTTCAATCATTATGATTAAGAAACATAACTTGTCTTCTTTACTAATCCCTACTTAACAATGCTATATCTCTAGCCCATCTCTATATAACATCTCTATATCATAGGTGAATGGTATAATGTGTGTAGCCCATTGATACTAGAATCTTGTGTTAGGCTTGAGTCTCTTATAAGATTTCTATTTTGCCAGTCCGATCTACTCAGTCTATCTAGTTGAGGCGTCTATCCAAACCCGTACTACCTTAGATAACTAATTCCTTTTATAATACTCTATCAACTATGTTTTAACTAGTGATGGAGTAGATGGTTCACCAAGTATGAGCATTCCTCCTTCTGAAAGAAAGAATGACGAGAATCCCAAAGTGAGGAGGTAAAGGAAGTTGACCTACTTCAATTGCAAGTTCCAAAGGCGATGGATAAATTCAAAAAAGTTTCCAAGGCAGTTATGGATTGAGATCCGAATACTTTATCCTATTACAGGCTCGTTTGGCACAGTAACGTAAACGAAACGATATGCTTTGCCCTGCATGAGCCACTACAAAAATGTAATGCTCCAATCCCAGAATATATAGGACTAAGAGAACGTATACACGCCAGCTACGTATCGAGATGACTCCGGCCCAGCTCGAGTACGTATAAGCTATCTCGGTGTTCTAATTTTTATCTATCAAACAACTATAAATATATTTACCTCAATCCACAGAATAAGTAAATCAGGAATGAACAATATATATTATGGTCTAAAGCCCAATAACATATATGTTCGATTAGACACGAAGAATAACATGGGTCTATAAAATTAAGCTAATAGCAGAGTATAAATAATGGATACAATATGAAATCCTGATGAAATACCTTAGTCGGATATAGTAATAGCTTTATGAGCAGCGGGCTATCTCTGCACGACCAACTACCAGGAGATATCACAAGGTCATCAAGGGACTAGCAAGGTATATAATATACATGCGAAGGTACATATATAAAAAATATGATATAAGACAATCTAATGTATCCGGTCTACTTGATATACATATGAGAACATGTACTAGAATATCATACTTCTCCACTGAAGCTCACAAGCACCTCAGTAGGCTATTGTCTCCAGTACCGTGTCATGTGACTAATGACAATCAATAACAATATCTATTACTTTGCTACAAAGATAAAGGCTCACAATAACAAGGTATATTACAATAAGTCGGATACTGTAATCAAGTTCTCCCTACCCCGTGTCTAGTATCTATAAATTGTAAGTCCATATAGTCATCTCTATAACAATAACACTAACGATGAACAATCTATTATACTACTATGAAGTCAATACCATGAATAATAATTTAAATCTCATATCATGAACATGTCAATGTCTTGTGGTCATTCGTGTAAATGGACACATACATGCAGTGACTAATGTCAATACTCGGTGCCATCATTATTACATCGGTATCCATCTTCGAAATGGACACTAAGTATCAACGATCCCAAATCATGCTAATGCTAACAAAATAAACAATAAGAAATAAAATAAATAATCCATAACCAAAGGAAGGTACACTTGTATGTAACTGTTGTCTAAGTGTATGCCTGACCAACTCCAATGTCTTTATAACTCTCACCAAGTTCACCAATAATAGATATTCTATTATTAATACTCTCTAACAGATTACCTTATATATAGACTTTATTAATATCTATACCCGCTAGTCGCCATAATGTAGTTACAACACTATACAACATATCAAGTACCAATTTTTTTAATAATTTATAACTAATATAAAGTAATAACTTAATTTCTAGGAATACTTATAAATATTATTATATCACTAATAGTATTATTTTATTAGTGGAAACTCGAGCACAATAGCCTCATGTTGACACTACATCATTAATAGCACATTTGGCCTACTAATTGAGTCCCAAAATAATAAATAATTAAAAATATATAATTCTAGAAAAATTATAGAAACTACTTATAATATTGTTTCTATCATCAAACCTTGCATAACAAATATCTTAGTAGAGGTATATGAAGTATCAAACTTTTGGATACAAGGAGGACATGATTTTCAGAGTTACGGTGTTCCGACAAATGCCAAGAATTTTAATAAATAATAAACGAACTCAAAACTTAGAAATAAGATATGCATTGGAACAAAAATTATTAGGAAGATTAAATCTGAATGGAATAGACAGAAATCTACTCATAACAGATATAGCATGTTATGGACACCTTGTCATAGAATTGATGCCTAGACAAACCGTTTGGAACTGTGTGGACGGCCAATTGGACATAAAAATAAACACAAAGATCTTTCCATTAGTTTTAGTTTCATGAAAAGATGAGGTAGAAAAGTACATGAAACCCTAGATGCAAAATAGCATACCTATTGGAACGAATTCAGAATTGGAATCCAACTTTGACTGACTTCTAAAATTTGCAACTCCTTATAAAGTTGTCGTGGACCCTTGGAGGCTTGTTAGGACGTTAGAAGGCCGCATTAGCTTCGCAAGGATTATTCATGGAGCATAAGGGGAGGTCGATAAGGGGTCAAAATTGTTGGTATGCCACAAGGTGCTGTCGGCGGCCAAGGCTAGATGGGAATTTTGGGATTAGACTTTTTTGGGGAAGGTTTTGTGGGGTGTCGACGATATTAAGAGGAGAAGGGATGCTAGGGTTTTGTGGGTATATATATTAGAAAGAGTTGGGCTTTGGTTTGGACGAAATTGGTTAGGATTTGGCCCTCCAAAGGATTAATATGGTAATGGGTTTCCTTATTGGGTTGGTTGTTTGACCAAGTCAAAGGTAGAGGATTTAATGCACATGGCTGTAATTTAATACTAAAAATCAATTAAATATATATCTAATCGCTTTTTGGCAACCATAGATAGGCTATAATAAGTAGGGTTGTCTAGGTTAGGATTCTAACATATTCTAGTCAAATTGAACCCAAAAAGTCAACTAATGGGTCTCATGTGCCATTTGCAAATAAATAGCACATGGGAAGTCGATTGAATGGCATACCCTAGGCAAGTACGTAGTAGGCTCAAAATTTGTCAAAACCATATATTGGGCCGAATAGTTTGGATCGGGATCGAGTCTCAAATCGAAATTGGAAAATAAGTTAAATGTTACGGTAAAAGTGGTAGTTGACTTTCTGACCCAAAATTCTACATGAAAAATATAGTATAAAGAAACATATTTGAATGGAACATGATATATTAAACACCAGGTGGACTCGTCTAGAATACGAATATAGTTTTGAGAATTTGATAAATGTTGTGCTTCAAAATTCAAAGCTATACTATAGTCATTATTGACTTTAAAATATAATTAAATATTAAATATCCATACAAAATAATAAAAAATAATATAGAAAAAATTAGAGGGCTTACAATACGCTCCTACGTCAACAGTGGAATTTTTTGAGCTTGTGAAGGATCTACCCACTTGTGTTGAGGATAAAGACAAACAAGAAGAACTCCAGAAACTCGAGATCAAGCAACCTTACCCTCCCGAGTGGAATAATATGGTCTATCCTTCCAAATCCAAGACACAATCCTTGACTCCGTTCGAGGGCAATGACTCTCCCCATTGTTACTCGACCTATTTCTCCTCCATGATGGGATACTTACCGCATGATGATGCCTTGCTCACTAACTTATTCATTGGGGCATTGAAAGGGGTGGCTTACGAATAGTTCTGAAGCCTTCCTAACGATTGTATATCCTCTTTCGAGGATCTAAAGTACCTTTTTCTCTTCCGGTTCTATGGGAGAGGAATGGACATGACAATGTCCTCCCTCATGGATATTACTGAGAAGGAGAAAGAGCCAGTTCAAGCTTATATGGAACACTTCCATTAGGCAGCTTTGAGGTTACCTCCTGGTATCCCAGAGCCTATATTGAAGGACTACTGCCTCAATGACATGTTGTCGACAGCCATACTTTGGGTCGACTCTACCCAATGTACGGACTAGACCTCGTTTATTATCAGTTTTGATGGCGTTGAAGCAAAGACCAGGGATGCGCGTCTTCTGGGGGTTAGTTTCCCGACTTTGGATGACAAAGGGAAATACCCTTCGAACAGCAATAACAGTGGGCATGAATCCAAGAAAAAATAGGCATTAATCGTCAACATCTCTAAGGGTGCGCTATCATCCACTCAGAAACTGCCTCCAGAACCCAAGAAAAAAGGGATCTACTCTTTCAACGATGATGGTGTCATGCAACTCTTTGAGGTGCTCATACAAGGTAATAAGATCAAATTACTTGATTCTAAATGCCCCGACGAGGTAGACAATATTGATGATCCGAAGTACTGACATTACCAATGGTTCGTCAGCTATACAATATGAGACTATTACGTCCTAAAGAACTACATCCAATACATGATCAATGTGAATGTCCTTACTCTCGACTATGAGGATAAGACGATCTCAACGAACAAGGTGTCCCTCCAATTCGGTACTCTTTTATCGACTGAAGCCCAAGATGGCATCGTCCCTATCCCGAAAGCGATAATGGAAGTGGTCAATCTTTCTCCAGCCCATGATAATACGGTCAGACTCGTACCACTCACCACGTCTCGGGGTATGATTAAGTGGGTTCACCCAAATATAGCACTAGAATTGACTCAGTCGACGACATACTCTACATCTAAAGGCAAAGGCAAAAAGTCTAAATCCTTCCATATGGTCTTCGTCTCCCAAGAGATAGTCTTTGCAGTTGTGATTCAGTTGGGACAGAATGCCCAACATGATGATGAACTGGCTCTAGTCGAGGAGGCACCTCCCATTGTTGCTCTAGCTATTCTAGAAGAAGGTCCATCCCAACCTCCGATGGCGGATAAATAAAAGCAGAAAGAAGCCAGTTTTGATAAGCCTCTAAGAATAGAAGGTACTCCATGTTTGCTCAAATCCTATTACTTTGATATATTGGCACAACTTGCTATTACCCTATCCTGCTTATCTATTATTGAGCTCCTCCAGCTTTCTAAAGACACCCGAGATTCTCTATATATGAGGCATAGCAGCATGTCAACTCCTAATAAGCCAGGTCCAGCAGCCTGAGGAGGACCCGACCGCATGTCCCTACTGTCATAATATAGGGAAGATCGTACCCAACATTACATTCTCTCAACAAGACATGTTGTTCAAGAATAACAACCACAATAGATCGCTGCATTATACATGGTATATTGGTGCTATAAAAGTGATCGGATGCATATTGATCCTGGTTCTTCCAACAATATTACCCATCCGAACCTACTCCTAACCTTAGGGATACTATGCATCGTCTATCCGCGTCTAACACTACCATCAGTGGTTTAAATGATAGTAAAAGCAGTCACTTAGGCCAAATCTGCTTAAAATGCTAGATAGGTGATCTCCAGACAGAGATAACTTCTTATATCATTGACGTGGATGTGTCCTACAACATCTTGCTGGGGCATCAGTAGATACACGAGTACGTAATCGTGCCATCCACCCTCTATCAATGCATAAAGTATGTAGCATGTAATGGCATCGTCAAAACAAAATTTGCTGACGTCGATCCCTTCAAAGGAATCGATGTGTACTATACTGCTGCCTACCTATATAAGTCATCTCACTTGGATGATAGGGAAATGGTATTGATGATGAAGCGAAAGCCAAGATGGTAATTGAAGAGCCATTGAGAGTCCAACTCAAAGAGAGATCTCCCTGAACGTTAGCCCCTCTCGTGGCTAAGCTTAGAGGAAATGCTCCAACACCCTTGGTTGTTAAACTTCCAGGAAGGGCCCAAGAACCTATCAGGGCTAAATTACCTAGAAGATCCTCAGAAGCTTTTCCAAGCACAGAAGATCTTCCGGCTACCCGAACTTTAGTTCCCTGGTCGCCAAACTTCGGTGGAAAGCCCTTACACCTCCTTTTGTAATGATCCCGGATCTTACAGATGAAGAATTAGAGGACTACATATCTGCCAATACTGAGGCACCTTTATTATATGATGTAATCCATCGGGATAAAATTTAGTATTATATCAATAAAAGCTTATATTTGAATTATTCTAATTTTTACACTGTAATGCTATATATGCCTTAGACAATGGCCTAGACCCATTATTGCAACCTCAAATAACAATTGTTCTTAGCATGAACTAAGTTACCCTATCCCGAAAGATGTATTTCATAGTTCCACATGGAAAAAAGAGAAAAAATGTCATCTTTGGCAGCATTGACCGTCAACCGGACTTCACCCTGGGCGAACTAGAACTGGATACCGATAAAATGCAAGTTTATCGATATACTTGGTAAACTAGGTACTTTATATGGAAGATGGGCTATGACCTACAAAGTACTATGGGTTTGAACTATGGCAAAAGGCGGTGCTTGCCATTACACCTTTCAGCTCCATCGGAGGGTAGGCTACGTCACACCTACGAGATCTCCCGAATCCTCAGATGTCGAAGTCAACTTGTATTCTTACTCATCCGATTCCTTTATCTGGGATTTCGTCACAAGTATTAGAGACATGTTCAGAAAGGCATTGTCTATCAATATCGTATAAGCAGATCAAGAGGAAGATGACGACCAACCACTCGAGTTCTTCGAAGTAAAACATTGGGCCCAACGGCCCAGATCTCAGTGGGAGTTGCATTTAGAACAACGAAAACCCCGTAATGAGGATGAAGTAGTGCAAGTCGACTTGGAAGAAGAATCCTCCCCCAAACCTATTTTATAAGTAAAAGCCTTATCGACAAAGATCGTGATTCCCTTGTACAATGTGTCAAGGAGTATATTGATGTCTTCTCTTGGAGCTATGAAGACATGCCTGTTGTAGGATTCATAGATTTTAGGATTTTTTTAAAAAATGAAATGAATTATTTTTAATAAATATTTTATTATAATTAGTTTTGATCATTAAATATACCTTTCCGTGACTTTGATTTTCGGAGCGTCGGGGAAGTCAATCTCTCGAAACGTCCTTCATGAGTTTTGATCTAGATAAGTTTATCTGAATTTTTAATATAATATGACCCTCTCAAAGTCGTTCCCATGTATTTTATTTATATTGTACAACTTTCTGGCCAATTTAGGCCATTTAACCATCAACCGAAAAACTTGACCTAACTTCCAATTTAATTTCTGGGCTCGACATCTGTCCAACCTAATCGATCCAATATATAATTTCGACCTATTTTGAGCCTACTACGCACATGCCACTTGCGTGCCATCTAATTGAGATCCCACATGCTACTATTTCATCAATGATCATAATTGATCTAAATTTGTTGTCATGACCACACCAAGCGCAAACTTAACCCAATCTAACCCAACACCCAACCCAATTTTATGTGGCCACTTACATGACACATCCAAACACCCTACACAATTTTTTAGTCTATAAAATACTAAACATCTAGCCTACGCACTCCTAAATCCAACGGACAATCCCATTAACCATAATACCTAAAAAGGTTTAACTAAAGGAATATATTACCATCCCTTAGTGTTAGCCAAAATTAGACCAACCAATTGGAGGCTATTATACCCTCACATGTTACCCTCACATACATTATAGGTCACTCACATGACTAAACCTACACACAACCTCATATGCACTCAACTCCTCTCTTTGTCCTCTTTCCTATTTCCTTAAAACACAGACCAAGACCCCCTTGGCCGATCTCAGCAGCTAACACCTTCATCTTCTTCCTCCTACCTCTCTATTCCTTAATCCTAAACCTAAAACTCCCTAACCTAACCCTAAACCCGAGAGCTCTCCCACTTCCACACTTCTTCTTCCTCTTCCTCCACCTTCCTCCAGAGTTAGCAACCCCCCTCGTGGAAGCCGTGCGCTGATGCCTTCTCCGACATCAGCTGTACCTTCTTTGACAATCGATGCAGTCCCCGATGCCGCATAAGGCCTCGAGCTGCTGCTGTACAATGGATGTGCAACACTGTCCCCTACAACAGTAGTCCCCCTTCAAGGCGCTACAGAGGTCGGCCCCCAATATCGTGCTACCGTACGCTGTCCCCAGCGATCCTCCGGTGATCCCCCGGTGACCGCACGCCATCCCCTGCACGCACCTTGTGCTGCCTTCTGCCATGCAGTGCACCATGTATACTTTACTGTGTGCACAGAGCCTGTGCCCGTAGTCTCCGTGATGTACGTGCCTTTCCATGTATGCAAGCGAGGCCGTGCTCGTCGTCGACCATCATGTACCACCTCGCGCGTCATCTAACGAGTCCTTCACGCAGTCCTATCCTCTCCAGCGATCACCGTTGGTGATTCTTGTGACTCGAATCGGAATCTCGTCGAAGCGTACGAAATCAAAATTCAAAAAGTATATTTGAAGACAACAACTTTGTGCACATTTTTTGAGACATTCGACCATTGGATCGTCTAACTCTTTTTGCCATTGTAATCTCGGTATATAGCTATACCTCCACCTAAATTTTTAGCAGTTAATTCGTTCATTTGATAGGTCAAAATTGGTCACCATGTTCGCGGATTTGTCCATCCTCTCTTGCAGCTCAGTTTGGTGAGACACTTGTTCTGGTCCACATCATTATAGCCTTCTTCTTATGATAAAAATTTTATTCCATAGGGAGGTTGTTCGATTGGTTGAATTCGACGCCAAAGTTTTTCGTTCGAATTCGTAATATCTAACTTATAAAATTTCAATTTTGGACCTGAGACTCTGAGCCCAATTCTGACACAACCAATAGACTCGTGTCGTCATTCTGACAAGAAATAATATATAATCTGCTAGATTTGGAGGACATGGACCCCGATACGCATTTTTCTATAAATTGGGTCCCATGGTCCGAGTCAACAGGTCATTCTGAGTTCGGCTCATCAGAATCCAATTTTAGATATAATGTTGGGTTTTTATCGTTATTCTGGACTCATTGGCATATAGTTTGCTAGATTTAGTGTAACTGGGCCTCCACACGCATTTTGATGCAAATTGGGTCCTATAGTTCGAGTCAAGAGATCATTTTGAGATTGGCTCATCGGAATTCAATTTTGGAAATACTATTGGGTTCATATCATCATTATGCACTCGTTGAGATATAGTTTGCTAGATTTAGTGGACCTTAGCTTTGGCACGCATGTCGATGCAAATTGGGCCCCACATTTCGAGATAACGAATCATTTTGAGACCGGCTCATCGGAATCCAATTATGGATATACCGTTAGGTTCGTCATTGTAGACTCGTGGACATATAATTTGTTATATTTTGATAACCTTGATCCCAACATAAATTTTGGTGTAAATAGGTCCAACGGTAGACCACATTTTGACCCGAAATTACTATTTTACCCCAATATCCAGAATTGGACTTATGAGTAGTATATCTTGACTTATGAGTAGTATATCTTAGCTATTTTCCTTATTCTAGAAATATTGGTGATATTTTTTCAGCATCCGGAGACGTTCATGGAGACTCCTATGTTGCTACCTTTCTTCGACTTGATTATTCGCTTGCAGGACATCATCGGATCACCGCTCCACCCCAGGTAAGATACCTTACCATACTTATGTTGACACACACAAAGAAGAAGAAGAAATGCTGTCTTTTCTTATTGGCACAAGGCACCACAAATCGAGTACGCCTGAGAGATCATTTGCTGAGGATTCCCGAGTACAAAAAGAATTATGGAGAATGGGACGATGAAGATCGATCGAGCGGCAGTTGCTCCTTTACCCCTTTGATACTCCAATTACAAAAGTGGGAGAAAACCTAAAAAAATTGCTAACTCTCGGCTCACTGGCAAGAAGTGCAGCAATTTGGCTTTTGAAAATGATTTCCATTCTGTCTTTTGAAGAGGTATGAGGCCCCTTTTTCTAGTCATTTTTGTGCTGGAATGATGTTATGCGCCCACATAAAGAAATATACTAATTTTTATGTAGGTGCATAGTCCTGCTTTGGGCACATAGAGTGTAGACGCATGCAGACTGCGTGATCGTGGATTGATCGTAGTGTTGACGTGGCCGCCTGCTCTGGTGCATAACTGCTCGTGGAGACTGACGTGGCCGTATGCTTCGGTGCACGAGTGGTCGTGGGTTTGACCGAGTCGGGAACTGTCCTGACATGGACGCATAGCCTGAAACAGGGCTATACGCCCCCTTCTAGAGGGGTCCAGAGTGGCCGCATGGGCGTATAGCTTGCTTTGGTGACTTGGGTGCATAGCTTTCTCTGGTGACTTGGGTACATATGACTTCTCTGGCTTGGGCGCATGGTTGTCAAGACTGTTGAAATTTTCATGCTTCTACAAGATCCCCTTCAAAGTTTTCGATAATTGAACGAGTTTAAAATACTTTAAAAGAAGCACGGACCGTCTTCTCGTGATGTAGTGGGCGCATATCATAGCTCTCCCATTTGGCACATAGAGTTTAGCCAGACTGTCAGAGAGATAGCTGTTGAGATCTTCCTCAAAAATCTGAACTGACAGATTCATCGGAGTGGAATTTGAAGAGGTCCATCCTTCATGCGTTGTCCATGTTAGCAAGCGGCAGTTGCATAATGTGCAAGAGACTGGGTCTTCATGTGAGCGCATAAGTCGTAGTGGGCGCATAGTACGCAGTGGGCACATAGGCACATAGGAGTAGCGGGCGCATAGTGTTGGCCCGTGCCTATAAATACGTTTTGAAGAGAGAGAGAAGATTTATTACATTTTTTTCTTCTAAAACTTTCAAAAGACTTTTCATCTCTTTTCTGCAAAAACCATGTCTCCCATGGCCACCAAGAGATCTGCGAAGGGCAAGGAGGCTGCACCAAGTGGCTCTCCTCCTGCGACAGCGTCCTTGCTAGTCCAGGACTCGATCCTGGGTGAGGCTACGCCTCAAAACAAAGTCTTTGAGCATTAATTTGCGACGCTCAGACTTTTTCTCTGCCTCGGCGTATTTGCCCAAGGCAACATGTTTCTGTGAGCATTCATATGCGTGCACAGATGTATGTGCCAACACTGTGGTGTGTTATGCGCCCACATGCTGCTACATGTTATGTGCCCACATGCTATTGCATGTTATGCACCCACATGCTGCTGCATGTTATGCACCCATATGTTGTTGCATGTTATGCGCCGACATGCTGTTTGTATGTTTATACGCCCATATGCTGTTTTAGGCGCATAGCCCTTTGGGCGTATAAGATTCCTCATGCACTTAGTTTTTTCTGTAGATTCTGAGTCTGACTTTCTCTTCCATCCTTGCAGTTAGCATATTTGTCCCGAAACTTTATGGAATCCCTTTTGGCTCTGCTTGTCAAGTCCTCGGCACAAGCCTCTTAACCAACATGGTCAGCAAGGTTCAGGCCAAGATCAGTCATAACCAGTCTACGGAACGGATGCTCGCAATACTTGAACAAGACAAGACCTTTTTGAAGCAGATGATTAACAATGAGAAGCTCTTGCTCGGAGGGGCACGTCATTTTAAGAAGCCGTACTTTCGGTGACAGTGTGGAGTTCGAAGATGGCGAGACGATACGTTTGAGAAACCCACTGGTGGTCAGGCTGAACAATCAGAGGATATAGCTACCGTTTATGGAGCATCTGTATCCTTTGTCTGTATTCACTGTCTTAGCCGCACGGCGACAGATGAAATGGGAGCTAACCCTTGAGCTTCCAGGGGTCATCCCCGCAAGAATATAGTTCGACTCAAGAGATCGAAAAAAGGACACTTTCAAGTGTGTCAGAAGCTCTACATCTTACTCCATGAAGGGGCTGCAACCTGGTGCCATAATAAACGACATCCCGACTGACCTCCACCCTTATGCTACCGACACGCTTTGCAATCTGATGATGTCGGGGGACGTGTCATATCCCGTAGGAAAGATACGGATGACGGCTGGAGGTATCCAATTTTATTCTGGAGCAACCTCACTAACTGGGTACTTTCCACCTATGAAGCCACCCTGAAGACTGCTGGCCTTTTTTATGCTATTAGGGCCATCCAATATGGCGTAAAGGTCAACTGGCCAATATTTGTCTCTTTGGCTGAGTTATACAACCTTCACACTTGTACTTTCTTTACTCCGGGCGGGGAGATAGGATTGGCTCTCCACGAGATATAGGAAGTATCGAAGCTTCCTTGGGGCACAGAGCCGTATGAAGAGTACGTGCCTTGTGATGAGGATCTCTGAGACCTGGAGAATAAGAACTTCGAGATGATGGATGTATACAAGGAGTTATTTTGCCACCTCCTCATCTGCAATAGGATGAACAAGAAAGAAAGGACCGAGGGGGCCAATCCCCACACAAGAGCTTGGACGGGATATTTCTTCATTCAAGGAGAAGGAGTGGATCCGGCCTCTTTTTTGATTTTAAAACCTATGACCAAGTCCGAGATAGATGTCCGGATGGCAGATTATGATACGGCGGATAATGAGGACAGTGATGATCCTGAGGGGAAGTCCACGATCGGGCACTACTTCTGTCACGCTGAATATTCGTTGTCGGAGAAGGCCGTGCTAGCAGCTTTTTTGATGGTCTGGCTTCGTGACTGTATAGTCCATGGGGGTTCAAGGACTATTGAGAGAATGAGCCGAAGCATAATACTTTCGGCTGTGAAGCTGGTGTTCGGACAACCGCTTGTCTTGCTTCTCGCGATGGTCTGTGCCACTGAATGGGGTCTATGGGACTTTGTTAGAAATACGGTGACTCCTGACGGCATAGCCAACTTTGCCCGGACTGAGCTTTCGTATCATTTCTTGATGGAGTGGCTGCTACTACATTGTCCTACCCTGATGAACGCTGGTCCGGCGGCAGACTCTTTGGCAGGAGACGCCTTTTTTTGCAGATTTCATGATATGGACTGGGCCGTCACTGGTGTACCTACTTGCAGAAGGGCTTTAAGCTTCTTATAGAACTACGAGTTCTTCACAGTATCCCCTCCGTCCGACAATGATAGTACAGGAGATACCTTAGTAGATGAGGGAGTTCATGCCACTAACTTGACTGCTGGGCGTTTCACTGGCTTCAGTCTATTAGACCGTCGCATTTGGTGCTCAGAAATTGAAACCACGCCTATCTGGAGCCATACCTGCCGAGTCATTACGCACGGCAGTTTGGCTACAGCCAGCTCATTTTGGAAAATTCTAGCCCGCATTTGGAGTCAATAGGTAGCTTAATTGACGGGGCACATGCCTGATATATTATAATATCAGATGCACGGGGGCAATCTTCACTCTGCACTCGGATAAGCCCGAGACCCACCTGTGCTATGTTGTCGCCAAGTTTTATGTTCAGATAAATACTTTTCATCCCCGGTACGATCGTGAACAGAGCTTGATATTAGGGACTCGGTTTGGCCCCCCTTTTGTTAAATGTGCCCAAAAGGTGCCGAAGGACCTTAAGAAGGAGGGCGCTGCTCCAGCTGTGAAGCCAGCCGCAGTACCACGTCCGAGGGCTATCCTTAGGGAGCCGACAATGCCTCGAAAGGAGGACACGAAAGATGTTTTTGCTCTTCCCAATCCTCCTCAGAAGAGAAAATCTTCAACTGAATTGGCCCATGAGCCAACTTTTAAAAGAAAGAAGAAGACTGTTGCCCTAAGAAGAGCCAAGGAAGTGGGTGCTGGCTCACTTTCCTTGATAAGGTCTTCCCGGCAAACTGGAAGAAGTGGAACGGCATCGCGGGCCGTTACCATTCGGAAGGTAGATCCCTTCCTAGACTCCATAGCCATTTTGGTCAAGCTATTAGAAGCTTTCTTACCCTTGTGTTTATCCTCTGCACAGGACCCTAAAATTGTAGCTGAGGCAGGTGCCTCCTTGTCTGAGGATATGGACGTGACAACAGTGTCCCCTCCTTGTCCTCGACCGGCAGATGACGTTCAGCCTTCCCCAGTCAAGGAGGCTGTCAAAGGATGATCAGGGCAAATGCTCGGATTATAGTGGCAACCAGAATGCCAGTCCTTCTTTCGATATCGCCGTGGGGGCGATATCTAAAATCGGGGCCATAATGAAAGATTTGGACGAGAATCAAGTCCAATCGGCTCATCCTCCCGCAGTTACATTATCTTTGTGCCTCTCTTCGGATGAAATTTTTTGACTTCGATTTTGCGTGCTCCTCATGAGGCTGACCGCGATTGTATATTCCCTTATAGACAAGGAGAAGGAACCACTCATACAAATAGCCCAAGGTATTGGGGGAGAAACAGTTGTTGTCTCCGGCTTCTCTAAATTTTCTGGTGCGGAGGGATCTATTAGTGAGGCAGCATCGGCTGCAGAAGGAGAGGTTGAACAGCCTACTGAGGGGGCTATTGCTGAATCTGCTCTTGGTCCATCTGGGGCCGTGGAAGATACCCAGCCTGATGCTGCTCGAGGCCTTGTTATTGTTCTTCTTGAACAGCCTGGGCCTGCTCTCGGTTTCCCTAAAGCCAAGACCGATGACTTAGCCCAAGTTGGCGCTGAGCATGCCGAAGGTACAAATTTACAATTCTTTCGTATTCTCCTTTTTTGGTTACTGGTACATATATTATTTTATTGTCAGGTTCGGGTTCTTGTCAGGCATCTTTTCCTGGAACGGAAGAACCTCACCAAGCTTCCTCCCCGACGACCTCTAGCGTAGATGACGAGATAGCCCACGAAGTCGTCAAAACTTTCTATTCTGTCCTGAAAGTAAAGCTTCCTGGAGTTCTAAATCGGAACGCCGCCTTTGGCCCGGTGAAGGTTGTTGCTGAATGCCAAGTGGCGGCCCTTAAGAACATCGCCGGCTATAAAGAGCGGGCCAATGCTCTAAGGAGGGTTCTGAATGATCTGGAGGGTCAGGTGGCCAGATATCGAGATGCTAAACAACGGAGCCCGACGTTGTTGTTTCGTACAGAAGACGAGGATTTGATCGTGGCTCTCACGGAGGAGGTGGCTACTTTCCAAGCAAGAAAGGATGCCCTCGCTCAAGAGATTAGTGAATTGGCTGATCAGTATGGGCATTCCAACGCTGCGAGTAAGGCACGTGATGCTTCAAAGAATAAGCTGGCTGTACAGATTACTGAGAAATATAATTATATTGTGCAGATCCAAAGTGAGATTGCTCAACTGGAGGCCAGCTTGAGGAAAGCAACGTCTAAGCAGAAGGACTATTTGGCTCAGGCGGCCATGACCGCCACAACTTTCGACCATTTAAAAGAACACCTGGTTAAGTTGGAGGAAGAACACATGAATCTGATCCCCTTCCAGGATAAGGCTTCTCGTCACGAAGAGGCACACCGCCGTGCTACCGCGAAGTCCGAAGCTGAAATTGCAGCTCTAAGCGATAGTATCAATTGATTGTATCCCTTAGATTTTTTTTGTTTGTAACTGTTTCTTTTAGCCGTCAAGACACTTGTATCTTTTTCTCCCTCTTTTGATAGACATTTTAATAAAAATCAGTTGGCTTTCAAAATTCATGAATGAAGTTTGTGAAATATCAGAACTAGAGGTAATGTGGACATAGTAAGGATATTTCTGGTGGGTATTCCATTAGGGAATTTGATATGGACCTATTATTTGTTTTATATTCAGAGTTCTTGAATATATATAATAAGTTAAAAGAAACTGCTAATAGAGGTAATATGGATGTAATAGCAGAGGTTGTGCTATATCTGACCAGAGGTAATATGGACGTGGAAGGATATATAACATTGGTAGGAGTGGATAATTCAGAGGTAATATAGACGTGATTATCCTTGATGAATGCATTGCTCAGAGGTTACATGGATGTGGGAAAATGTTTCTTAATCATCCCACTGGGGAAATAATTATCGGAAAACAATTTAGAGGTAATAGGAACGTGACTTATTTTTGTCAGACCGAGTTTGGGCAGAGTCAAAAACGGAAATGATTCCACTGGAGAATCTTTTTAGAGGACCTATTATGCATGGCGTACTCAAGACTCTTGAAATACGGATAATAGTTAGATGATTTTTCCAATCACATAAACATTGCACTATATCTACATGATTAAAATAGGGTATATGTGAATGCTGTTCATAAAGGTTACACATAGTATTTCTTCAGGAACTTGCCGTTGATCTGCATCATGAGCAAGTTACCATCAGACTTGGTTAGTCAATACACACCGTTATAATACACTTATTCTATAATGAAGGGACCTTCCCATTTAAGCTGGAATTTTCCTTTTGTCTTATATGTCATAACAATTGGTCTTCTCACTGCTATGACTAAATTACCAACTTAGAAGATTCTTTCCTTCACCTTTTTATTAAAGGCTCTGGAAAGGCGTGCTTGGTATAGCTTAATACGCTGCTGAGCTAATAAACATTTTTCGTCTAGCACTTCGAGCTCTTATAGTCGTAGACGATATCTTTCTTCGGCAGTCAACTCACTGTCTAAGGCTACTCAAAGAGAGGGAATCTGGATTTCTAGGGGAAGAACTGCTTTGCTCCCATAAACCAAAAAGAATGGCATACTGCTTGTTGGAGTCCGGACCATTGTACGATAGGCCCAGAGACATTCGTCGAGCTTCTTATTCCAATCATGCTTGTTTGAAAACACGAACTTCTTGAGAAGTTTAATAATGATTTTATTGAAGGCTTTTGCTAATCCATTAACCGCTGGATTGTAGGCAGTAGAGGCTACATTCTGGATTCGATTCTTGTTGCAGAACCGATAGAGGCTCGTGAATTGTGGACCATTATCATGGATGATCCTGTGAGGTAGGCCGAAGCGATAGATAACGTGATGTTTGATGAAACTGATCATGTTCGACGTCTTCACTTCGATGAGCGGTATAGCTTCTGCCCATTTAAAGAAGTAGTCAGTTATAGCTAGAATGAACCGATGTCCTCTGGAAGACGGCGGGCTGAATGGGCCTATGACGTACATACCCCAGGCTTAAAAAGGCTAAGATGCTACCGTTGGGTATAGAAACTCCGAAGGTTGATGAATGAAGTCGGCGTGGAACTGACAAGCCCTACACTTCTTTGCATATTCAATAATATCTGCTATCATCATGGGCTAACAATAACCCATTCGTCTAAGGCGATCTTGTAATTTGGGGCCTGGTTGATGTGTACCACAAACTCCGTTGTGAGCCTCACGGAGTGCCAGTTTGGCTTCTGTGTCTGATAAACATCGTAATAGTAGCCCGTCGTAAGAGCGTCGATACAGCATTTTGGTAGCTGTATCATAGTAAAATCTGAGGAATCTCCTTTGGACAAATACTGTTTCTTTTGGGTCCTCAAGGAGGATTCCATAGACAGCATAGTCTATGAAATAAAATCTCCAGTCTTTAACATCAAAATTTGTTTCTGTTGGATTACTGTGATGAATATGCAAGGCATCTTTTACACAGAATTGTTCTCGACCAAACACTGTGATCGACTGCTGAGTATTGGTAGGAACGGTCAAGGAAGCAGCAAGACCGGCAAAAGCATCTACTTCTATATTTTATAGTCGAGGCACGTGCTTGATAAAGAATCCAATAAAAGTAGAAGCCAATTTGATTTGTCGCTTTGTGATATGGATGAGATCGTCGTGACGAACTTTATAATCCCCTCGGACCTGACTAACTATTAGCTTAGAATCGCCGTAATCTTCTAGATAGTCAACTACCAGTTGTTTTGCTAGTTGAAGGCCGATCAATAGGGCATTATATTCGACCATGTTTTTGGTGCAGGGTTCCACGAGAGAATATGCACGATGTATAACCAGATGGTCGGGTAACACAAGCACGATGCCTACTCCGGCCACGATATTTCTTTTAGGTCCTGTTCTTGATGCACCGTCAAAGAACATTCGCCAAATGGGGATTTCCTCAGTTGCGGTGTTAGATTCCACTACTTCATCGGGGTTTTTATCATAGAGTTTGGAAGATTTTGGCATTGGATGAGCTGCTAGGAAATTAGCTAGCGCTTGGCCTTTTAGTGCCTTCTGAGGAACAAATAATATATCGTATAGAGTCAACAACATTGCCCATCTAGCTAAACGGGAATTAAGAGAACCCGGTTTAGTCATGTGTATTCTGAGAGAAATGACTTTAGATATGATGTGGATAGTCTGTCCAGCTACATAGTGACGTGTCTTATGGATAACAAATACCAGTACAAGACATTCCTTTTCCACAAGTGTGTATCCATGCTGGGTACCCACCATCGTGCGGCTGAGGTAGTAGATTGCCTGTTCATGGCCGCCTTCATTCTTCTGAGCTAATAGGGCACCAAGGGAATGGTCTATATGCGGACATATAGTAAGAAGTGCTTCCCCATTATTGGAGCCACCAATATGGGGGGCTTGTGAGATACTTCTTGATGTCGTCAAATATGCATTGTCATTGTTCAGTCCAGATGAAAGATACGCCTTTTTTATGAGCTGAGTAAACGGTTGACACCTTCCAGAAAGGTTTGAAATGAATCGTCTGATGTAGGCTAGCCTTCTTTGAAGTCCACGTAGCTCTTTGAGATTTCTTGGGGGATGCATATCGAGGATAGCTTTCACTTTCTCTGGGTCAAGATGTATGCCCTTTGAAGTGATAACAAAACCAAGGAACTTGTCGCTGGAGGCTCCAAGAAAAGACTTGGTTGGATTCATCTTGAGTTGGTGTGCATGCATTAGGTCGAACACCGTTCTCAAGTCTTAGAGGTGGTTGCCCATGAGATGACTTTTATCTGCGATATCGTCTACGTAGCATTCCACTATTTTGTGCAAATGATCGCGAACAATTATGTTCATAGCTCGTTGGTATATTGCCCCTGCATTTTTTAATCCGAAGGGCATCACCGTATAGCAGTATACCCCCAACGGTGTTCGAAAAGATGTGTGTTTCTCATCGTTGGAGAACATCTTGATCTGGTTATAGCCTGAGAATCTATCCATAAAGGACATCCGCTTGAAGACACAAGTATTATCGATCATTATGTCAGTGATCGGTAGAGGGAACTCATCTTTCGGGCATACAGAGTTCAAATTACGGTAATCGATACAAACTCGAACATTATCGTTCTTTTTTATGATTAGAATAATATTAGCGATCCTGTCAGGGTATTGTTCTTCACGAATGAATCCACTTGCAATAAACTTCTTGACTTCACTCTCGATGGCCTCCATGATATCTGGTCGGAATCGTCGTTGTTGCTGCTTCACTAGCTTAGCTTTAGACGAGATATTTAGGCGATGCATGGAAACTTTAGGGTCCAAGCCTGGCATGTCTTCATAGCTTCATGTATTCTCTTATAAGCTATATAAGAGATTGTCGTTCTTCGCCAGACAGACTTTTGCTGATAAAGATTTGTTTAAGAGATGATTCATCTCCTAAATTAACTTGGATGACTTCGTCTTCGGTAGGTGGTTCACGTTGTTCGAAACATAACTCCGACCTAGTATCCATCTTTTGAGCCCATTGTTCAAGCTTGATCGATTGGACATTGTCTGCAATTTGGTCAACTGACACCATGTTGACGGACAAAGTTCCTTTGAACATGTCTCCAATGCTGGAGTCTGAATCTCAGAGGAAGGAATCAGAAGAATGAGAACAACAATCTGCTTTGACGTCTGATCCTTCAGAAGTTGTTGAAGGAGTGACGTAACCCAAACCAACACCTTTTTGTTGATAATAGTTCTCGGGTTTACCGTGAGGAGCAAAGTGACGTATTGGCAATCGTCGTCCCTGACCGTAGTTTAGCCTCTAGTCACTTTTTATATCATATCCCATGTTCTGGATGATATTCTTGGCCTGCCAACTATATCGGTAAAGTTGTATTTTTCCAGAATTATAGTCAACTTCGGTGTTGTGATTAGGAGAAGTAGAGTCCAGAATGAACTATTTTCGTCAATTATTCGACCGAAGATGATTAGTTCTTTAGCCTTCTTTCTAGCTGGAATGATGAAGTAGTGGATATCTTCTGGCCAGACTTTTTTTCGGAGATGAGGCATCATGACCGGCATGCAGAGGTGTGGTCCTATGCCGTGCTCTAGAGCGTATATCGTATCTATATACTGGTTTGCAGATTGGTAGACATCGGAGTAATTCAAAGATAAACCTTTACATAGAAAATATGCAAGTTCTTCTTTAGGGATACCATTATCCACTGAAGGTACATTATTTTGAGTATTGATATACTCATTGAGAGGATCATTGTCTGGAACAGGAGCCACAGCCTTGGCCAAGTTCAACACATAGGGTAACTCTTCAGGATTGGGAGGACGGACTTCAGCAGGTTCCACCAGAGGTATTTTGTGGAGAGTGATGGTCAATGGTTTGACCTTATCAGGATTCTTCTTTTTAACCCAGATTGTGAGAGGCTTTGGAGTACTTTTTGGAGTAGTACGTCCTTTGACTCGAATAATCAGGGGACCATCATTGGAGGATGAACTCACTTTAGCTTCATCGTCGGCATGGTTGCCGTCATCCTTGGAGGGCTGAGATTGATAAAGTATCGAATCTCCATAGTAGGCTTCAATGCCCTTAAAAGGATAGAAATCGGCAAACTCCGTCTTTACGATGCCATTGCTGTTGACGTACTTAAAGCACTGGTGAAGTGTGGAAGGAACGATCATTTTCTCGTATATCTACGGATGTCCCAACAAGATGTTGCAGGATACATTGGCATCGATTACATAACAAGAAACCTCTATTCGAAGATCACCAATCTGGCACTTGAGACGGATCTTGCCCAGCGGGTGGCTTCTCCCAGCATTGAAAGCCATGATAGTTGTATTGGTTGCAGATAGCTTGTGTAGAGGGATTCCTAGAATTTGGAGTAAACTTCTACGAATGATGCTGAGGGAGGAACATGGATCAATGTGCATCCGATCCACCTTAATCGCACCGATATACCCTGTATAGTACAGAGGTCAATCATGATGATTATTTTTGAGTAGCATGTCCTTCTATGAAAAGGTGATGTTGGGCACCACTTTCATAGTACTGTAGCAGTGAGGACCGGAGACAGGGTCTTCAGTGGGGGCTTTGACTTCAGCGAGATAAGAGTCGGCATGTAGTAATGCCTCACTTAAGGCCTTCCGCATTTCTTTGGAGAGTCGCAATAGATCGAACAGAGACAACCTGAAAGGTGTATTGGCCAGCTGTGTCAGTATGTCAAAGTTGTAAGGCCGATCCATGCCTTCGGGAGTTGGCGCCTTCAGAGACTTGTCAAATTGCTTCTCCTTCTGTTGGCTTTATCGGTAGTTGAAGGCTTAGACGGATCGACTTCTGAACTTATAAGGGCAGCAGGAGCTTGAGAAGGTACTACTTCTTCTTGTGTAGGGTCATAAGTCCGTAGGTAAGCCTTTCCAGATCGCGTCTCGCCAGATAGAACTTCATAAATGGAAGAAGACACCATATGACATGATTTGTATTTCTTGCCCTGCTTTACTTTGGGAGATACCACCCCCTGTGTCATTTCTTGCACAAGGTCCGGATGGACCCACATGATCTCACCACGTTCAGTCGCGAGTGGCACCAAGGTTAAGTTGCGAGCTGGCGACAGGTTTACGACTTCTATTATTGCCTTGGGGATTGGGACTATACCGTCTGAGACTTCTGTGGGAGGAAAGTCACCAAATTGTAGAGAGATCATGTTAGAAGATACGACCTTGTCTTCAGCTTTGAGGTTGATCACTTGGCTTTCGATAAGTTGTTGCATCTTCTTCTTCAGGAAGATGCAATCCTTAGTAGAGTAGTGCACGTACTGATGATAAAGACAGTACTTGGGATCGTTGAGTTGGTTCGCCTCCACAGGACGTCGTAGTAGAGGTAATATCAGTTTATTACCCTTCATCAATGTCTAAAAAATGGTAGTAACAACGTCCTCGTCAAAAGAAAAAGTCTCCTTAGGTTTGTCAGGAGCGTCCTAAGAATTGGAAGCTCCCTTAGAAGTGTCAACCTTCAAGACTTCTTTCCCTTTACCTCCACATACAGGAATAGTTTGAGGCTGCTTGCCTTTGTATTCAGATTTGGGTGTCTTCAACCCCAGTAATTCTAGATTAAGGACGTCATTTTCAGCAGCATCTGCGGCCCCAATGAAAGTGGGCCATGTATCATACTTATGTATACCCAGACAGATCTTTACTGTAGGAAAGAAGTTATGTCGACAAGTATCCATAAGTTCTGAGTCTGGTATACCCAAGGGCATCTTCAATGCTAGGCGTCAGAAGTGTTCGATGAAAGCAATGACAGACTCAATCCTTCTTTTCTTGGTCTCGATGAGGGTGGACATACTAATATGCTTGCTACTCTCGTAAAACCTGTTGAGGAATAACCTCTCCAAGTCTTTAAAGGAATTGATACAACCGTCAGTCAGACTGCAGAACCATTCAAAAGCTACTCCCTGTAATGTGCTAATAAACAGCTTTGACAAGAACGGATTATCCCAGGGTTAGTGTAGAGTCTGTGCGTTGAAATATGTTATTTGTTGGCGAGAAGAAGTCATCCCGTCAAATGAATTTAGTGTCAGTGGCTTGTAGTTAGGAGGGCAAGTAGCGTTCTTCCATTCAGGAGGATAAGGTTGAGATATCCCTATCTTCTGAAGCTCGTCTTTGTGTGAGATGGTATCGAAACGGGCAACAAGAGAATCAATTGCATCCTGTTGATTGAGCAGGTATTAGGAAACGGCTGCTGTACGGTTGTCAGGCATCGTTGGTGAAGGTCCAACCCCAGTATTTGCAAGATTTGGAGGAGGCACGACGGAATGATACTCCTTCAGTAGTGAAGGAGGGTTGTTGCTATGAGCCGAACTAACGTATGCTGAGATATTTTGTTGAGGTGGAGGAATAGCCCCAGCATCTTGGACCGCCATGATACTGGTAAGCATATCAGTGATTTTGGCAAATATTGTTTTAAGACCCTCTAGCCATTTGTTGGTATGATCACTGGCTTCTTCAGGATTCTCTCCATCCGCCATGTATGTAGATAACATGCGAGGATGAATAGAGGAAATAGTACAACTGGTATTGATACTGTCTATCTCTGAGTTGAAAAGTCCTTCGTCTTCAGGTAGGGGAGGTAGATAGTCACCGTAATACTCGGAGAGATCATCGTCATCTGGAAGGCTACCCCCGGTGTGAAGGTCATCTGCTTCAGACTCTGAAGGAATACTACCCCCAGCTGAAGGATCATCACCTCCAGCTTGGGAGTCCTCGTCATCTATACGGAATCTCATCCTTGTCGAGTACCCATATAGACTCCTTCAGATGTGACAGCTTGCAGGCTATCTGTTGGCAGACTTCTTCTTCTTCTGTTCGCAGAACTGAGAGAGAAAGTTGGGTTCGTGATCCACCTCCTTTGATTGGGGCTCCCGTAAGGGGGACCCTATGAAGCCATGTTGGATGAAACATACAGCGGCTTTTCATCGTCAGAGCGTTGCAGTTGTAGAAACACGGATTGCCTCTGAGGCACTCTCGTTGCTTTGGAGCAGCAACAGTTGATGACAATACTGGTGCACAAATGTACGCCATGAATTGATGTATCCTCCCTCGCTTTACGCTTATGATTTATCATGTCACATAAGTTAGCGGAAGGGAGTTTTGCCTTAAAACCCATGTCACATGCATTGCTGAGCTTTACATATGGGTTTGTATAGAGAGTTGGCGTATCCGGACTTAGTTCACGTACAGGGGCAACCCCCACACCTAAGTTCTGTGATGACCTTGAACACAGCCCCGTGCTATACGCGTTGGGGCCTGTCTTTTTGTTGTGGACGCATAGACCCTGGAGTCTGCCTTTGGGCGCATGCTTCACAGAAGTCTCGGTAGCATGCCTAAGCTTCCTCGATGTGGGCACATAGTATGGGTCAGCAGAGCTTGGGTGCATAGCCTTGGGCGTATGACCCTGGGCGCATAGTCTGTCGAAGACAGAAGTCTTCTAGCCAGAGTTATGCGCCCACACACCGTCTTGGGTGCATAGCTTTGGGTATATATGCTTGGTGAAGCAATGCTATTTTCTTCCAGCTTCGCCTCCTTCGTTTGTGAGACTCGCTGAGTTTGTCCAGAGTGTCTAACACTTCGATTCTTGGCATCGTAGTGTTTTTCTTTGCCAAGTCTCGAGCGTTGAACACTCTGTTGTTGGTTGCACAAGAAAGAAGTTGCTGGGCTAGTAGAGTCCCGAACGGTATGCACCTTCTTCATTTATGGAGCTTCTATGGTAGAGCCATGCGCCCATAGAGGAGCTCTATGCACCCACGTGACAGAGTCCTTCGGTTGCATATCTTCTATGATACTGGCAGGATATGTACCACTAGCCTTCGGAAGCCAAGTCTTGCGAGACTTGCTTGGCTTCAATGATTTTGAGGGTGTAGAGCCGTCCTTCGAGAGTATATCTTAGAATGCCTGCTGATCAAAATTTATGATCAACATCTTCTGAGTGCTCCCCACTTTGTCGGTATCAGATTGCGTCACCACCTTTTCGTCAGAGGAAAATGTAGTCCCCAGCAGAGTCTCCATTTTTGTGGACACACACAAAAAAGAAGAAGAAATACTATCTTTTATTATTGGCACAAGGCACCACAAATCGAGTACGCCTGAGAGATCTCGCGTTGAGGATCCCCGAGTACAAAAAGAATTCTGGAGAATGGGATGATAGAGATCGAACGACAGTTGCTTCTTTACTCCGTTGACACTCCGATTATAAAAGTGGGAGAAAACCTAAGAAAATTGCTAACTCTTGGCTCAATAACAAGAAGTGCAGCAATTTGGCTCTTAAAAATGCTCTCCGTTCTCTCTTTTGAAGAGGTATGAGACCCCTTTTTATAGTCGTTTCTGTGCTGGAATGATGTTATGCGCCCACATGAGAAAATATACTAATTTTCATATGGGCGCATAGTCCTGCTTTGGGTGCATAGAGTGTAGGAACATGCGAACTGCGTGATCGTAGATTGATCATGGGATTGATGTGGCCGCATGCTCAGGTGCACGACTTCTCGTGGAGACTGACGTGGACGTATGCTTTGGTGCATGATTGATCATAGGTTTGACCGAGTCGGGGACTGTCCTGACTTGGGCGCATAGCCTGAAATAGGGCTATGCGCCCCCTTCTGGAGGGGTCCAGAGTGGGCGCGTGGGCATATAGCTTGCTCTGGTGTCTTGGGTGCATAGCTTGCTCTGGTGACTTGGGCGCATAGCATGCTCTGGTGACTTGGGCGTATATGACTTCTCTGGCTTGGGCACATGATTATCAAGACTGCTAAAATTTTCATGCTTCTACAACTTATTTTGTTTATATTATTCATATTCTTGTGTTGTTAGTTGGTTCCACTAATAGTGTGCGTCCAAGAATGACTTGGGTTTTATCGATGATGGAATCGATGTTATGGGTGCGTGCGTGTGTGACTTTGAGTTAGTAGACGTACCTGAAACTGGGATGTTATTCTAATAACTTCTATGACTTAACCCGCGATATTTCATAACACTGTGAGTGAGGATTCATTTTGTTGACACAGGCTTACGCATACGACTGATCATCGGTGCGGATGGCTCCTGTGTCGGTACATATAGAGTTAGAGGGTGTCTATGTTAGAGACTCTTATTGAGATACGAATTGGCTGAGTCGTAGATACGACTTGCATAGTTCATGGATGGAGAAGACTATTAGTAGGCGTATGGGACAACTAAATATATTTTTCAGCCTCAGGGTAGCCCGTGTAGGGGTATCTACTTGCTAGTGTGTATATCTGGAGTGGCTGCTAGCTGCGCGCTATGTACGGTTGGATGGTACACTAGTATATATATATTTTATCGGCTCATGATCCAACGTCGGTCGATGTTTCGAAGAAAATCCCTAATTACCTATCCATACGCTGCAAAGTCATCTTCAATATGCATTTACATAGAATGGTTAGTACATGTACCCATATCATGCCGTATCATAGGACAGTGAGTTTTACGGCTGGTTGCCATCCATTGCTCATGATTGGTCAGTGATATGATTTATTGATTGATGACTGGATATCGAACCATGTTATTATTCAGGTTGTTCATATTATTCAGTTCATATTATGGCATATATTTATGTATATTGCTATGTCCTGCTGAGGACCTGGTGATCTCTCCAAGTATTTGCTGAGCAGTCAGTAAGAGTAGCTGGACAGGTGTTGTATGATGCACTGAGGCTCCAGGTATATATATATATATGTGTGTTCTCTTGTAGTTCATTTACTCTTTCCTTTATACATTTCACCTTTGTTTGATTTATACTACTATGTAGCCTATTATTTGCAAGCTTATTCATTTCTCAAGCTTGCTCGAACATGCAGTATATTACTGGGTGGCCAACTTTAATATATTATGTTCATTCTTGATATTCGCTTCATTACTGTGGATTGAGATACAGATGATTAGTTACTTTTAGTACCCTTGACAGCGTAGTACGTCTAGGGATAAGTCCCTTAAATTGGGAACTTATCCTAGATTGTATTAGCTGGCATGCTCGCGTCTCAAGTTCTTGTATATTTTGGAACTGGGTGTGACATAATTTTGTAGTGGACCATGCAGGTCGATATAAATTGTTTCAGTTACGTTACTGTACCGAACGAGCCTGCATTAGGATGATATAATAGGATCTCAATCTACTACTGCTATTAGATATTCCTTTGACTTCTACTATCGCTCTTGAAACTTCATATTTATGCTCAATCATACCATTCTTGAATTCCTACTTATGAATTCTCGTCTTTTCCTTTCTTGGAAGGATGAACACTTGTGTTTTACAATTATTTCAGTATTATCTTATCATAGGACATGACTAAGACAAATAAAATATTTTATAGGTGATTATTTAAGGTATAAAGGGGTTGGATAGATGTCTTTACTAGATAGACCGATAGTAAAAAGGACAGTAAAAAGGACAATTCTATTGAGGTTTAGCTTCTATAGGAAAATTCCTTTGGTTGAATGATTTGTTGAGTCGTAAATTGGTCATTCGACAACATCATGTAAATTACAACATTCAGCAAGAAAGTTTTACTTGAAGGATATAGTAACCCATGCTTGGCAGGACTAGGTGATTAGCCAAGGTGGGTAGGCTTGTATAGACACTCCCACAAGATACGATGTGGAATAGAGAATAGTTCGAGATTTAAATATAACATGAGACATGCGGACCATTAGGCCAAATCATGCCACCATCTGCTTGTGTTAGATAGAGTTCTTGAGAGAATAATCATAAACCCATACATGTTGACTAGGGAAAGTATAGAAAAATTCTTTGATCATAAGGATTGAACTTAAAGGGAGACAACTTGGAAGTTTTAAAGGATAATAGCAATTGAAGTTCAAGCATCCGTCAGGATGAAACAAATTGATGAAGCATGATGATCATGACTATATATAAATTTTGGGAGTTGTACACAAATTTGAGAAAAATTTCACCTGGAGGATACCGAAATCAGAATATGAGATTTTGGAAAAAGAATGTTTTTTGTAGGATAAGAAAACTGTTCTAGGAGAGGATTATTAACTAATAATATCGGAGGAAAATGATCGAGGAATAGGTAAGACTAAGTTAGACTAATCAAACAACTCTATGTTGGATGAGTCAAACCTTGAGGGCTCGTTTGGATCAAGCTTTTGTATTCCTAGGAATATGTTTTCAATTCCTTTCCCATGGGAAAGGAATTCAACATTTCCATACCCATGTTTGGTTAGGTTGGGAATAGTAGTTCAAAATTTTTAAAAATTTCATCTCCATATTTGGTTTACAAAGGGATATAAATATTAATTTATTTAGTTTTCCTTTAATACCCTTTCATTAATTTCATGATGATTTACATGTTTGGGATAGAAGTTGATAATTAAAAAATAAAAAGAGGGCATAACCGTCCAAAAAAATTAGCCAAACATCATTCCTATGATAGTAAATCTATTCCCAAGGAGGGACTTGGGAATAGCTTTCCCAAATCAAAAGGAATAACTTCCCCCCTAAGCCCTCATATTCCCTCCTCATTTCCAATCCTAAACATATCAAACATGGGTAAGGAATTCAAAACCCATTCCCAAGCCTAAAAAACTTGAACCAAATGCCCCCTGAGTGAATTACTGGCGACAGGGACTAGAAGAATGACCAATAGAGTTAGAATATGATAGAGGTATTATATATAAGTAATGATTTGACCAAGCCTCAAATTTTTTCTAACAGATCGTTAGGCGTGCTGGTGAGAAACGTATAATTGCTTATGGATAGATAAGGTAGATAATTGGTTTTTTTTTATTGGATATGACTTAAGGCTTGTAAAACTATAGCATGGAGTTTTAGGGTTGATCAAGTTTAAGAATTGATCATGATCTTCGATGATTAATCGTAGCCAAGGATCAAGGAATAGAGTTAGAACTGTACCTAAAGAGGCAGACTAGTAAACCCTTTGTTGATGCAAGTTGGTTAGAGACCCTAGAGAAATTGCAACTGGAACATTGTGTTAGTTTGAGGATAAGTAGTGGATATACAAGAAGAGAGAATTATAGGAAACAATACATTTGGGCTTAATAAATAAAGAGGAGTAAGGTTGAGATTTCAGAAAAAGTTATTAAGACAAAATTATGACCATGATCATCAATGATGACATAACGAGGATTACTATACCTCAAGCAAGATCTTGAAGTTGAGATCTAAATAAAAAATGAGGAGATTATCTCGAGGCGATAGACGATACAAATTTATGACATATAAAAGTAAGGTTAGAAAAATGTTCATGAAATGTGAAGAAGTTGATTTATCGTACCATGAAGTATTGTAAGCAGCTGACCAAAGTTATGGCGTGAGATGAGAAGAAAAGTTTTCAAGATAGAGAGGTGGAGTAATCCTAAATAGATTGATAAATTGGATCTAGAGTAGAGTTGTGCATAGTGGATGATACATTCCAGAGGATAGAGATGTTTTATATAAGGGTGAGAGAGGTCAAGAATTAAATGATGTGTATTTTCAAGGATATAGGATATTTAAAGACCTCAGTAGATCATATTATGAACAATATTGTCATAGCAGAAATTTTAATTAAAAGGGATAAGCCGTGAAATAAAGTGTACTAATAAAAATTGAATGATATCAAGGACTTTCGAGTACTATGAGTTTGAGTCTGGAATAAGATTGGCTAGCCATATTTGAGGGACCATATGTTATCCTAGGAACTTGATAGATAGGCTAAACCATAATATGAATTGATGTGCAATTATTTTAGCCCGCTTGATTTTTAGATTATTCTAAGTGACTGGAAGTTGCTATTTTAGACGTATCCATATTCCTTCCTTTCCTATTTCTAAGCTCGTAAATCACGGTAGCATGATTTAGCCATTTTATCTTTCTAAAAATACGATTAATAAGACCTTATTCTTCCCAAAGCCAAGCCTTGATTTTAAACCAAAACATTGATTTCATACCTCTTCTGCCTAATGATTATATTATCCTAGACGCCATTCCTTCCAAATTTTTGATCAAGTATCTACCTAATTGTACCTTATTCTTATGAAAAATTTCTTCTGGAACTTTTTAAAACTCTCTGTTCCATTATCTGTAACTCCTCTGTTCATAATTCTCCTAAACTTGCCTCCTTGCTATGACCTTATAAATCACCCTACGACACCCCATTCCAGTTATGTCCAATCAAGGCAATTCCTTCTAACATATTGAAACCCTGACCCATATAGGGGTAGCACTAAATTCATAATAATTCTCTTATAGAGTAATTGACCAATAGTACCACAATAGTACCTAGGTCCCCTTAGTTATTACAGACTGTAATACCTAAATTCTCGTATTCTTTTCTAAAACCTTGCTAGTAGAATTATGACCATGGTCTTGTTGTTGCATCTATAAGGTTGAGTTGCATTTAGAATTTAGTAGAATATGCACCCTAGATATTAATAGCATCAGCATTCCACATGAACCATATACGACTAGTCATACTTGACTATTTTTAGATATTAATTTTCTATCCTTTTATACTATGTCTTAGTGTAATTTCGAGGTTGAAATTCTCTAAGGTGGGTAGGTTGTAAGCTTCCTAGATTTTAGGGTTCCTTTTTAAAAATTTAAATAAATTATTTCAATAAATATTTTTTTATAATTACTTTTGATCATTAAATATAATTTTCCGTGACTTTGATTTTTTGAGTGCCAGGGATGTCAATCTCTCGAAACATCCTATATGAATTTTGATCTAGATAAGTTCATTTTTATTTTGATATATCATGTCTCACTCAAACTTTTTCCCTTGTATTCTATTTATATTGCACAACTTTTTTGTTAATTTAGGCCATTCGACCATCTACCAAAAAAACTTGACCTAACTTCTAATTTGATTTCGGGGTTCAATATCGGTCCAACCTAATCGACCCAATATATAGTGTTAACCTATTTTGAGCATACTATGCACATGCCACTTGCATGTAATCTAATTGAGCTCGTGCATGCTATTATTTCATCAATGATCATAATTGATCTAAATTTGTGGTCATGATCACACCAAGCCCAAATTTAACCCAATCAAACCCAACCCCCAACCCAATTTCATGTGGCCACTCACATGACACACCCAAACACCCCATACCATTTCCCACTCTACAAAACACCAAAAATCTAGCCTACACATTCCCAAATCAAATGGACAACCCAATTAACCATAATACCTAAATAAGGTTTAACCAAAGGAATACACCACCATCCCTTCATTTATGTTAGCCAAAATTGGACCAACCCATTGTTGGCTATCATCCCCTCACATGTCACCCTCAAACACATCAAAGGTCACTTACATGACTAAATCTACACACAACCTCACATGCACTCAACTCCTCTCTCTCTCTTTTCTCTCTCATATTTCCTTAAAACACACACAAAGTCCCCCTTGCCGACCACATCAGCTAACACCTTCATCTTCTTCCTCCAACCTCTCCATTCCTTAATCACAAACCTAAAACTCCCTGACCTAACACTAAACATGAGAGCTCCCCGTCTCCGACATCGTACAAGGCCTCGAGCTGCTGCTGTACAATGGCTATGCAACGCTACCCAGACAACAACCCCATCCTCTACAGCAATCACCGTAGGTGATTCCTGCGACTCGAATCGAAATTCCATCAAAATGCACAAAATCAGAATTCAAAAAGTGTGTTTGAAGGCAGCAACTTTGCACATGCTTTACAAGAAATTCGACTGTTGGATCATCAAACTCTTTTTGCCATCGCACTCTCGGTATATAGCTCTACCTCTACCTAAAGTCTCAGCCGTTAATTCGTTTATTTGATAGGTCAAAATTGGCCACCAAGTTGCCCGAATAATTATATTTATTTTTGGCTATTTCGTGAAGCCAAGTTCGTAGATTTTTTCTTCCAACATCATAGCTCCGTTTGGTGAGCCACCAGTTCCTGTGCACAGCTGGTGTAACCCTCTTTTTATGACAAAATTTTTATTCCATAGTGAGGTCGTTTGATTGGTTGAGTTCGATGCCAAAGTTTGTTGTCTGAATTCATAATTTCCAACTTGTTGTCACGACACGCACCCTAGAGTTAGGGCACGAGACGTGGGTACGTCCAGCCTACGCCGCAGTGTCAGCGGTAGAATGTTGTCCTAGGTCGAACATCTAACAATATAAAGGTACCTATACAGTATATACTCTCCGAATGGCGGTGACATAGAAGATACAGTCTCAATCACATCTAAGGTAGAGCATGAAAAAGATAGATAAAACATGAAATCCAAAAGAGATATAGCAGATAGAAGTCTAAGTGTCTAAGATACACAAACCCAGAAATACATCTCAAAGCTCGAATACAGTAATCCATAAAGTGAATACATCTCAAGATAACTGAAATAAAGTAAGAAAACCCTAGCTATCTATACAACCTCTATTGTGTCTCCTCTAGGCTAGCAGGCAACCTCCAAGCTATCTGTAAAAATTTATCAACATGTCCAGTCAGGACAGGAGCGAGCACAATACATCTCAACAGATCATGGCAGGTTAGAAAATATAAACATGCAGTAGAGTAAGATACAGGAAACTGAAAGAAAGTACATGATGTAATTAGAGAGATAACTGTAATAGAAATATCTACTATAAATAGAGAACTAACAGTGGCTAGTGATGTAGAGTACAAGATAGCACATGTGAACAGGACAGATTAGCACATGATCTACACTAAAGAGTTTCACATGATCTACACTACGATAGAATTGTTCACATGACTATTAGCACTCCCCCGTTCCCCAATCAATACACAAGGATCTAAGCAGGTTATGTTATTATACATGATATCACATGAAGGCCCATGAAAGGGTGCACATGATAGTATACATGAGGGCTCCGTGAACATGATAGTACATGATTCACAAGAGTATACATGTATGGTGAATGCACAGGAGTATATGATGAAAGTGAAACGCACATGACACAATGTACCCGATGCTCCCGAGGGGGATAACATCGTATGAAGAGATCCATATAGTACTAATCCGTGATAATGTTGTGACAGCATCAAGTAAAGTAATCTATAGAAGGAATATAATTCTAACAAGTTATGAAATGATCAGAGAAGTACTCGCCTGATAACCTGAACAGCTGATAGGTATTGGGGTCCAACTGAAGCCATAGAGTCCTATTTAAAGCAACACAGGTTACAAGGTGTTCAAGTTGTAATAAATGAATCTTTATAAGCAATCTATATTATCCTAGGTTCTTCTAAGTCAAATCAACTCTAGGTCAACTCCGGTCAACAATCTAGTCAAACTAGGTCAATTGTTGACTTACAGTTGACTTTTGGTCAATTGGTCAACTCTGGTCAAACTGGGTCAATTCTAGTCAAATTATTAAATATATAAAGTGTACTTCGTTATTCGTACATCGAAACTTACGACACGCAAATCGAGATAAGATGATTAACGGTAAGGTTAATAATCTTATTATAGTGATCCACGTGTCCATCTTGTCAATTTCAGCAATGTGAGATCGCTGGAATTGACCGATCTCAGTTTCGTTGTACTAATCCCGAAATAAGAATATTATAAGAATTAATTATAATAAAAGGTGATACATAGAGAAACTATCTACAAACATTGTCGAATGATGAAATAAATATCGCCAACGTGTCCAGAATGGTCAAATTAGCTAGGATAGCCTACCGATCGGTCCAATTTGGACACAAGGGCAAAAATGTAATTTCGGTCAAAAACGGTATCCGTGTCGGAGCCGTTTCGCACCGAAAAACGTACAAGAAAACAAGTCTACAAAACATAACAAATTATATGTCCACGAAACCAGAATGACGATCGAACCCAACGGTATATCCAGAATTGGATTCCGTTGACCCGATCTCAATTTGGTCAATTTACCAGAACTTGAAATTACGGTTTGCACGGAAATGCGTGCCGGAGCCAATGTTCTCAAAACTCAGTAAACTATATGTCAACAAGTCCAGAATGACGATACGAACTCAACGGTATATCCGAAATTGGATTCCGATGAGCCGATCTCAAAATGACCTGTTGACCCGGATATTGGTATCTAACTTGCACCAAAATGCGTGTCAGATCCCATGTCCACCAAAACCTTGCAAATTATATGTCAACAAGTCCAGAATGACGATATGAACTCAACGGTATATTCAGAATTAGATTCCGATGATCCGACGTCAAAAAACCCTGTTGATCCGGACTGTGGGACCCACTTTGTACCGAAATACGTGCCAGGACCCACGTCCGCCAAACCTAACAAATTTTATATGAAAATATGCTAGAACGACACCACGAGTCTACTGGTTGTGTCAGAAATAAAATCTAGAGTCCCGTGTTCAAAAATGGAATTTTATAAGTTGAAAATTACGAATAAGGACGGCTAACTTTGGCGTCGAATTCAACCAATCAAAGAAGCTCACAATGAAACGAAACTGGAGGGGTAGTAAGAGAGTTATACCAGCTTCGTATAGGAATGGTAGCACGCCAAATGGAGCTGCCGTGGAGGAGGTACAAGCCGACGAAGTTGACTCTGCGAAACTGTCCAAAATTTATACAATTTAAACGGTCAACTTGGTGGCCGGTTTTGATGCATCAAACAATAAAATCAACGGATGAAAATTGACAGGAGTGAAGGTGGATATACCGAGATTGTGACGGAGGGAAGAAATTGTCGATCCAACGGTCGGATTTCTCGAAAATCGCGTGCGAAGTTGCTACGACAGGGCGCCGAAACGAACTTGATTTCGTGCGCGTCACGGCGGGAATTCGTGCGAAATGCACGAATCGACTAGACGGCACATCTCGAAGGACGGTAGCCGCCACGGGAAGACAGCCCAGGGGTTCGTCGGAGGGGAAAACGCCCACGGCGGTACGTGGCCGGCGACGACGGCCGCCGTGGCCGCTGCTACTGCCGCGCACTGGCTGCTGCGCGTGCGGTTGTTGGCTGTTGCCGCTTGCAGTGCGGTGGCTGGCCCAGCCAGGCGGCACGGCGGCGCGGCCAGCGGAGCGTGGTCGCGGCAAGAGATCACAAGGGTGGCAGTGGAGCTCGGCTATGATGGTGGTGGTGCGCGGATGGATGGATGGATGATTCAATGTTGTGGTAGTGGTGGTGGAGACTGGTGGTGTGGCCGACGGCCTAGGTGGGTGGACGGAGCCAAGCTCGGCCAGGAGGAGGGAAGGTCGGGCTCGGCCAGGGAGCTCGGTATGGGCTGCTCGGCCAAGGAAAAAGTGATGTGTGTGTTTGTTTGTGGAGAAACAAAGTGAGAGAGAGAATAGGAGTGAGTAATTGTGTGTGAAAAAATTAATGAGAGGAAGAAAAGCACTCCTAGGAGTTAGGTCCGGCTGTGTGTGGGTGTTGGGGATGTTGGAAAATTAATGGTGAGGATTTTATTAGGAGAATCAAAGGCTAGGATTAATTGGGAATTGGATTTATTTATTTTGGGATTTAAAACAATGGATACACACCCAATATTTGAAGTGGAAAACTAGATATTGAATATTATTTTTGGACAAGAAAAAAATGAGGGCGTCATGATGGAGAGTAACATGGAGCTGGGGTTGGGTTCAGTGGAGCCGGGTTGGATCAAAATCAGACATTGTGCAATAATCGAATTAAAATAGGTGTTGATAATCATGGGTAAATAAGTAGAATGTGGGGATTCCAATAAATGGGACACAAGTGTCGTACGGGTAGTAGACACTATGTGGGCCATGTCCATATTTGGGGCTGACAAGTTTTGGTCGACATGGTACCCATAAATCAAGTCGGAAAATAAATGTGACACCGTGGGATGAAATAAAATCGGGTCACGTGTCAGAAAAGTTGTGCGAAGCAAACGGAGCACAAAATGGTGTGTCTGAGTGGGACACGAAGGTCATGGGTGAAGTATGTCTCGAGTAGATCATGCATGATAAGTTGGTTTCAAAAAAATGACTGGTCTGGTGCTCCCAAATCAAAAGTCACGGTAACGTGCTAATAATGATCGAGGAAAAGAGTAGGAAAATTAATTAATGATCAAATGGTCTAATTCGACCCGAAATTGTACGAAACAAAAAGTGTACTAGGGAACAAGTTTGGGTGGGACATTATATACCGTCATGAAGGTAATCCTGTCCACTACAAAACTCGTAAAGAAAGTTTCCAGAGTTGAACATCCCTGACACTCCAAATATCAAAGGCACGGGAAAGTACACTTAAAGATAAATAACAGAATAAATTATTTATCGAAACTAATCAATTAAAAAAATTAAAATAAAAAAAAAAATCAACCCAAAATTCAGGGTGCTCACATCCTACCCACCTTATAAAAATTTCGTCCTCGAAATTAAAATGTTCATACTCCTTCTAGGTCAAACCCCCACAATCAAGTCCCAGAAATTAAACAAATCATACCATTAAAAGGACAACATACAGGGTCATGGCGTACGGTGGTAGTGAAAGTCTCATCTAGATATACTAGTCATGCTAAACCAAAACGGTCATAGGGTATCAAAATACACAAGCAATCTAGGGTGCTAAACTAAAAAAGTTACAGAAATAACAAATCATCAAAATTGTAATGCAGTCTACCATCCTACATGAAAACTGGTAATTTATCAAAAATAAATAAAGATAACTACTAATTATCTATAAAGGGGTACTATTTAAAGAAAAATCAAAATCAAAATTTAAGGCACAAATGTCGAGCATTGAAATCCAATCACATTATATATATAGAGAGAGTGTTAGAGAGGGAAAAGCTAGCATTATATAAATGTTATGTGATTTGTATGTGTATGGTGTATATGGACATGTTCATGTGGTTAGATAGTAGGCATGTGTGTGCGTGAAATATACATGAAAGTGTATAGGAGGATTTGGGTTTCAAAACAATAGCTATCAAGTTACACTACTCACGACATATTATTTAAACAATCTACAATACACAACCTATTTCTCATAACATGCATGGCTAACCAGATATATATATATATATATATATATATATATATATATATATATATATATATATATATATATATATATATAAAGATTTAGTTATGTATCTATATACATTATAACATGTATGCATAAACTCTATATATATATATATATATATATATATATATATATATATATATATATATATATATATATATATATATATATATGAACATAACATAGAGAGGAAGGGTTAGGTTTACATGGCAGTGTATACTAAGTTAGGGTGTGTGTGTCCTTGTACATGGTTATAGCTTAGTATTGAAAGGTTAAACCCAGTTTTAGTTCAGCATTTACATACAAAATCTGAAAATAAGCTAACATTTAAACAAGTGTAATATTAACATAATGCAGTTTCAGATTTTAGGGGTTTGAAACATCACAACTAAGTCAATGCTTCCAATACATCCTAACATGAAAGAGAAGAAACCCTAACATACTATCCATACATTTAGCTATGCATACCGTTCAATATTACATATTAAATCTGAAATTGAACTAAACATTGGAAATCAATGTGAAAATGTTAACATGTATTCAGTTTTAGGATTTTGAAAAATTTGAACATCAACCAACCCAATGTTTATCGCAACCTAACATGTAAGAATATGAAACCAAAATTTATATCCCTACATACCACAATGTATATAGCTCAAAATATTACATTTAAAAATAGCAAATTGAACTAATCACTTAGAATCCAGTATTAAGGGTTAATATGAACACAGTCTCAGATTTGACAAGTTCAAACACAAAACTCAACCAATTTCTTTCAGAATTGAAACCTTGTGTATAAGATACATGTGCAGTGATGTAAACAAAACTAATAACATGAAATTTATATTTAAATTATGAATTTAAACTGAAAAAGCAGAGAACCAGTCTCTGATACAATACTGTATCAGAATATTAGGGTTTTGAGAATTTAAACATCAACAACATATTAATATGTATTTAGATAGGTTGGTAATCAAGGTGTAGCATGGATACGTATCAGGCAAGTGTCTGTGTCCACTATATATATATTCTCATATCCCAATATACAAATCAAATTCTATATCAAGACCAACATTTAGATCCCTACCAAGATTACAAAGTAGGTGATTGATGTAATAAGACAGTTTTATTATTATTACTATTATTTAATACAAGAATAATAGCAAGAAGGAATAATGATAAAATCTATTCTGCTTATCTGTTTAAAAAAAAACCATTTTGAAACCCAGAGCTAAAATATCAAATCCAAGATAAGGTCTAGCAAAATCATCGATTCATTGTATTATAAAAAACTCATAGCAAGAAGTTACACAAGGTTTATAATACAGCTAAAGCTACTCCTAAGTTAAATAATGAGAAGCAAAACAAAACAAACAATAATCCCTTTTTTTTGAATGACTGAAACAAAAGTAGAGAAAACAGGTTCAAGAATATTTAAGGTACAATCTGATAATCATATGCGTCTATCCAAAATCATGGTACTCTAAATCCTCGTCATACTAGTAAGCAAGGTTACGATAATCACAAAGTCCTCGACTTAGGCACATACCACTAGAATCGTGGTATTTAACATTTTTGCGATGCCGCTAGCTTAGCTACAAAAACCTTAAATTCCCACATCCGAGAAATATATCCAAAATCAGACTATATGTCCTCACCATGCTGGCTAATGTGACTATAGAAGACTAGATTCCATAACTTAGATGACCTAGCCCATATAATTTCATCTTGACAAAAATTAAATTAAATCAACAATGGATACCCAAAAATTAAATTCATCAACGAACATCAAGATTCAAAAATGAACAAAATTCCATCAAGTCATATAAATACAAACTCGGATGCAACAGCTAACATCAAGATTTAAAAATCAACAATCATCATCAAAATCAATAAATATAAACTCAAATTCAACAATAATCCATCAAAATCAAGTTCAACAACAAAAAGTAAAGATAAATCAAATCAAGGGAAGAAGAGTTTTCAAATCGAAGTTAAAATAAGATTCTCAAGGGTCGTCCCAGGAATCTCTCAAGGGATCCTAACAGTGATTGAGTACCTTCAAAATATATCCTATTCCTACTGCAGGCTGTAGTGGTACTCTAGTTCGAATACTACTACACAAACTCGACCTGCATGGGCCATCACTAAAACGTGTCATGACCCGCATCCTAGAGTTAGGGCACGAGGCATGGGTACGTCCAGCCTACGCCGCAGTGTCGGCGGTAGAACGCTATCCTAGGTCAAACATCTAACAATATAAGGGTACCTGTACAGTATATACTCTCCGAATGAAGGTGACATAGCAGATACAGTCTCAATCACATCTATGGTAGAGCATGATAAAGATAGATAAAACATGAAATCTAAAAGAGATATAACAGATAGAAGTCTAAGTGTCTAAGATACACAAACCCAGAAATACATATCAAAGCTCGAATACAGTAATCCATAAAGTGAATACAACTCAAGACAACTGAAATAAAGTAAGAAAATCCTAGCTATCTATACAACCTCTACTGTGTCTCCTCTAGGCCAGCAGGCAACCTCCAAGCTATCTGTAAAATTTATCAACAGGTCCAGTCAGGACAAGAGCGAGCACAATACATCTCAACAGATCATGGCAGGTTAGAAAATATGAACATGCAGTAGTATAAAATACAGGAAACTGAAAGAAAGTACAAGATGTAAACAGAGAGAGAACTGTAATAGAAATATCTACTATAAATAGAGAACTAACAGTCGCTAGTGATTTAGAGTACAGGATAACACATGTAAAAAGGACAGATTAGCACATGATCTACACTAAAGAGTTTCACATGATCTACACTACTATAGAATTGTTCACATGACTATTAATACTCCCCCGTTCCATAATCAATACACAAGGATCTAAGCAGGTTATGTTATTATACATGATATCACATGAAGACCCATGAAAGGGTGCACATGATAGTATACATGAGGGCTCCGTGAACATGAGAGTAAATGATTCACAAGAGTATACATGTATGGTGAAAGCACAGGAGTACATGATGAAAGTAAAACGCACATGATACAATGTACCCGATGCTCCCGAGGGGGATAATATCGCATGAAGAGATCCATATAGTACTAATCCATGATAATGTCGTGACAACATCAAGTAAAGTAATCTAAAGCCGGAATATAATTCTAACAAGTTATGAAATGATCAGAGAATGTACTCGCCTGATAACCTGAACAGCTGATAGGTATAGGGGTCCAACTGAAGCCACAGAGTCCTATTTAAAGCAACACAGGCTACAAGGTGTTCAAGTTGTAATAAATGAATCTCTACAAGCAATCTATGTTATCCTAGGTTCTTCTAAGTCAAATCAACTCTAAGTCAACTCCGGTCAACAATCTAGTCAAACTAGGTCAAGTGTTGACTTACAGTTGACTTTTGGTCAACTGGTCAACTCTGGTCAAACAGGGTCAATTCTAGTCAAATTATTAAAGATATAAAGTGTACTTCATTATTCGTACGTCGAAACTTACGACACGCAAATTGAGATAAGATGATTAACGGTAAGATTAATAATCTTATTATGGTGATCCACGTGTCCATCTTGTCAATTTCAGCGATGTGAGATCGTTGGAATTGACCGATCTCAGTTTCGTTGTACTAATCCCGAAATACGAATATTATAAGAATTAATTATAATAAAAGGTGATACATAGAGAAACTATCTACAAACATTGTCGGATGATGAAATAAACATCGCCAACGTATCCAGAATGGTCAAATTAGCTAAGATAGCCTACCCATCGGTCCAATTTGGACACAAGGGCAAAAAGGTAATTTCGATCAAAAACGGTATTCGTGTCGGAGCCGTTTCGCACCGAAAAACGTGCAAGAAAACAAGTCTACAAAATATATCAAATTATATGTCCATGAGACCAGAATGACGATACGAACCCAACAGTATATCCAGAATTGGATTCCGTTGACCCAATCTCAATTTGGTCCGTTGACCAGAACTTGAAATTTCGGTTTGCACGGAAATGCGTGCCGAAGCCAATGTTCTCAAAACTCAGCAAACTACATGTCAATAAGTCCAGAATAATGATACGAACTCAACGGTATATCCGGAATTGGATTTCGACGAGCCGATCTCAAAATGACCTATTGACCCGGATATTGGTATCCGACTTGCACCGAAATGCGTGTCGGATCCAATGTCCATCAAAACCTTGCAAATTATATGTCAACGAGTCCATAATGATGATACGAACTCAACGGTATATCCAAAATTGGATTTCGATAAGCCGACGTCAAAAAATCCCGTTGACCCGGACTGTGGGGACCCACTTTGCACCGAAATGCGTGCCAGGGCCCACGTCCTCCAAACCTAACAAATTTTATATGAAAACATGCCAGAACGATGCCACGAGTCTACTGGTGGTGTCAGAAATGAAATCTGGAGTCCCGTGTTCAAAAATATAATTTTACAAGTTAGAAATTACGAATTCGGACGGCCAACTTTGGCGTCGAATTCAACCAATCGAACAAGCTCACAATGAAACGAAACTGGAGGGGTAGTAAGAGGGTTATACCAGATTTGCACAGGAATGATAGCACGCCAAATGGAGCTATGGTGGAGGAGGTATAAGGCGACGAAGTTAACTCCGCGAAACTGTCCAAAATTTATACAATTTAAACGGTCAACTTGGTGGCCGGTTTTGATGCATCAAACTATAAAATCAACGGATGAAAATTAACAGGAGTGAAGGAGGATATACCGAGATTGTGACGGAGCGAAGAAATCGCCGATCCAACGGTCGGATTTCTCAAAAATTGTGCACGAAGTTGCTGCGACGGGGCGCCAAAACGGACTTGATTTTGCGCGCGTCACGGCGAGAATTCGTGCGAAATGCACGAATCGGCTAGACGGTGCATCCCGGAGGACGGTGGCCGCAACGGGAAGACAGCCCAGGGATTCGCCGAAGGGGGAACCGCCCACTGCGACGCGTGGCCAACGGCCATCGTGGCCGCTGCTACTGCCGCGCACTGGCTGCTGTGCGTGCGGTTGCTAGCTGCTGCCACTTTCAGTGCGGTGGCTGGCCCAGCCGGGTGGCATGGCCAGCGGAGCATGGCGACGGCGAGAGATCGCGAGGGTGGCAGTGGAGCTCGGCTATGATGGTGGTGGTGCACGGATGGATGGATGGATGGATGGATGGATGATTCAATGTGGTGGTAGTGGTGGTAGAGACTGGTGGTGTGGCCGACGGCCTAGGTGGGTAGCCAGAGCCAAGCTTGACCAGGAAGAGGGAAGGTCGGGCTCGGCCAGGGAGCTCGGCATGGGCTGCTCGGCCAAGAAAAAAGTGCTGTGTGTGTTCGTTTGTGGAAAAATAAAGTGAGAGAGAGAATAAGAGTGAGTAATTGTGTGTAAAAAAATTAATGAGAGGGAGAAAAGACACCTAGGAGTTAGGGCCGGCTGTGTGTGGGTGTTGGAGATGTTGGGAAATTAATGGTGAGGATTTTATTAGGAGAATCAAAGGCTAGGATTAATTGGGAATTGGATTTATTTATTTTGGGATTTAAAATAATAGATACACACACAATATTTGAAGTGGAAAACTAGATATTGAATATTATTTTTGGGCAAGGAAAAAATGAGGGTGTCATGAGAGAGTAACATGGAGCTGGGGTTGGATTCAGTGGAGCCTGGTTGGATCAAAACCAGACATTGCGCAATAATCGAATTAAAATAGGTGTTGATAATTATGGGTAAATAAATAGCATGTGGAGATTCCAATAAATGGAATACAAGTGTCGTGTGGGTAGTAGACTCAATGTGGGCCATGTCTATATTTGGGGCTGACAAGTTTTGGTCGACAGGGTACCCAAAAATCAAGTCGGAAAATAAATATGACACCGTGGGATGAAATAAAATTGGATCACGTGTCAGAAAAGTTGTGTGAAGCAAACGAAGCACAAAATAGTGTGTCTGAGTGGGACACGAAGGTCATGGGTGAAGTATGTCTCGAGTAGATCATGCATAATAAGTTAGTTTCAAGAAAATGACTGGTCTGGTGCTCCCAAATCAAAAGTCACGGTAACGTGCTAATAATGATCAAGGAAAAGAGTGGGAAAATTAATTAATGATCAAATGGTCTAATTCGACCTGAAATTGTGCTTAGCAAAAAGAGTACAAGGGAACAAGTTTGGATGGGACATTATATATCGTCATGAAGGTAGTCCTGTCCACTATAAAACTCGTGAAGAAAGTTTCCAGAGTTGAACATCCCTTACACTCCAAATATCAAAGGCACGGGAAAGTACACTTAAAGATAAATAACAGAATAAATTATTTATCGAAACTAATCAATTAGAAAATTTAAAATAAATAAAAAAATCAATCCGAAATTCAGGGTGCTCATACTTATAAAATTCTAATTTTGGACCTGTGCTCTGAATTCCAATTCTGACACCACTAGTGGACTCGTGCCATCGTTCTTCCCTGAAACCATATATAGTTTGCTAGATTCGAAGGACAGGCTCCGACACGTATTTCGATACAAATAGGGTCCCATAGTCCGGGTCAATGGGTCATCTTGAGTTCGGCTCATCGGAATCCAATTCTGAATATATCGTCGGGTTTGTGTTATCATTCTGGACTCATTGACATAAATTTTGCTAGATTTAGTGGACCTTGTCCCCAGCACCATTTTGATGCAAATCATGTCCTATAGTCCGAATCAATGGGTCATTTTAACATCAGCTTATCGGATCCAATTCTGGATATATTGTTGGGTTTGTATCGTCATTCTGGACTAGTTGACTTATAGTTTGCTAGATTTAGTGAACCTTGGCCCTAGCACGAATTTTGATGCAAATTGGGTCCCAAAGTCCAAGTCAACGGATCATATTGAGATCGGCTCATCAGAATCCAATTCTGGATATAACATTGGGTTCGTATCATCATTCTAGACTTGTGGAGATATAGTTGCTAGATTTTTATAAGTTGATCCTGACACGAATTTTGGTGCAAGTGGGTCCAACTGTAGACCAAATTTTGACCCAAAATTACCATTTTGCCTTTGTGTCAAGAATTGGACTTATGAGTAGTATATCTGTCACGACCCGCACCCTAGAGTAAGGGCACGAGAAGTGGGTACGTCCAGCCTACGCCGCAGTGTCGGTGGTAGAACGCTGTCCTAGGTCAATCATCTAACAATATAAAGGTACCTGTACAGTATATACTCTCTGAATGGAGGTGACATAACAAATATACATCTCAATCACATCTAGGATAGAAGAATGAAAGATAGATAGATAGACAGTAACTCAAAGAGAACACTAGAATAGATGAAATAAGTCTAAGTGTCTAGGATACATAACATCCAGAATGTCAACTCATAATACAATAAGTCTAAAGTCTATATATCTCAACATCTCAAAATACAACTCAGAATATGAGACAAAATGATAATGCAGAAAAGACTGTCTAGCTAAACTAGCCTAGACTACTGGGGCAACATCCTCAGCTGCAGGTGGATCCTGCTGAGGGTCCACAACATAAGTATCATCTAGTCCTGCTCCGTAATAGGTAGACACCAGGGCCTCATCCTCATCCTCTGTAATATTTTCAACAGGTCCAGTCAGGACAGGAACGAGCACAATACATCTCACGCAGTGCATTGTATGATAGGAAATATAAAGCATGCAATAGAGTAAAATACAGGAACTGCTGAAGGAAGATACATGTAGTAAAAGAGATAGCTGTAAAGAAAATATCTACTGTATATAGAGAACTGTAAGTGGCTAGTGATGTAGAGTACAAGATAGGCATGTGAATGGCTAGAATTTATACATGATTACACTACAGAGTTTGTACATGATTACACTACTTTGGAATTATTCACATGTCCACTTCTACTCCCCCGTTTCCCCAATCAATACACAAGGATCCATTCAAGTTATGTTAAGATTCGTGGTAAGCCCATAATTGGGTGATACGTGAGTGATTCATGAAGATTTATGAAGGCTCGGTGATCATGAGAGTACATGAGTCACTAGCTGATACATAAAGATACATGATAATAGAAGCATGAGATACATGATGTAAGTAAAACACACGTGACAAAAGTATCTGATGCTCCCGAGGGGGATAACATCTCATGAAAAGATCCATATAGTACCAATCCGTGATAACAATCGTGTCAGCATCAAGTAAAGTAATCTAGAGCAAGAATATAAATCCTGGCAAGTATGAAACGGTCAGAGAATGTACTCGCCTGATAACTGAATGTCTGAAGAGGATATACTACCTGAGGAGAGATGTATGGCTCCTAATCAGAGCAACACAAGTCACAATGTATCCACAATGGTAAAAATAGAGTATACAATGCATACTACATGATTCTAGGTCAATCTGGTCAAAAGTCAACTCTTGGTCAACTCAACAGTCAAACTAGGTCACAGGAAGTCATACTAGGTCACAGGGAATCAAACTAAGTCAAATAAAGTCAAACGAGGTCAAACAAGTCAAGGTTAGTCAAATCTAGGTTAAAGTCAACTCTTGGTCAACATTCTAATCATACTAGTCAAATACTAGTCAACATGATCAATCTGGGTCAAGTCTAGGTCAAACTTAGACCAACTAAGGTTTTGGTCAAAGAAAGACTAGTCAACAAGGTAATTAGGTCAATCTTGACTAATGGTCAACTTCTAGTCAACCTCTAAGGCTAACACCAATCATGACACAACTCCTAAGTATACCACTTAACGCCATACATATCTTAATCTACATAGGGCTATCCATATAACCCATGTGGTCAAACCTAATCAACTAGTTAGGGTTTTAGTCAAACTAGTTAAACTAGTCATTTTAGGTCAATCCTAGTCAATTCTAGGTTAACTAGGTCAATTTGACCTAAGGTTGACTTTGGTCAACTCTTAGTCAACAAGGGTCAACTAGTTAGGGTTTTAGTCATTAGGTCAATTAGGGTTAGCCCCTAATACCATAGGCTAGTAACTTAGGCCATAGGCTAGATAACTTAGGTATCTATCTCTATACAATATACATATATACACACATATATATACATAACCTTAGATATATATATATATATATATATATATACACATACAAACATAACCACATAGGCCTATAGCCTATGTAATTCCCATATACCCTAGGTATCTATATATAGACATAATATATATAATTCTAATACAATTATATATATATATAGAGAGAGAAGACAGTGAGAGAGAGAGTGATGGAGTGAGAAAGAGAGAGTGAAAGAGGGAGGGATAGAGAACTGGACAGAAAGGGGGGGTGTTCCAGAATTCTGGAAACAGAATTCTGTCCCCACAACACACACAAAAGCACACACACACACCTACATATATACATACATGTATATACACATGTATATACATGTATACACCCTAAAATCTCACCTACACACACACATACATATATACTACGTATTCATATACTAAAAACATACAAATACATGTATAAAATATAACAAAAATCAATTTGAAACTCATTTTTGAAAACTGGGAAATATTCCAAAATCTGGAATATGTGCACTGTGTACTCGAAACATGGGTAAACCCATTTTCATGTCCAAAACCCAACTAAGGTTCGAACCCAAGGGTTGGTAAGTGATGCCCCAAGTGTCCTCTAGTGTCTAGGGGGGCTGACACGACACCACGACACGATTTGATGTGTCCAAACTCTCAAAACCCAAATCAGGTAAAATCTGATACGCACACACGTACACAGCGTCGTGCATGCGTTCCTCACGCTCGTGGACACACCACGAGACACGATACGTCTCGTGGTCATGCACACGTGTAGCCCACATATAGGGCTACACGACGCATACACTGATACGTGTCCACGACACTCCAGGACATGATACGAAGACCGTATCAGTCGAGAAAACTCGACTGATACACGCGGTTTACACTGCGTCGTGCAGCGGTGCGCGCGCCTCGTGGACACGACACGAGCCACATGGGGCCTCGTGGTCATGTCCACGTGTAGCCCACGTGTTGGGCTACACACTTGTGTCGCCACGAGGTGTCCTCGACTCATGTCCACGCGACACGAAGGCCGTGTCTAAGTCGATTTTCTGACTGAACCGCGCGCGTGTGTGGCCAGTGCGGCCCCGATTTCGTGTTCGATACAAAATGACACGACATGAAACTTTGGGAGCATGTTCGCAGACATTGCCCTCGTGTCCATGCCAATTTTGGCGTATCCACGTGCGCTGTGCAGTGAGCACGAGCAGCGGGGTAGCAGGGCACTATGTGTGTGTCGTACAGTGAGTTTGTGTCCGTTTTAGACACGGACACGACTCGGATTTGTGCTCAGTCATAGGGTTTCGTGATCAGCATGCCAAGGGCTACCCAAATGTGTAATTTGTTTTGGAAAACAACAACTTTTATTCCTAAGTGGCATTTTATCAAACACAGTTATTTAAACACAGATACGTGTCCGATACGGACACCAAACTAAATCTATTTTCTACCAAACTTGACCTACAGTTGGGGTATACCTATATGCATGCATTTATGAAGAAAAATCAGAATATTAACTAGGTTTGAGGACATTTACCTATGAGTGCAAAATCAATGAAAAAGCCTAGAATAGGGGGGTGTCCACTTCTCTTGGTGATGCCCAAAGCTCCACAAATCCTTGATAGCAGGCCCTAACTAGTATCCTCTAGTGTAGGGGAGTCCAATGCAAGAAACTAGAGGTGATTTGGCTCAAGAATGATCAAGTTATGGTCTTGTGAAGGAAATAGAATTTCTAGGTTTAAAATTTATGTAAATTGATCATGAATGAAATGATAGGTTAATATAGGAAGGGGGTAGTGTAGGAGGTGCCCTTGGCCGGCCATGGTAAGGGGGGTGTCTTTGGCTTTCCTTCTAGGTTATGGCAAAGACTTTGGTGCAAAAGGTTGAGATATTTTGAGTGTTTTAAGCAAAATATCCATAAAGGCATTCTAAGATATTTATATTACTTTAACCCATGACCAAATATCTATCCTCTAACTTCTAGGTTAGTAGCTAACCTCTAGATTAGGGTGAGATTGATTAGGGACTAATCATGGTACTTAACAAGAATTAAATAATATTAAAATCACATAATCTCAAATAAAATCTAGTAAATTACCAAAATACCCTTTTGGCAAAAATCACTAATTTGATGTTCTAAGCCTATGGCTAGGCTCACATGGTTATGGCAACTTCTAGGTTAAGGAAAACTAGGGTTTACACTAAGGTTTTGCTAGTAAAGTCACAAAGTCATAAGTTATGACTTAGGAAATGGTTTTAATTACACTAGAAATCACCATAATTCATATCATGACTAAAATACCATTAATAAATAATAAAAATAATAAATTTTCAAAAATATCCCAATTTCAAAAAACTGGGTGTTACAATAACTTAGCTATTTTTTTATTTTGGGAACGTTGGTGATGTTTGTTTCACCATCCGGAGACGTTCATGAAGACTCCTATATTGCTATCTTTCTTTGACTTGATTATTCGCTTGCAAGACATCATCGGATCACCGCTCTACTCCAGGCAAGATATCTTACCATACTTGTTCTGTTTATACTATTCATATATATTCTTGTGTTGTTAGTTGGTGACAGTGGTAGTGTGCGTCCAAGAATGACTTAGATTTTATCGATGATGGTATCGATGTTATGGGTGTGTGCTTGTGTGACTTAGATTAGTAGACGTACCCGAAACTGAGAAGTTATTCCAATAACTTCTATGACTTGACACGAGATATTACATGGCACTGTGAGTGAGGATTCATTGTGTTGACACGGGCTTATGCATATGACTGATCATCAGTACGGGCGGTTCGTGTGTTGGTACATATAGAGTTAGAGGCTGTTTAGGTCAGAGACTCGCATTGAGATACAGATTGTCTGAGTCGTGGATACGATTTGCAATGTTCATGGGTGAAGAAGACTTATGGGACAACCAAATATATTTTTCAGCCTCAGGGTTGCCCGTGTACGGGTATATACTTGCTAGTATGTATATCCGACAGCGGCCACTAGTTGTGCGCTAGATACGGTCGGGATGTATACATTTATCCGTTCGTGATCCGACATCGGCCCATATTTTGATGCAAATCCCTAATTACCTACTCATACGCTCCAAAGTCGTCTTCAACATGCGTTCACATAGAATGGTTAGTTCGTGTACCCATATCGGATCGTATCATGGGACATTGACTTATCATTAGCAGGTAGCCACCCATTGTTCATGATTGGTCAGAAATATGATTTACTGATTGATGACTGGATATTAGACCATGTTGTGATTTAGGTTGTTCATATTATGGCATATATTTCTGTATCTTGCTACGTGTCGCTGAGGACCTAGTAATCTCTCCAGGTATTTACTAAACAGTTAGTAAAGAATAGCTGAACAGGTGTTGCATGATGCACTGAGGCTTCAGGTATATATGTGTTCTATGGTATTCATTTACTCTTACCTGTGTACATTTCATCTTTCTTTGATTCATGCTGCTTTGTAGCCTATTATTTGTAAGCTTATTTCTTTTTTGAGCTTGCTCGAACATGTATATTACTGGGTAGCCAACTTTAATATATTATGTTCATTCTTAATATTCGCTTCATTACTGTGGATTGGGATATAGATGATTAGTTACTTTTAGTACCCTTGACAGCGTAGTATGTCTAGGGATAAGTCCCTTAAAATGGAAACTTATCCTAGATTGTATTAGCTGGCATGCTCACCAAGTTCCTGTGTATTTTGGAACTGGGCATGACACCTGCTTTGGATCCACAAATTGCCATATACAAGCTTAACATTCTGTCCAACGCTAAACCTATAAAGCAACAGCAGCGAACGTTTCCTCCAAGTGTCATGTATGCCATTGAAACTGAAGTAAATAAACTTATAGCAAGTGGATTCATTTGCGAAGAACAGCATCCTGACTAGGTAGCCAACATCGTTCCGATGGTCAAGAAAAATGGTAAGATTCGGGCCTACATAGACGTCCGAGATCTTAACGTTTATTGCCCGAAGGATGAGTTCCCTCACCCAATTACAGATGTAATGATCGATAATACATGCATTTTTGAGCGCATGTCCTTCATGGATGGCTATTTTGGGTACAACCAGATCAAAATATTTCTAGATGACGAAAAGCACACATCGTTTTGAACACTAATTGGGGTGTATTGTTATACAATAATACCCTTTGGTCTAAAGAATGCAGGCGTGGCGTACCAATGAGCCATGAGCACCATCTTCCATAAACATTTTCACAAATAGTCAAGTATTATATTAATGACATCGTTGTTAAAAGCTGCTTTAGGGGTGACCATTTTTAGGACCTAATGACAGTCTTCGATCTCATGCTGGCATATCAACTCAAGATGAATTCAATTTAATCCTTTATTGGGGTTTCTACTGGCAAAGTTGTAGGCTTCATTATTACTGGAAAGGGTATCCACATCGACCCGAAAAAGACTAAGGACATCCTTGACATGCGCCCTCCGAAGAATCTCAGAGAACTTTGAGACCTGCAAGGACATTTGGCATACATTAGGAGATTCATAACGAATCTCTCAGGGTGATGCCAACCCTTCACCCAGCAGATGAAGAAGAAAGTTTTCTACGTCTGGACCAAAGAATGTCAGCAAGCATTTTATGACATCAAGGCTTACCTCACGAACCCTCCAGTTCTGGTAGCATAATTCATGGGTAAACCCTTCCTGCTCCACGTCCGGGCAATGGACCATTCTCTCGGTGCCATGTTAGCTCAAAAAAATGACGTAGGCCACGAATAAGCTATATACTATCTAAGCAAGACAATGATTGGTGCCGAACATCGGTACAATTTCATTGAGGAGAAATGTCTATCTCTAGTCTTCGTCATTTAGAAGACTTGCTACTATGTAGCTGGTCAGGCAATCCATGTTATTTCTCGAGTTAATCCACCCAGAGTGCTCATGACAAAACTAGGGGAGCTAAACTCCCGACTAGCCACAAGGGCTATACTGCGGTCGACATAGGACATGGTATTTATTTTGCAAAAGGTTGTCAAAGTCCAAGCATTGGCTGACTTCCTTGCTGCACATCCTATACTATAAACTTCAAAACTCTACGATGGCATTCTCGACGAAGTTTTAGAATCTAATACTGTGAAAGAAGACCCTGTTTAGAGAATGTTCTTCGACGGTGCTTCAAGGATAGGTCCTAACGGTCTAATCATCACAGGAGCAGGGCTAGTCTTAGTTTTCCCAAACCACCTGGTCATTCAGCGTGCTTATTCCCTCGCGGAGCCAGGCTATAATAATGTGGTGGAGTATCATTATCGGACTTTTGTTGCTAAACAAGTAGGTTGACCACCTCGAGTCTTATGATGATTCTAATCTTATAGTAAACCAGATTCGAGGACATTACATGGTCCGGCATGAAAACCTGATTCCCTACCATAGGGTAGCTCTCGGCATCATCTCTATATTCACTGGGTTCTTCATAGAACATGTTCTTCGGTTGCAAAACTTAGAGGCTGATATGCTTGCTGGCCTCGAAGTATATCTGTATGTCCCTGTCCATACTCGACAATTGATCACCATAATAGGTCGGGAGTTTGTATGCGCCAAAAATAACATCTGTATGTGCCTGGAACACTCTATAGAGGCAAAAGTTGATGTTCGAGATTGGATATTACCATTCATAGACTATGTTGTCTACGGGATCCTTCCAGATGATCCTAAAGAAGAAGCTTCTATCAAAAGATGCTCCCTCCATTTCTATTATGATATAATCACCATGATGTTGTATCATCGTTCATATGACAGACTCCTCCTCTGATGTTTGTCAAACGACGAAGGAATAGAAGCCGTCCGGAAAGCCCATGACGGTACCTATGGGGCCCACCAACCTGGTCCTAAGCTACAAGATCGACTTTGACGTATGGATTATTACTGGCCTACAATGATGGCAGACGCTGTCGAATATGATAAGAAGTGTCGAGCATGCCAGTTGTATGTCGACTTCATCTATCGGTCTTCGGAATTCCTACATCCTATGATCGCATCTTGGCCATTCGAAGCCTGGGGTATAGACATAGTTGGACCGATAACCCCCTTATCCTCCAGGGGACACTGCTTCATTATGGCTATCACCGACTATTTCTTCAAGTACGTCGAAGTAATACCTCTCTCTGAGATAAAAAGGTCAAACATGATTAGCTTCATTAAGCATCACGTTATATACCGTTTCGGAGTAACCAAAAGGATCATCCATGACAATGGTCCATAATTCTGAAGCTGCGCATTCAATCGATTTTACGACAAAAATTGTATTCAAAAACATGGCTTCAACTGCCTACAACCCAACGACGAATGGTTTGGCTGAAGCCTTCAACAAGACATTCGTTAAACTCCTTAAGAAAGTCATGTCATCGAATAAATGTGGCTGGGAAAAAAAATTTAGGCGAGTGTCTCTGGGCTTACCGCACAACGATTCAAACTCCGACGGGTAAAATACGGTTTTTCCTGGTATATAGAAGTGAAGCACTCTTTCACCTCGAAATCCAGATCCCCTCTCTACGAATGGCCATCAACAATCAAATGACGGATGAGGACAATCAACATCGTCGATTACAAGAGTTAGAGGCACTTGACAGAAAATGCCTCATGGCTCAACAATGCATCGAGCTTTATCAAGCTCGCATTTTTGGAGCCATTAACAAAAATGTTAAGGAAAGAACATTCCAATGGGCGACCTCATCTTATCAATTAAAAGGCCAATGGCGATGACTCCCAAGTCAGCAGGGAAATTCAAACCCAAGTTGGAAGGTCCCTTGTCATAGAGACGGTATACTCTAACGGTGCTTACCGAATCGCAAATCTAACGGAGATTTGCTAATGATGCCAATCAATAACAAGTTCCTTAAAAAGTACTATATCTAAGTCCTAACAAGTGCTTTTTATTTGTATCCCCAACAAATGTTTATAAGATGTCCTCAGATCCGAGCTACTCTAGGATGTTCCCTTATAACTTTCCAGTAGAAGACATCTATGTCCATATTACCTCTGGTTGTCCCCTACGCTCCTACAAAATTCTTTCGTACCCCGTTCAAATCACCTCTGAGTAAAATAGTTGTCCCAAATGTTTGTCACATCCACATTATCTCTGAATAGACATTCCTACTTGCTGACATATGCGTTACTACATTCTTATGTCAAAAAGCAATCATGTCCCTATTACCTTTGAATTTCTTCTTGAATATCCCCACGGAATTTTATCTTATCACGTTCACATCACCTCTGATTAAGATACTTCTTCTTTCGGAGCTCATGTTTAGCCACGTCCACATCACCTCCAAGCAAAATCTTCTTTATTGCTTTTCGTCCGTACCTAGTCCTAGGTATGCCATGGATGGTAAGTCAACTAAAAGTTCTTTAGTGATGTTGTGCAACTTGTCACGTCTAGATTACCTTTGGATGGATTTTTATCTCAAAAAAATTTTCCGTTCATAAAAATACAGATGAGCAAGGAAAACAAAAGTCTTTATTTCTTTGCACGCACAAAAAAGGGAAACAAGGCTACATCAAAAAGTTTCATTCCTAAACTAAAGATATAAAGGAAAAAGAAGAAAACTACTGATGCAAAATCTCGCTAATGCATTGCTTTAAGAAGGTGACTTTCGCTCTGAAAGACTCCCCGGCTCGACGCTAAGCTTCTTGGCACCTCATGCCTTCGTCATGAAAGATAGCTACCTAATAGTCGATGCCCCCTAGCTCCATGTGATGTGTGTACACATTCTCCGCAGCCGGAGCGAAGTCCTCTGACCGACGACGGGGGGACATATGCTTGTTTGCTACCCGTTCCATTTCAGCTCCCATCTCTACTATCTTCTCTTCGAGGAGTCTAACTTCCTTCTGATACGTGGATAGAAGCTTAGTTTGTATCTCTTGGAGACAAGCCTGGACTTCCTCAGCGGCAGCCAGCTCCCGTACCTTCGTGTCAATTTTTGCCACTTCTTGTGCGAGGACCTCCCGGTCTGACTGATATCAGGTTACTTCTGCGGCCAGCTTGTCCGGTTCCTCATTGACCAGGGTGTGATGTGGCATTCCAAACCTTAAAGCACTATGATATGAGCCTCCAATCTACCTACTAAAGCCTCCAAAGCATTGGTCGTTGCCTCGTACCCAGGATAAGCTCTTAGTGATACCAATTGAAGCATCGTCGAAGCCCAAGCTAGGGCAAAAGCTTGGTCGGATTCCAAGACAATGGTGATGCCTCGCCTCAGGATGGTATATGTAATCTCAATTATAAGCTCAGCATATACGTCGGTATTAGCTAGAGTTAGAGGCATCATCAGAGGCAACTAAGCTGAAGCCCCTGTCTAAGGAGGGATGGCAGCAGTATAACTACCTAAATCTGGCAGAGGGGTATTTTTGTCAATTTATATTATATATAATTTTGAGCCTAATTATTTATTTTATATTGTGTATATTAAATATTGTGTTAGTTATTACGGTTAGTGGCTAGCCTAATTGTTAGACTTGTGTAAGTGAACCTACTAGACTAGACACTACATTAGGGTCCAACAATTAGCATTACATGGTTCATAGACCAACTCATTTGACTAGGCCTAATTAGTCCAGTAGTCATGACCATTTAATTAAAATAGGGATTAGAATAATTACCAAAATAGGTATAGAGCCTTGCATGTATTAATTAGTTGTCATAACAAGAAATTAGAGGGCAGCTTGGACATTTTAGGTTACCGTAACCCTAGCTCGTGTGTGGCCGGCCATAAGTGGAAGGCCTCCATTCGTTTATTTCATTTTCATTACTCCATTTTCTTCAAATTTGGTGTTCTTCCCTATTTTGAACCATTCCTCCACCAATCTAACTCATTCTTTCACCTATTTTTCTCATTCTCTACACTAGAATGAGCCTAGGAGCTTAGAGACAAGGATCACAAGAAGAGGAGTCCATTTTCTAGACGCTACGTGTCCAGAATGTGTCCATATGGTTTATCATTGGGTATCAATCTTTCGATAGGTATACACCTCATTTTTCTTACTATTTAGACTCTATTTGTTTTAATGAACCCTTAGGATTTCATCCATGGACTAGGACTACCTATAGGAATAGTTTTGAGACCCTAATGAATCTTTATTTGGAAGTTACAATGGATTTTGTGCCATTTTTGGTAGAATTTTGAGAATGGTGCACCAAGTATTTTTTATTAGGTTTGTTAGGCCTATTAGTGAAGATTTGGTTGTGAATGTCTAGGTTTGTGTCAACAAATAGATATGTGTAGGTCGTGTCATGTTACGATAGGACATGGGGTCAATTTGGAGGGGTTTTGCTTCCTACACTTGTGGTGCACATGTCCTATTACACATGACACTTAACATTATAGCCTTGACCTGCTCTAATTATGCTCTAATATACACTTTAGACTTGCTCATGTAGTTTGTTAGGATTTGGACAAGGTTTGTTATAAGTATCTTGGCCGTATCACAACCGTATCATAGATTAGTGCGATACGGGATTGTTGCACGTCAATTGTTTGTCTTTGTGCACATGTAGGTTTGTCTTATGGATACACATGTGTGTGCCCCATTAGTCATGTGTACGGTGTCCTAAAGTGTATATGCATATGTATAACATAGGTGCATGTATAGCTATGGACTTGCGTGTGTAATACAGCCTATAGGTTTGGGTGTGCAATGACAGTTCATATGGGCATGTGGGTGTGAGGCTATTGTCGAGTGTTAGGGTGATGGATAGTGGTGGAGTAGTGTGTGTGTGTGTATGTGTGTGTGTGTCATGAGGATGGTGTCTTATGTAAACTTAAGGGTATACTTGTATGTGTATATTGGTGATGCACATAGTATTGTAATGTGTGTGTGTGTCAGTTTTAGAGATAGAGGAAGGAGGGAACCTTGCCAGGCAGTTTGGGCCTGTGCAGGAGAACATAAAGAAGGTAAATTGTAGCAGTAGGATATTGTTGTATAGGTAAAGTAGGATCAAGGAGTTAGCATCAGGAACTTGTGCAGTAGGTTATTCGAAACTAGTTCACAAATGTGCACTTGATTAGGCTTATTCAGGCATAATTTAGTAATAGCCTAACCTGTGTAGGAGTTAGCAGTAAAGTTGAATAGCAGGATTAGGGAGATTAATGGATGACATATGGTATGAATGAGGGGCACTTGCTGGTACAGGTAAGGAGAGGGATGGGTCTATTTAGAGGTTGAAGAGAAGGGGATAGTAGGACCTGACCTGTGAGGTTTTCCTACAGCCAAGGCTGATTAGAATGTTAGTGAGAGTGTCATCGGTGTGAGTCTAAGAGTATCTAAGTGGGGAAAAACCTTTTAAGCAATAGAAAAGTGAGCAATGACAGCAACAGACCCATGGTTACATGTTTGTAGGAGTGACTAAATGTATATATATGTGTCCTGTGTTTGTGTTTATATGTCCACAATATATATGTGGGAAATTGTGTCTTAGTCAGTGTGTGTGTAATAAAGAGTAGGAGTGAGGAATATATGGCAGCAGGTGTATGCACATATGTGCACACAGGAGTGTACCTGTGTAGTAGGGAGAGCCATATGGTGCAGGCTTATGCCATGCACAACAGTACAGGCAGACTGTGCACCCAAGTGCACATGAGTGCATGATGTTTCCTGTACAACAAATAGGGGAGTGCAGCTGTACAAACAGGGTATGCAAGCATTGGATAGATAGGAAGGGTAGCAGAAGTGACAGCATTTATTATGTTATTTTGGGACAACAGTCCCATTAGCTACTGTGTGTAAGAATAATGTATGTGTGTATTAGAGGAATAATATATATATATATATATATATATATATATATATATATATATATATATATATATATATATATACACAGGGAGAGAGAGATGGGTGGATAGATAGGTGGATATTTAGGCGATAGGACCAGCAGGGAGATAGGGTCTGCGCATATGGGTGCACAGGATCTATGGAACATGTGTGGAGGTATGGGAGTTGCATGTCCCTGTGTGTGTAACATAGTTGAACCTATGCAGTAGGATAGAGAACAGCAGCATCAAGAGCTTGTTGCCTACAGTAGGGAGAGATAATAGCCACGGCAGTAGCTATTTGTAACTGCTTGTGCATTAGGGGTCTGAGAAGTAGCAGTCCGCAATAGTTATACGGTGTAGGTGTGTCATTAGACTAGTGAGAGTACTTGTGTGTATGTTAGAGTAATATCTAGGTAAGGGAGTATCTTGAGTGCATTGGTAATGGTTCAGCTAGGGTATGTTTATAGGTATGTTTTCCCATAAAGTTCAGCTAGGGTATGTTTATTGGGAAAACATAAGGGTATAGGTTATAATGTGATACCTATGTGATATGTGAAGGAGTACATAGATGAATTTGGGGAGTATATTGAGGGCATGGATAAAGGTTCAGCTAGGGTATGTTTATAGGTATTTGGTTTATCTAGGTAGAACAAGGGTTTAGCATAGTTAATAGATATTATTATAAGTGAAATTGGTTGGGGAATTATGACATATAGAAGATAAGGATATATAGAGGGGTATTGACATTGACTTGTGTATTGGCAGGTATAGGTAATAGGTAAGGTAACTGATTTTACCTTGTGATAGGATATTGGGTTAAATGCTAGGATACTGATATAAATAAGCCTATAAGTTTACTATATAGGTAGAGACATAGGGTTATGGCCTAGTGTAGGCCTTGGTATGGAAAGGTAAGGACCTAAAAATCTAGGTGTGACCTAGTTGACCAAGTTTAGCAAGGTATTGAACCAATTGACCTAGTTTGACCTAGAAATGACTTGAAGACCTAGTATTGAGCTAATATAACATGTTTATGATTCCAAAACACAAATTGACATTGATATTCCATATTTTTGTCTCTGAGGCACCGTATCGAATAATGTTGATATTTTACAACGGATCTCAGGCTTGTACATTCTCTGATAATTTCTAGTTTATAATATCTTATATGTTTCTTGTATTTAGTATTGATATCCTTGATTTCTTGACACATTGGTTACATGGATTGGTATTTTCTAGATCCTGTCATGAGATGTTATTCTCTTTATGTCTCCGTATACCCTGTGCAATCCCTGTTGGTGTTCTTTTGTATTGTATAGATACCGATTCCTGTAAAGGCTCGTGACCTTCTTAGAGAATCCTGTGTCGTAACATACCATGGCTGGATCCACTGTACCATTCGAGGACAAGAAGTAGTAGAACAAGTGTGTGATCATACCCTTCATATGTATGTCTTGTTCCCTGTGAGTGTAAATTATACACCGCACGTATAATTAACTAGGCTATAAATTCCTTTGCAAGTTCCTAAGTTGATCACATGTTGAAACTAGTACTCACTCATGTAGATAGTTATTTTCTTATTACTGTACATGATGATTCCTGTTCTTCTATTACTTACAGTATTTCTATATATATTATATTCATCTACATGTTTACCTTATCTTGTATATTATCTCTATTTACTGTTATATAGTTTTTATCATTACTGAAACTGTTACTAGAGATGTGACTGGACAATTTTTTCAAACGATACTGATGATGTTTGCCCTACCTATTACGGCCCCCAAGATGTGGTATGCGTAGATCGGGAGACTCTGATCCAAGAAGGTTTAGCTCCAGCTGAGGATGCTTATTTAGCGACTTAGTTAGGTTAGATTTGTACTGGATTTGTCTCTAGCTTAACTCTTAGCCTGTTTTTTATTTTAGACTTATTTTGTGAAAGATGACTCTTAGACTCTGGGCTGGTATTTTGATATGTTAAACTCTTGGATATTTCTTATTATGTTTTACATCTCTATTGTGCCATTTATCTTCCTTAGTCATTGTGATTGAGTATAATCATATCATTATTTATCCTCCATTTAGAGATGATTATATTAAAAGTTTATGATATACATTGTTAGCTAGTATAGTAGACCTAGACAGCGTTCTACCACTAATTCTGCGACATAGGCTGGGCGCTGTCACGCACTCTTACCCCTATAACGGGTGCGAGTCGTGACACATTTTTAGTGGTGACCTATACAATTCGAGAAGTCACAATTAATGTGATGTCGTAGTGGTACTCGACTTAGAGTGCTATTATGAGCCTCCTATATATGTATAAGATAGGCCATAGGCTATATATTGATTCCTTGAACTATGATTGTCCACTTTTGAATATATTCTATCTTGTTCATATTGACTATATTCTTTCGATCTGTCTCCAAGATGCCGCCTAAGACCAGATCACTGCGTTCGGGACCAGTAGCTTCAGAGAGGTCTGCGACATCCCGTGGGCCTGTCCTAGTTACCTCTCCAGGGTTAGAGTATCAACAACCTTCGAGAGTGCTCCGCCTCCATTGTAGAGGACCGCTTCGAAAATCACTTTGGGTTCTATTCGTCTAGTGCAGGGGGTCGTACCCGAGGTTATTGCGGGTCCTCCTGTACAGTAGAATGCTCCAGCTGTTCCAGGAGGTCTTCCTCCTCCGCCTCCAGTATCTACTGATATGGGACATATGTTTTCTCTGTTCAAGGAGATGCGCACTAGAGACGCAAAGGACTTAGTCCACGGTGAACCAGATGCAGTCGAACACGACACGACAAGGCATGAAAAGCACCCATCAGCTCACTCTAACTACATTAGTACGGGAAGCTCCGACCCAGCAGCAAGATGCCCATCTTAGGAAGGTTACTATTCAGGATTTCAAGAAACTGGGATCACGTGTCACGACCCGCATCTGCTTTTCGGATACAAAGCGTGTCCAAGCCCAGCTACGCATCGAGCGGACTCCAGCCCATCTCGAATACGTAAACGCTATTAAGACTATGGTTTACTGCCAAATCATGGCAATGCAATCTATATCTCAATCCACATGAATCACATAAGACAAGAATGAACAAGTATGGGTCATGGTCTGCAGCCTATTTGCATATTGTTCGATTAGACTCCAAGAATGATATGAGTCTATAAATAAGCAGAGTATATCATAGTATTGAATATAAAGCAGGAAAGATAATAAAGAAATATCACAAGCAAATACCTGTATCAAACATCGCAATCCTCTACCATCCTGCTCTGCTAACTAACTCCATGCAGTCGCTAAACCTGAAGAGATCATCAGGTCCTCAGAGGACTAGCAAGATACATAAAAACGAGCCTTTCTAACAGTTTATTATGCATGGAGAAAAATACAGGATAAACAAGTAAAACTGAGTAATGAATAAGCACGAATCTATACACTGTCTATACGAAAATGAACTGCTGAACAAGGACTAGAGAACTCATGTCATGATGTCAACGGATAACCGAAACGAATACTCAAACCCTCGTCCCTAGTGTGGACTCGCAGGTTTGAACAACTACTAATCCTCGTCCCTAGTGTGGACTCGCAGATTAGCATCACCCTCGTCCCTAGTGTAGACTCGCAGGCGTAAACCCTATACTGCTAACCCTCGTCCCTATCGTGGACTCACAGGCTAGCATCTACTACTAACCCTCGTCCCTATCGTGGACTCGCAGGATAGCATCACCCTCGTCCCTAGTGTGGACTCGCAGGCGTAAACCCTATACTACTAACCCTCGTCCCTATTGTGGACTCGCAGGCTAGCATCTACTACTAATCCTCGTCCCTAGTGTGGACTCGCAGATTAGCATCACCCTCGTCCCTAGTGTGGACTCGCAGGTGTGGACCAATAACTACTAACCCTCTTCCCTATCGTGGACTCGCAGGTTAGCTTCAAGGTTCAAGACACGGAGGCACGACTCAATCAAGGCACGACCAATAAGACACAAGGCTAACTGTGAACACTGTCTAAAGCAATAATAAAATATACCAGCTTGATAGAAAATATACATGGCAACAATATGAGAAAACTGGATAAAATAATAGACAGTGCATGTAAATAAAGTTGTGTAGAAAGGCAAGGTATACTTGCCTGGGGGTTGCACGCAAATCCAACAAATATATAGTAAACTGATAAACCACGAAGTCCAAGTCATCACAACTGTCTCCAAAAGCTGAAACAAACATTACCAACATTCTCAGAATAGTCAAATTAGCTAGGAATGCCTGTCCTTAAGTCCAATTCTAAACACAGGGACAAAACGATAATTTCGGGCAAAAACGATATCCGCCGTTGGACTCGCTTTGTACCAAAAAACGTGCCAGAGTCAAAGGTCTCTAAAGTCGTCAAACTATATGTCTACGGATCCAGTTTTCCGATACGAACCCAACCGTATGTCTAAAGTTGGATTCTGGTGGGCCGTGCACAAATTCGTCTGTCGGATCGGGTCGCGGGTACTACGATTTTTGTTGGCGTCTAGTTGGTCGAGTGAGTCAATTAGGATTAGTGGAATCTAAGTCATTTAATCTCAATTAGCAATTTAGTTATATGACTACAAATAAATAATGTACTTGTTGTATTTTGCAACTTAAATATTATAGACCATATATATTCTAAAGCTTAAATAGGAGTTTATGTAATTACCTTATTTGTAGGGGCTCAATTGCAAGATTCAATTCTTAATAACACCCCTTCCTTTAACATATGGCTGCAGCAAAGTTGCCCCACCATAGAGGGGAGAAGAATGGAGGGAAGTAATCATCAGCAATGACAGGAGTTGAAAGGGGTCCAATACCTTTATAGAGCACCAACTCCTTTTCGTGACTTCTCACTCTTCAAGTTTAAACTAATGAGTAAATGAATCTCGTCATGGTGTATTCAGGTCATCATTACTTCTGACCCGAATATATACATAGAAAGACATAGAAAGGAAGAGGTCCCCATATTCGCCTCCAATCCACAACATTGTGGATAAGCTTCACATCCATTCCTTGCAATAATTGATAGGGGGCAGCAAGCTTCTTGCCATCATAAAAGGAAAGAGGAAATGAGAAAATGAAGGAGGTTAGGATACGTAGAGGAGAGGAGGGATCGAGCTTAGATGTCGGCTAGGTTTAGGGTTTTCGTGTTCTCTTCTTCTCCCGTTCTCGGATATAAAGAGACTTATACATCCGCTGAAACGAAACCGACGAAACCGAGGCTGAGTAGTAAGGCCCGGGTTCAACTCTGCTAGAAGCAGTTGGGAATGGGCCTATGGGAGACCAGGCTGGGTGCATGTTTCCTTCTTTTTTTTATGTCCAAAAAATACTCATCTCTAGTCTATTTGTGTTGAACGTATGCTCATCCTCATGTCAATCTGTGTGTACAAATCGTATGGATCTTGTACATGGACTTGCCATCTTGACACGCTAGTCAGGCAAGTGTCATGATTCGGATACACATTAGAATAGCTATGGTCCCTTCTAACTGTTTCATTGCAGCCTAGTATGTGTAACAGATACTATATCATGACCTGACAACGTGTTAATGATTATAAGAAAAGAAAACACAATTCTGAAGTGAGCCCCCCCCCCCCCCAATAGCTAGTGTGAAGCATGTAATAAAAACTATAGGATAGTGGTTCGGTTAATATTTATGTTTAGCATTTTCGCTAAAAAGGTTACATATGATGAAGCAAGTCAACGTTCAAATGGTGTGGGTGAAAGCATATAATAATCAATGTGATGAATATGTACCTTGATATTTGTTACTGAATTATGAAAATTGCAAACTATATTATTATGCAAACATGAGTGAAAGGGAAAGAAGGCTTCAGAACTACTTCCCTTACAATTGTGGCTAGACACTAGTCAAAGTACGCCACTGCACTATCCGTGCCATAAATAAATCTTAACTATGGCTAAAGTCACCTACCGTAATATTTAACTAAGTAATTATTTATAAATTCATAATTCACCATTTAATCAAATAAATAAAATAAAAAAAATTCCAAAAATTTCCGGGAAGGGGAGCTACTTCACGAGACATTAGTAGGACAGAGGGACATCATTTACGTAGATGACTGGCTCGAGGATATCAAGCGACTTATGAGGGTATCCAGCCTTGCTGATGACTTGAAGGTTGAGGCAGTAAGGCTTCAGCTACTGGTTATCGCTCGCACCTGGTTCAGGAATGAGCTAGCTCTTCCAGGAGAGAGGCATACCTGGGCAAAATATAAGGATCTCTTCAAAAAGAAGTTCCTTTTGCCTACTAACAGATTGGACGTGTCCAAACAATTTTAGAACCTCCAGTATGGAGGTAAGTCAGCTGAGGAGTACGCTATAGAGTTCAGTAGGCTGAGCCGATATGCAGAGTATATGGTACGGGACCAGTAGATCAGAGAGAGTCGCTTACGGGAGGGTCTGAACTGGAATGTGAAGATCCTTATCCCTTCCTTCTGTGAGACTTCTGTGGAGATCCTTGTGGAGGCACGCAAGGTAGAGCGGGAGTTGTGATTGACACCCAAGAGAGATCACGACTTCTTTTTGGCGGCTACTGGCAGCGCGAGACTTGGTTAGTGCCTCCAGCTTTAGCATCGATCATTCCAGTCACCACAGTAGCAGTTTCAGGTTTCGACTATGGTGTCCGTTCAGCGGATGCCACATCAGCAGAGACCGGTGCAGCATGCTCCTTCCCACTTATGTAAGAAGCTAGGCCACATCTAGGAAGTTTGCATGCATAGGCTAGGGTTGTGCCTATATTATGGTGCTAAAGGACATCAGATAAAGGAATTCCCTTCGAGCCCTCGTCATGCTTCTCAGGGAGCAGGTGCAACCCAAAGGGCACTGACTAGGCCACTTGTGTCACGACCCCCTCATGAATATTTGGATACATGTCGGACACATCCAGCCCATGCTATGAGATACAGCGTAGTAAGATGTTCTAAACCTTTAATTATCTTCAAACTTATATTAGATCAGATTAATCACAACATTTATATCGAGATAAACTAGAAATAAGTCCAAAGATGTCACTTAGTTACATTTCCAAAGCAAGAGTAATCTGGAGACAAATCCAGCCAAATGAATGTAACTAGTTATTACAAACCAAGTTCAAAACCAAAATATAAGCTAAGCTGTAGGATATTTCCTAGTAGGGACATCTTCTAGGATATGTGCTAGCATCCCAGTGGCAGATCTATAGTATAAATTGTAAAGCAACTCCTCCTCAGTCAATTCACCTATAACGATCCAATCAGGAATGGAGTAAAGTACAACCCTACAATTTACGCTACTGATAGAAGGCATGATAAGAATGAACTGATAAAGAAGACATGGTTGGTTTGAAAGAAAAGGCAACATGTATGGTTGATAAAAAAAACATACTCAGAAGATTCTATAAAGCAAAGACAACATTTTCAAGTGATACTTGTAAAATAATGATAACATGTTTAGGAGATACTTGTAAAACATGTTCAGACTAGATAGGTAAAGTGCGGCTTTGAAAAACTAGTAGACATGTAATCGGCTAAAATAGGACGGTAAAATAAATGCAACTGATATGGCATAAAGCCGGTCCGGCAAAACCCACACGTGTATGATGTGTGAGTTAAGCTATCCACTCATATTATACTATGGGCTGTTATCATGTATTAACTAGACAATTTCCCCTTCCCCGTATCAGTAATGTGTACAACTTGCAACATAAGATACAATTCTTGTTAAATAGGCTTGTTGCATGAGAAACATGTTATACTTGTAATCTTGGAATTTAAAAACAACATGCAATGAAAAGAAGATACAATTGGTAACAGAAGCATGCAAATCATATCATGTACAGTTTTGTATGTTGTAGTGTACCTGCCTTGATTTACCGAAGGATTGATGTTAAATGTTGATTTGATATCCAAAGTCCTCAAGCTGTAACAAGGTATAATGTTTCTTAGTTTAAAGGTTAAGTGCTAACTAGGTGTTATGCTATCTAACTTGGTAAAGTTACACTAGGTTCGGGTCACAAAGTCATCGCACACTATGCTTAACCCTGGTCATAAAGTCTAGCACAATAATTATATAAAGGTAATACACATCAAAATACTTTTAAACAAGTTAAATCTACAAGTCATGGGTTGCCATATTTTTCTAGGATTTAATATTAAATAAAATAATTTATTTTATTTGTTAAGAAAATATTGCATTAAAGGAGGCAAGCCTCACCTTCGCTCGTTTTAATAGTTAAGAGGTCTCAAAATACCAAGTTGTTATTTTTCATGGGACAATTAGGTCAAAATATGAAAGCTATTTAGTTTTCACAATTTTGGGCAACTACAAGTATTTATTGAATTATTTGTATCAAAAACTAATTTAATAATAATTATTTATTATTAATTGTTAACAGAAACTAATTTTTTCTATGTCAAAATAAGTCCAAAATCTACATGTAAATATACTAACATGCCTAAATAAAATCTAGTATTTAAATATAAATTTTAACTAATTTTTAGAAATCATTTAATAGTTTTGAAATTTAAAATACTATAAATACATATAAAGGTATTTACTATTTTTATTTATTTAAAAATATATTTATTAAATAAATAATTTTGTAAAATATATAAATAAATACAACAAATAAAAGTTTACATCACACAAATACAATATATAATTATCAAAAATACAAGAAAATACATAAATACTTCATACAATAATACCATAAATAATAAAATATATATTACCCAAAAATAAGATTAAGATAGGATTCAAACCCGGGCCTGGTGGCTCGGGTTTTGGGATGGTCGCATTGATTAGTAAGGCCATGATCAGTTTTTGTTTAAATATGGAAACCATATATATATATATATATATATATATATATATATATATATATATATATATATATATATATATATATATATATATATATATATATAGGGGTCGAACTCGGGTCCGTCGGGACGGATCCTAGGGCCGATCAGGTGACTACCGGTCTAAGATTGGTTTGTTGGATTTAAACTCTAACAAGGGCTAGAGTTCAATTTATTACGGAGGAAGAAGAAGAAGGTGGTCGTGGTTGTTTACCATTAAATATCAAGCACAATAATTTACAAATGAATTGAACTTGATTGCAAACTCGCTTGTACAAGAGAAAGCCTAGAAAGAAATCCGAGGAAACAATCTAAGTACAATTGTTTAGTTTTGATTCTGGGGGTGACGATAGAGGCTCGGGAAAGTGTAGCAACTCTGCCTTACTCCTTGGACTATCTGACGCGTTCCTTGCTCTTGAAGAAATTGCCCTTTATAGGTTGCCAACCTTTTGCAGGGGTTGCTATTTATAGTGGAAGATATATTGAGCTGCATGGATGGTTGCGTGGCCACGTGGCTACAGCAACACACAAAGACCCGCTCCTTGGCCGCCAGTTGGCGATTGTTGGGATTTTGTTGCAGCAAATTTGGGTGGTTGAGACTTGGTCAGCCCGCCACGTGTCCAATCGCAGGATAGGATCAATCTGCTTGAGTCATTTAGAGCCGCATAAGTCTTCCAGTATTTGGCCATGCTGGGCCGCATAAGACTCATGCAGCTTAAGTCGCAGTCTTCCTTGGTCCGCATGTAGCTTGGGGACTTTTTAGCCGTATAGGTTCAATATTCTGGGCTGTATAAAGCTCATGCGACTCAGATTGTAGTTACCTTTGGTCGCATGAAGCATATAGATTGAGCCACATAAGGCTCATGCAGCTCAGGTCACAGTTATTTTGGCCGCATGGCCATGCCAGACTGGTGACATGACGTTTTGTCTGATCACGTCTTATCTACTTTTTTGTTAGAGTGGCTGAGTTTGTCGGAGTTATCATTTTTGCCAATTTTGATAGAGTTTTGTCAGCTTTATCAGAAGGGTTGATCAGTTTGGCTGCATAAGTAACTATTTTTTCTACGACTCAAAAATCAGTCTGGTGAAGATGGGCCGCAGGGGGCGTTCTGAGTCTGTCATGCAGCTTCTTTATGCGGGTCAATCTGTTCTAGATTACTCATGCGGTTTAGTTGTGATCCGCATGAACCCCATATTTTCCATGCTTCTACAAGGCCCCGTTCAAAGTTTTCAAATTGCAAATTTGGAATACTTTTAATAAGAAGCATGGACATATGCCAAGCCGTAAAAAAATCTTTGAGTCAGAAGAGACGTCGTACCGTAGGGACATTTTGAGCCGCAGGGACGTTTTTGGGCTGCAGGTATATCTTGTGCCACAGGGAGAGCTTGTGCCGCAGGGAGATCCCATCCATACTGCCAGCTGTCACTACTGCATTTAATGTCTTGGTTTGGTTTTGGATTTAGGCTCTTTATTCGACATAACGCTAACGGTTACTAAGGATAGAATCTCCAAATGTCATCATTATCTTTAATAGGTACGAGAATCGAAGTGGCGATGGCGGATACTAGGAAAAAACTCCCCAAGTGTCATCATTATCTTTAATGTCACGCTAACCGACGCGACGTTCATCTGTTTCCACTTTGAAGAGCTATAAATATGGGCCACAAGGAGAGTTTTTCTTTCAACTTTTTTTATTCGTCTTCATCATCTTCGTCATCTTCTCTGTCCTGTTTAGCCATGGATCCGAAAGTTTCCAAGCCGACTGGTGCTATAGCCAAAAGGAAGAGACTCGCCTCTCCGTCGAGTGCTGCGGACTCTCCTCCCGTTCATCCTGACGTGGAACCCCCTGTTAAGGGTAAGGATGGTGGAAAAACGATGACTTAAATTTGAATGGCTATATCGCATATTTTATGCGCGGGCCTGTCATAGATTGCCTCTATGCTTTTGGGCAGGATTGATATATCCTCCATCTCATGGGGCTGCATGTGTTCTCTATGATGGGGCCGTATGGGTTGAGCCGCATAAGCGCCACTGACCTTCATGGATACGTCATATTTGAGCCGCATGAGCGCTACATGGCTGAACCGCATGGATGCCTCGTGACCAAACCGCATATACATCTCATAACTGATTCGCATAAATGCCTCATGGCTTAGCCGCATGAACATTGCATAACAGAACCGCATAAGCGCTTTAAGACTGAGCCGTATGCGTCTCATGTGCATTCCTCATAGCTGGGCCGTATGGGGTCTATTTGGCTGAATGTTGTTTTCTTCTAACTGCTAACCCCCGCCCCCCACATTTTTTTAATAGGGATCCGGCTAGCAAATTTTTCCAGGACCAACACCGGCGATAAAGTGAAGATGCACCATTCTGACATACACATCAGACATCTCAGAACTCCCCATGCTTCGGAAGAGTTTTCCCCGTGCCATTTTGGCATACACATCAAACAACTCAGAACTGCCCATATTTCAGAAGAGTTTTACCCAGATGGTAGAAAGAACCATTATACATCGGAGAGTCAGACCGTGGTCAGGCGTCATCATAAATGTCCTATTTTCATGGCTCTCCTTGTAGGCAAAATCACCATTAGGGATGTTGTTTTGAAGGTATGGTTTTTTGGAGGAGCGGGGCTAAGGTATCCGCAATACGGAGGGGAGAAAAGCATGCTATATTTGCCCTCCTCCGTGCAGCTCCTTATAGATTCAACAACCTTGTTCGCTTCTCAGCAGTAAAATATGACTTCTTTCGAGGGCCACGAAACTACTTTTTGCTGAAAGCGAAGTGTTGTCAAACTGACCAAACTATGTATTGCTAGATTTTCTTTTCTTTTCTTTTTGCTGCTGATGTTGTCCTATGAATGTAACTGATTTTGAATAAACAAAATACATTCACTCCATTCCTTTTTTGTAGTATCTGTGGTGCTTGTGCTAGAGGGCCTAATACAATATTTGTGTTTAATAAAGGACATCCCACTTGGGGACTTTTTGTGGACCTATTGCCCTTTTGTGCATCTGGAAATGCGAGCAAATAGATTTGAATGATATTTTGTGGACCTACTACTCTTCGGTACACCGATGGTGCGAGTAGTAGATTAGGATAACTTATGGGGACCTATTACCCTTTTGCGCACTGGCGGTATGGGTAAATAGATTTGAAACAAAACCTAAGAGAGGTAATATGGACGTAATAGGTTTTGTGGTCTTAATACCATGTCTTTTATCCCGGGTTGGGTACAGGTACTAAGTCAAGAGACTATCAATATCAGAGGTAATGTGGACGTGATATACGATAATCAAGAAAAAAATTCGTGGACCTATTAGTCTTCTGTGCACTGGTGGTGCGAGTAATAGATTTTGAGACAAAACCAACAGAGGTAATATGGACGTGATAGGTTTTATGAGCTTAACACCATGTCTTTTATCCCGGGTTGGGTACAGGTGTTAAGTCGGAAGACTATCGGTATCCGAGGTAATATGGACGTGGCACACAATAATCATGAACAGGAAGTTTGCTCAGTGATAATGATAAGCTGCGCAGACTCCTGTGTGATAAAGCATTAGAGTGGGAGTTCAGAGGTATCATCATACATGACTCGCCACTCAGGAAGATGCGATAGAGTGAGAGTTCAGAGGTACTTGGTGTACATAACTCGATAGTTTGGGAGATTTGATGGTTTGAGGGAGTACCAGCATGTCTTTAGATATAGTACTTCTTTACGAATTTGCCATTTATGGGCATCATGAGCAAGTCCCCATTCTGTTTTGCGAGCCGGTATGCACCGTTAGAGAATACGATCTCGATGATGTATGGACCCTCCCACTTGTGCTGGAATTTGTCGACGGTTTTGTGAGTCATGACCATCAGTCTGCAAATGGCCAAGACAAGATCGCCTACTTGGAATGTCCTCTGCTTGACTTTCTTATTGAAGGCTCAGGAGGTGCGTGCTTGATAGAGCTCGATGCTTTATTGAGCTTGCAAGCGCTTCTCGTCTAAAGCTTCCAATTCTTGTAGTCGTCGACGGTAGTTATCATCCGACGTAAACCGGAAAGTAAGAGCCACACGATGTGAAGGGATCTGAGTCTCCAATAGGAGAACTGCCTCGCTCCCGTACACCAGAGAGAATAGTGTATTTCTGGTAGCCGTTCAACTCGTAGTACGATACGCCCATAAGCATTCGCCCAACTTTTCATTCCAGTCGTGCTTGTTTGAAGATATGAACTTCTTGAGAAGCTTGATTATGGTTTTGTTAAAAGCTTCGGCCAGACCATTAGCTGATAGGTTGTATGCCGTTGAAGCCACATTCTGAATTCGGTTCTTCTCACAGAATCGATAGAAGGTATGGCTGCAAACTACAGACCATTGTCATGAATGATCCTCCTTGGCAGTCAAAATGGTAAATGACGTGATATTTTATGAAAGTGATCACGTTTGATGTCTTTACCTTTGTCAACGGAACAGCTTTCGCCCATTTGGAGAAGTAGTCGGTGATTACGAGAATAAACCGGTGCCCTTTGGACGATGGTGGTGTGATTGGGCCAATAATATCCATTTCCCATGCTTCAAATGGCCAAGAGGCCACTGTTCAGTACAAGAACTCAGATAGAAGATGTATGAAAACTGCATGGATCTGACAAGCCTTGCACTTTCTTGCATAATCGACTGCGTCTGCTACCATCGTAGGCCAGTAGTAACCCATCCGACGGAGACGGTCCTCCAACTTTGGGCCTGGTTGGTGAGCCCCGCAAATGTCATCGCGGGCCTCGCATAAGGCTTCTTTGGCTTCTGTATTTGACAGATATCTTAACTGTAGTTCGTCGTAAGATCGTCGATATAACATTTTCGTTTCTATGTCATAAAAGAATCTGAGATAACGCCTTCTGATTGCAGTTGCTTCTTTCATATTCTCAGGCAGGATTCCATAAACCGCAAAGTCGATGAACGGGAGTCTCCAATCTTGTACATCATTGGTCATCTAGGCAGAGTAACTCGTATCCAGTTGAACATTGATCTTGGGACAGACCAGCTCATGGCCTATAACGCCAACTTGATGAGGAGCATAATTTGGAACCGCCAAAGAAGCAGCGAGGCCAGCTAGGCCGTCAGCTTCAATATTCTGGAGCCTAGGAACATGTTCTATAAAGAACCCCTCCAAGGTTATAATGATGGCAATTGCAGTCTGATGATAAATAATCAGGTCTGCGTTATGAACCTTGTAAGAGCCTCGGATTTGATTGCCGATCAACTGCGAGTCACCATATGCTTCTAGGTATTCGACTTCCACCTCTTTTGTAAGTCGGAGCCCGATGACCAAAGCGTTATATTCGGCTACATTGTTTGAATAGAGTTCTGTGGGAGAATATGCCCTATTGATCACCAACCCAGAGGGAGAAATTAATACTATCCCGACCCCAGCGACGATATCACCTTATGGCCCTGTTCTTGAAGCACCGTCAAAGAACATTTGCCAAACATTATCATGTGAAGCTATATTTGAGTTAACGACTTTGTTTGGGATTTCCTCATAGATTCTTGTTGTTCCTGAGCCTGGGTGGACTGCTAGGAAGTCTGCCAAGGTTTGACCTTTGACAGCCTTCTGCAAAACGAAGAACATGTCGTAGGCGGATAACAGTATCGCCCATGTGGCTAGACAAGAACTGAGTGCGCCTGGTTTGGTCATGAGAACCATGAGGGGATTAACTCGCGAGATAACATGGATGGTCTGCCTTACACATAGTGTCGTATTTTCTTAATGACGAATACCAAGGCAAGGCATTCCTTCGACTGAGATAATAGATGGCTTGTTCCTATCCCGCATCATTATTTTGTGCTAGCAAGGCACCGAGGGAGTGTTCCATCGCCCATACATAGAGCATGAAGGGCTTTTCGGCAATCGGGGCAACCAAATATGGCAGATTTGTCAAGTATTCCTTAATGTCATCAAATGCGCGTTGATATTCCTCATTCCAAACGAAAGAGACACCTTTCTTCATCAGTTGTGTGAAGGATTGACATCGCCTGAGAGGTTAGATATGAACCTCCTGATGTAAGCTAGTCTTCCCTGAAGGCCACGGAGTTCACGGAGGTTCCTCGGTGGACTCATCTCCAGGATTGCCTTTGTCTTATCGGGGTCTATGTTAATGCCCGTGGAAGTAATGACAAAGCCCAAGAACTTCCCGCTGGACACACCCAGGAAGGACTTGGTGGGATTCATCTTCAGATTGTGCGCTCGCATAAGCTCGAACACTATTCTCAAATCGTGTAAGTGATCATCCTTGGAGCGGCTTTTGACGGTGATGTCGTCAACGTGACACTCCACCGTCTTGCGCAAGTGATCTCTGAAGATGACGCCCATAGCTCGTTGATATGTAGCACCGGCATTCTTCAGGCCGAAGGGCATGACTGTGTAACAGTACACACCGATCGGTATTCGGAATGATGTATGCTTCTCATCGTCAGTAGATATTTTGATTTGATTGTATCCTGAAAAGCCATCCATAAAGGACATACGCTCGAAGCCACACGTATTATCGATTATTATGTCGGTGATGGGAAAATGGATTTATCCTTAGGATATGCCGTATTCAGATTGTGAAAGTCGATATAGATTCGGATCTTCCCGTTCTTCTTGATGACTGGTACAATATTAGCTATCCAGTCTGGGTGCTGCTCCTCGCGGATGAAACCGCTAGCTATAAGCTTATTTACTTCCGCTTTGATGGAGTTCATGATGTCTGGACGGAACCGTCGTGTAGGAACGATATAGTAAAGTATAATACTCTAGAGGGGGGTGAATAGAGTTGGCAGCGGAATAATGCTAATTAAAAAATGTTAGCAACACAATCGCAGTATATAATCACAGTTGAAATAATGTAAAGGCAGAGTTCAGAAAGCAAACGCAAAGACAGCGATGTATACTGGTATCCCTCTGTTGAGGACTAATCCAGTCGGTAGAACTCTTGCTACCAGTTGAATCCACTATAGGAAAAACTGCAAGTTTTCTTACGAAGTCCTTGCAACTTCTACAATGCGAGCTTTGATACGAAGAACTCGTCCAACTTCAAATGTGAAGAGGTATTCTTCAATCAAGCCTTCTGATTACAATCTCTCAGAAACTTCTAGACCGTACCGCACTGGCAAATCGACTAGAGGATTGTAACTGGCTTGGGATCTGAAATTGAAAGCTCTAGAAAACTCTTTGGAAGGCAGAAAGCTTTTTAGATAGAGAGAAGCTTGAAAGTGAATGAGTGAATTGAAATGATCGAAATCCTTCTCTATTTATAGGAATTCCAAAGGGAGAACTCTGTCAGAATTCGGGCAGAACTCGATGAGCAAATCTCGGTCAAATCCGCAACTGCAGGAGGACCAAGTTCCAGAGAATTCAAAAATCAAACGGCCACCAACCGAACTCTGGCCGAACTCTGGCCGAGTTCTGTCAGGGTTAGGTTAGGGTTTTAAAATAGATTTTTGGTAATTTTTGAAAACCTTTTTGAAAACCTTTTTGTAAACATTTTGATAGGTCATTTTAAAAACATTTTGAACTATTTTGGGGATAGCCTATTTGCCAGTATGACTCGATGTACAACGTATTCCTAGACTCAAATAAAGTGAAAAATTATATTGCATAGTAAGTACAGACTCAAGTAGGCAAACAGATCTTCAGTCTTGAACGGAGTGAATATCCAATCTTGCTTATATCCAAGAAGCTGAGATGTCCCAACAAGCTTCGTATATCCAGACAGAGTTTTGATCAATTATTAAAATCAGGTTGACCATATGACCAATGGGCCAACAATCTCCCCCATTTTGATAATTGACAAACTATGAATGATATAACATTAAGCTTGTTCAAGCTTGTTCAAAAATATCAAAAAGTAGAAATTGTTCATAACCTGTATTTAACTAAAAAAAAATGTTAGATCATTTTTAATTTTCTCCCCCTTTGTCACTTAGCAAAATAATTGTACAAGAGAAGGCTCCCCCGCATTAAATGCAGAAGACTCCCAGAAGACTCCCCCGCAATCAATGCATAAGTAACAAATAGCGAGAAAACAAATAAAAGAAATATAGTATAAGAATTATAGATATAGCATCACAGGCATGTAATGTTTCTACAAATTATCATCACAGGCATGTATTGCTTCAAAAACATAAAAAAAAATCTCAGGCATGCTATTTCACAGGCACTTGAAAATGGAGAAGCAGTATAAAGAGATAGTGCTTAAACAAAATACTGAAATAAACTGAGATGTCATAAATGAAACATCATAAACATGTCCATGAAGATAAAAAGTACTGATAGCAAACTACAAAGTACTGATAAAAAGTAAATAATAAAAACTTGGAATGTCGGAGCATTTCCAAGTATACAATAGAATATCACGATTAATCAAATCAGATCTCATTATCACTATCCTCATCAATATCATCAGCAGCGTGGCCAGCATGACCGTAAGTACCAGCACCAGAAGTACCAGCGCCAGTAGGATGAGTAGGGACGCCAGCATAGAACTCACCAACGTAATCTCGAGGTGCACGATACCAGTCATAGGCGTTACCTGGCTGGAAGTAGGCATGAACAGCCTCATCCTCACAGCGGTAACCCGAAAAAGCTGGATCTCGAGGGATGGAACCGGCTGAATAACCAGTCTGAGCGAACCGAAGATCAGCCAAGGAGTTTGCCATCGCCTGATAACGGGTGACATCGCGGAACTCATGCTCGTGAGCCATGTCCGTCATCGAGACGTACAGAGATGATAAATGCTGATGTATGCCCTCAAAAGTCATGGCATACGGCTGATGTGATGAAGATGGTGCAGTAGGAGGAGCAGGAGGTGGAGCTGAAGCAGTCCGGCTGCGACGAGAAAGCTGGAGTAACTTGGGCTCAGAGTCTTGAGTACAAGTCGATAGATCGATCTCGAATCGCTGAAAGATACGAGGAAGAATCATCGCGTAAGAGAGATTTCGATCTCTAGCACGACAACGTCCCATCATCTGAATAATAGTCTTAGGGGCAGAAAAAAGGAATCCCCTTGATAAGATGGTACATGGCGGACAGCTCAAGCGAAGTCATATCATCCTTGGAAGTGGATTTTGGAAGAAGAGTAGAGTAGATGATGCGATGCAATTCGTAGTTAAACAAGTTTAGGTTGTTAGCGTTGAACTTTCCAGAACGTACTCTGTCAGGTGCACAGAGTTCCATTTTGAAACTCGTGAGTGTAGTGCCTTCGGGAAAATCGAATTCCGTGATATCAACTAGCGGTTCACCTTCATTGGGAATACCAAGAATCTCCACTAGGAGGACATCATTGAACTCAATGTCTATGCCTCCAACACGTGTGCTCACGTCAAAAGTGTTAACTACGAGATTGCAATAGAACAATCTAATGGCATTAGTAGCAATTGGGAAGCACAGTTTAACAAGTAAGTGTAACCCTAATGCCTCAAATAAGTGACGATGATCAGGGAATACCGTCCATTTAACCGGAGCGTCGCTATATATGGATCGGGTGGAAAAGTCACCGTACCATAATAAAGCTTGATCGAGGGTTTGAAAGAAGAACCCATCGAAAGCGCCGTCGCTCTTTTGGACCGGCAAAAACAAAGAATTCGTGTGAGGATTCGAAGAGGACCCTTCCTCACTAGTAGTGGTCTTCTTCCTCTTAGACGGATTAAATCTAGGTGCCATTGAAATAAAAAGCACTAATTTGAAAGGTGGAGAGAGAGGCAGTTATACCTCACAAAAATTGGATATGTTGTAGAGAAGAACGATCTCCGCACGATTCCAAAATTTGGAAGAATTTCACCAAGTAGATAGGAAGCAATGGGTTGGTGAATACCTAGGGTTTGGAGGAGTTTCGGGCGGCTGGAGCTGCTGTTTGAAAGTTTGGAAGCAATGGAAGAGAAAAAGCTCTCGGGTTCTGTATATATATACACTGACATCCTTAATCGAACTCGGGCCGAATTTGGTCAGAGCTCAGGCCGAATTCGCCTAGGGTTCTTTCAGGTTGATTTTTGCTACTTCTTTTTCATTGACTCGTTGTAAATATTTAATTCAAAGATTAGTTATTTTAGTCTTCAAATAACATAATTAATAATATTTTATGAATTAAATGTCATTATATAGTGACTGTCTCAGATTAGCTGTAGGAGTACTGTCCCAGCTGGCGGAGGTTCACCGGGGAACTCTTAAGTACCGCTTCGCTTCAACCGTAGTTGTGGTGACAGACAGACTCTTTATTAGCTTGTCTCTAACACAGTTTTTGCATAATAATATATAATCATAAAATAAAATCAATTAATATTATTGACGTCCAAAATTCTTAGTTCTCGACGTAAATAATTGAAACGATCTTCCGCTAGAGGTTTAGTGAAGATGTCAGCTAATTGATTTTCAGTATCTATGTACACAAGGTTTATATCTCCATTTTGATGATGATCTCTAAGAAAATGATGTCTAATCTCGATATGTTTAGTACGAGAATGACATACAGGATTCTTAGTCAAATTAATGGTGCTCGTGTTATCACAGAAAATGGGAATATGTGTGAAAAATAAATCAAAGTCTTCTAGGGTTTGTTTCATCCACAAAATCTGAGCGCAACAACGTCCTGCGGCGATATACTCAGCCTCTGTTGTTGATAAGGCTACAGAATTTTGCTTTTTACTAAACCAAGAGACTAGAGCCTTGCCTAAGAAATGACATGTACCGCTAGTACTTTTTCTATCAACCTTGCATCCAGCAAAATCTGCATTCGAATAACCAATAAGGTCAAAGCATTTAGTTTTGGGATACCACAAGCCGACAGAAGAAGTGCCCTTAAGGTATCGGAAGATACGCTTAACTGCGGTCAGATGTGATTCCTTTGGGTTAGCTTGAAAACGTGCACACAGGCAAACACTAAACATTATATCTGGACGACTAGCAGTTAAGTAAAGTAAACTACCAATCATACCTCGATACTTACGTGTGTCGACTGGCTTGCCTTGTTCGTCAGAATCAAGCTTTGTTGAAGTTACCATCGGAGTGCCAATAGGTTTGACATTGTCCAGATCGAACTTCTTTAGCAAATCTTTTGTGTACTTGGCTTGATTAATGAACGTCCCATTGTCGGTTTGTTTGATTTGCAATCCGAGAAAGAACTTCAGCTCTCCCATCATGCTCATCTCAAACTCATTCTGCATACACTTAGAAAATTCTTGACAAAGAGATTCATCAGTGGATCCAAATATGATATCATCAACATAGATTTGAATTAAAAGCAGCTTGCCATTAAAAGATTTAATAAATAGTGTAGTGTCAACCTTTCCTTTTAAAAAACCGTTGTCAAGTAGAAAAGAGCTTAGACGGTCATACCAAGCACGAGGGGCTTGTTTCAAACCATATAAGGCTTTCTTCAACTTGAAAACATGGTCAGGATTTTTGAAATCCGTGAAACCCGGAGGTTGTGCTACAAAAACTTCTTCTTTTATAAAGCCATTTAGAAAAGCACTTTTTACATCCATTTGAAAAAGTTTAAAATCATGAAAACATGCAAATGCACATAACATTCGAATGGATTCTAATCTCGCAACTGGGACATAAGTCTCATCGTAGTCGATACCCTCTTCTTGATTGTATCCTTGAGCTACGAGTCTAGCCTTGTTACGAGTTACTAAACCATCCTCATTTAGTTTGTTTCGGAATACCCAATGGGTGCCAATGATCGGATGATCAATAGGCTTGGGAACAAGTTCCCAAACTTGATTCCGTTCGAATTGGTTCAATTCCTCTTGCATGGCATCTATCCAGAAACTATCACTACATGCTTCATCAATAGATTTAGGTTCTAGCTGTGAAATAAATGCAACACTAGAAACAATATCTCTACTGGATGATCGAGTACTTACTCCTTTGGTAATGTCACCAATTACCAAATCTTGTGGATGATCAGCTGTGAATTTTAACCTCTTCGGTAGACTCTGTAGGTAGCTGGTTCCTGGATCTCCTCTAGGGGGTTCAGCTAGTGCAGAGCTTGGTTCAGGTTCAGCTGATGTTGAACTTGATGTAGGCAGATCTTCATCACTATCATCGTGAGTCATTTGGTTTATTTTATCAAAAGTGACGTTGATTGATTCTTCGATGATCATGGTACGTTTGTTGAAGACTCTGTACCCTTTGCTCTTGGCTGCATAACCTAGAAATATACCTTCATCGGCCTTTTCGTCAAACTTTCCCAAGTTGTCTTTAGTATTAAGAATAAAGCACTTACAGCCAAAAATCTTAAAGTATGAAACTGAAGGAATTTTATCAAACCATAACTCAAATGGAGTCTTCTTCGATTTGGGTCGAATTAGAACTCTATTGAGCACAAAGCAAGCTGTATTGACAGCTTCAGCCCAGAAGTATTTGGGTAGGCTAAATTGATTTAACATCACTCTGGCCATTTTGGTTAGAGTTCTGTTCTTACGTTCCACAACTCTATTTTGTTGTGGAGTTCTAGGGCAGGAGAACTCATGTATGAAACCGTGTGTGTCATAAAATTGCTCGAAATCAGCATTCTCGAATTCGCCTCCATGATCGCTTCTAATTCGAATGATCATGTAACCTTTTTCATTTTGTACTTTCTTACAAAAGGCGACAAATTCGGATAATGCGTCATTCTTGCGTGTCAAGAAATATACCCACGTGTATCTAGAAAAATCATCTACAATAACAAATGCATATAATTTACCTCCGAGGCTAGCAACTCTGCTAGGATCGAATAAATCCATGTGTAGCAATTGTAGAGGTCTAGTAGTACATACTGCGTTTACAGACTTGAATGTGGATCTGGTAGCCTTGTTCTTTTCACATTGGCTGCATACCGAATCCTTCTTGAATGTTATGTCTGGTAAACCGCGTACTATCTTCTTTGTGGATAATCTTGAAATTGTATCCATGTTTGCATGATCGAGTCTCATGTGCCATAGATGACTCTCATCACTTTTGGCCATTAAGCATCTACCTTAAATGTTAGCTTCTTCCAGCAGATAGAAAACATATATATTGTCTTCCCTGATTCCTTCAAAGATAGTACTACCAGTTAAGCTATCAACTATAGTACATTTGTCTTTGCCAAAGTTGATACCATAACCATGATCAGCTAGACGACTTATGCTGAGCAGATTATGTTTCAACTCGGTAACCAGACAGACATCTTTAATCACGGGATAGGGAGACTTACCAACATCACCGATACCAATAATATACCCTTTCAAATTATTACCGAAGGAAACATAACCTTCCTTCTTCTTCTTCGACAGTGTTGCAAATAGGGTAGCGTCACCGGTCATATGCCGTGAGCAACCGCTGTCGAGGATCCATTTGCTTCTAGCATGTGAAGGGTGTTCCACCTACAAAACAGTTTGCAGATAAAACCTTTGGTACCCATTTCTTGTAGGGTCCTGAATTGTTAGCTTTAGGTATCCAAGCATAAACATTTAAATCTACAAGCTTTCTCATTCTATATGCAGATGATATATGACCAATGAGGCCACAATAATGACATTGTGTATGTCGAGTGTTGAAAGCTGAGTGGTGTGCATGGTTGGTAGGTTTGGGTTTTCTAGTATAGAAGAATACATACCTATGATCATGTTTGGGCTTAACCTTTTGGGGTAAAGGTTTTATATGGTTTGGTCTGACAGTATTTGGCTTGGGAATGTTCCGAATTCTCGGTAAGTGACACGTATTAGGATAGGAAGCAGCATGCTCAGGCTGTTTTCCTAACCTAATTTCCAACCTTTTGGAAGTGTCATATAACTTAGTATAATCAGAAGTGAGTGATTCCATTCTGATTTGTGCAGATTGAAGACTTTTCTTTCCTCTAGAAAGATCTTCTCTCAATTGGTCTATAATCTTGTCTTTCTCTTCGGATGACTATTTAGTCTCGTGTAATAAGAGCTTTATAGAGGAAAGCTCACCAGACTCACTAACATTAGCTCTAACCTCAGCTAGTAGGTCGGTAAGTCTTCCTATTTCTCCTTTGTACTCTTTAAGTACCTTCTTAGCGGTCTGATATTTACTACGCAGTTTTCTGTAGTCAAGCATCAGGTCACTGAAGGCATCTCCTAATTGCTCAAAGGTGAAGTCATCATATGTTTCTACAGGTTCAGTAGGTACCTGATCGATTGCCATGAAGTAGATGTTTGCAGCGTCCTCTGAATATTCATCTTCTGAGTCGCTAGCTTCACTCTCATGCCATATGCTGGTGTTGGCATATTTCCGAGATGTTGATCTTTTCAGGTTGCCTTTTTTATACCTGTTGTTCTTCTTGCTCGATGATGAGTTGATGGGACAGTCTTTCTTCATGTGTCCCTTCTTCTTACAGCCATAGCAGACAGCATCTTCTTGATACCAGTTGTTGCTGTTGTTCTCTTTGACTCTCTTCTCATGTCTCATGAATCTTTTGAACTTCCTTGCTAGGAGAGCTTGATCTTCAGCATCAGATCCACTGCTGTCTGAGTCATCTTCAGCAGCTTTTCTGTGCTGAGCCTTGAGGGCGATAGTCTTTTTCTTTGGAGCAGGCTCTTCAAAATCTTGTAGCTCCAGTTCATAAGTGAGTAGTTTACCCATGAGTACTTCAAGTGACATTGTGGTGAGGTCGTTTCCTTCAATGATAGCTGTAGCCTTTGGAATCCAGTTCTTGGTGAGAGCTCGCAGGAGTTTGCGAATCTTTTCGTGGTTACTGTAATCTTTGCCTAAGAAGGACAAAGGGTTTACAATATCCAAGAACCTCTCGAACATTTGTGTGACTGTTTCATTTGGCTTCATTTTGAACGCCTCGTACTCTTGAGTAAGTCTGCTGACTTTTGACTCCTTGACTTGAGTCGTGCCTTCATGTGTAACTTCGAGAAGCTTCCACACACTATTTGCCGTTGTGCATGTAGATACCCTGTTAAATTATGTTTTGTCTAAGGCACAAAAAAGAGCATTAATGGCACGTGCGTTAAGACTGGCCTTTTTCTTTTTTTCCTCTGTATAACTGCTTTGGGGTTTTTCAACCAAAACTCCCTCGACATTTATACGAGGTGGCTTCTGATAGCCATCAAGAACAATAGCCCATAAGTCAAAATCAAGAGATTTCAAGAAGAAACTCATCCGTGTTTTCCAATAAGTGTAGTTAGTACCATCAAACAGTGGGGGTCTGTTTGTGGCCTGACCTTCACTTGTAAATTTCATAGTAGCCATGTGATGTGCTGTGATCTAATAAATAATGAATAAATAATAGCACTGTTACCTCGCTTTACCTGTAACACCCGCTCTGATACCAATTGTAGGAACGATATAGTAAAGCGTAATACTCTAGAGGGGGGGTGAATAGAGTTGGCAGCGGAATAATGCTAATTAAAAAATGTTAGCAACACAATCACAGTATATAATCACAGTTGAAATAATGTAAAGGCAGAGTTCAGAAAGCAAACGCAAAGACAGCGATGTATACTGGTATCCCTCTGTTGAGGACTAATCCAGTCGGTAGAACTCTTGCTACCAGTTGAATCCACTATAGGAAAAACCGCAAGTTTTCTTACGAAGTCCTTGTAACTTCTACAACGCGAGCTTTGATACGAAGAACTCGTCCAACTTCAAATGTGAAGAGGTATTCTTCAATCAATCCTTCTGATTACAATCTCTCAGAAACTTCTAGACCGTACCGCACTGGCAAATCGACTAGAGGATTGTAACTGGCTTGGGATCTGAAATTGAAAGCTCTAGAAAACTCTTTGGAAGGCAGAAAGCTTTTTAGATAGAGAGAAGATTGAAAGTGAATGAGTGAATTGAAATGATCGAAATCCATCTCTATTTATAGAAATTCCAAAGGGAGAACTCTGTCAAAATTCGGGCAGAATTCGGGCAGAACTCGATGAGCAAATCTCGGTCAAATCCGCAACTGCAGGAGGACCAAGTTCCAGAGAATTCAAAAATCAAACGGCCACCAACCGAACTCTGGCCGAACTCTGGCCGAACTCTGGCCGAGTTCTGTCAGGGTTAGGTTAGGGTTTTAAAATAGATTTTTGGTGATTTTTGAAAACCTTTTTGAAAACCTTTTTGTAAACATTTTGATAGGTCATTTTAAAAACATTTTGAACTATTTTGGGGATAGCCTATTTGCCAGTACGACTCGGTGTACAACGTATTCCTAGACTCAAATAAAGTAAAAAATTATATTGTATAGGAAGTACAGACTCAAGTAGGCAAATAGATCTTCAGTCTTGAACGGAGTGAATATCCAATCTTGCTTATGTCCAAGAAGCTGAGATGTCCCAACAAGCTTCGTATATCCAGACAGAGTTTTGATCAATTATTAAAATTAGGTTGACCATATGACCAATGGGCCAACACGTCGTTGCTGTTGCTTGATTGGTTTCGCGTCTGGATGAATATTGAGCTTATGAAGTACAATCTTGGGGTTTAGCCCTGGCATGAATGGATCATCGTCTTGCTCTTTAATGTCAGCGGAGGCTATGTTGACAGATAATGTCTGCCTGAACATATCTTCAATGCTGTCGTCGAAATTGTACGTAGGTGATTCAGATGAGTGAGAATGTAACTCGCATTCCTTATCGGAGCTCTCGGGCGTTGTTGTTGGTGTAACATAACCGAGGCCGCATTTGGACTTGCCGTAATAATCTCGAGGTTTTGCAGATGGGGTTGACAGCTGCAGAGACGATCGCCGACCGTTGCCGTAATTTAAACCTGGGGTAGCCTCCATGTCGTACCCCTGCTTTTGCATGAAGTACTTGGCTTAAGTACTATACAGGTAGAGTGGTAGTCTTCCAGTATCGGGTTCGAGATCAAACTCTTGAGGCATGAAGGGTTGAGGACCTTCTTTTCGGCCAAAGATGATCGTGTGATCCCCTTCTCTTCTGCCTGGGACTAGAAAGTAGGCATCTTTAATAGGAGCAAGTCCGTTTTCGATATGGACGGTTGTCACCTGTGTATGCAGGTTAATGCCACGACTGAGTCCCACAGTATACATCAGATTGAGTTTATTACACTCAGGATAGTTCAATGGCAGCCTCTTATTGATGAAATAAGGAATTTTGTCCACAGGAATTACATCATCAGGAGAGGGACTATCCACCTTTGCAACAAGATACTTCGAGAGTTCTGCATCATCTTCAGCTACCCCCTGCATGATCGAAGGTGGGGACGTTGTCATGGGCAACTTGACCACCAAGGGTTCAGCTTGTGGCATTGGCTTGCCGGGGGGTCTCCGATCTACACTTGATTACTGGCTCGTCTTGGGAAGACGGATAACCATCGGCTCGGCATAAGATGTAAAACCCCTAAATTTCTACTATATTTTTTATATATATTAAATTTGGAACTGATTTAAAATTTTTGTATTGTACGTCGCATAGTCGTATTGTACGTCGCGCACGAAATTTTATTTTTCGTAGTTGCTCGACGAGTGCGAATATGTGCGAGCGTACATGTTTTAAGAAAAACACTTTTTATTTTTATAGTTTCAAAATAATATATGTAATATTTAATTTAGCTTTCAAAATTTCCTAAATTTATGATTTTATTTATGAAAGGCATTTTATTTGGAATACATAATATTATTCATGCATACATATATTTCATAAATATTTGCTAGTTTAATTTAAATAAAAATATAATTTTTGAGATTTATTATTCAAAAAGATATTTAAAAATATTTATTATTTTCAAAATTATTATTATTGGTATTTTGAAAAATATATTTGGAAGTTTTGGTGGCCATTTAAATCTTGATTTGATTTTTGGATTTATTTAAATAGTTAAATATTCAAAATTTATTTATCCCATTTGATTTTGAGCTAAAAATTTAAATAGATTTAAATTGGATTTAATTGATTTGATTTTAAACTAAGAGAATTTTATTTGATTTGATTTAAATTAGATTTGGATTTGGATTTGGATTTGATTGCTTTTAAATTAAATTAGGAAATATCTAAATTGGGTTTAAAGGAATCCTAATTCTTATCTAATTGGGAATTCCCACATCCTATAAATAGGCAGGTACTCCATATTATTTTCACCACAAATCATCTTTCAAACCATCCTTGTCAAAATTTCTCTCTTTTTTCGTCATAAATTCAGCCTCAATTTTCAAAGGTTGTAGCAACTTCGAATGACCATAACTCCCAACTCCGGACTCCTTTTGACCTCCAGTTTTTTTTGTTGGAATCGTATTGAGGTATATTTTCTGAATGTAAATTTTACTTTCATAAATTCGGAACTTAATTTTTTGGAAAATTTATGGAGTGTCAGTGGTCCGAAATTTGACACGTTTTAGTGTTTTTGAGATTCTGGGAGAACCAGGAATCAGAATCACGATCCGTTTGAAGTTTCGGAATACTGACAGAAAAATACATATAATATATTTTTCCCAAAAATTTTCCAGAATATTTTACTTTTGGTTTTTATTTTAGAAGTTTGTCACATCGTCTGAGTTATCTTGTGTAGCCCTGTGACTATTCTGTACCCAACGGGATTGTCGGTTTCACCAGCAAGGACCTCAGGCAAGACACCTTGCCATTTGCTGTTTAATTATTTTAGCTCATATTTCATGCATTATTTATTTTTTTATGCAAAATAAACTGTGATATATGGCATAACTGTTAGAACTTACTGTTCATTTATATTTCCTGCTGTGTATTATTTTCTTACAAATTAAACCTAGATTTAAGGGACCACCTTGCGTGTTGCATTCATTGGCCTTGACACGTTGTACCACGAAGTTGTGTGTCGTATGTAGGATACGAAAGTGCGTGATTGGCTGGCCACCAGTACGTACAAGCCGTGCGATAGGAATAACCGCTAATAGAATTATATGCTAGTTTGACTTAGCGGTTATAGATCTTAATGTTATGGATACAACATGGTAGGTATTGGGCGGGGAGGACAATTCCTTAGCGTATGGGCTTCGATGCACTTCTTTTGTGACCCGGACTCTCCGCTGGAGATACGGGATTGATGACCCATTATTACTGACGGCCACTGACGATTCTGCGAAACGTCATGCTCTTACTGATGGGGCCTCTGGTGCCCAAGGGGGACTACGCCGATCCTATTAAGCCAGGGCCCATGCGTAGGAAGGATTGTTCTTAACTACATATCACTTAGACCAGTTAGGCACCTTTATCCGTTAGGTACGAGTACTTTTAGTTTAGGTACTTGTATCTGACCGTAGCTTGGAACAATAACTTATCGCGGATTAGTTTGTCACATCTTGTCCTTGTTTGGTTGTAGGTGTGACTTACTACTTCGATGAGATGGTATTGAACCTTGTTGGGGTCCGGATACCATATTGGATTCATAGCATGGAAAGATACGTCGCTGTGAATTAGTTTACCATCTCCTGTCCTTGTTTGGTTGGGGGGATGGTACGCTCGTTCAGTAGGTGCTTATTGGACCATGTTATATTTTGATTTACTTATTTATTTGAGCAATATTTATTCAGTTTATATGGCATGATATTATGTGTCTTGTTACGTCCCTCTAAGGACCTGATTATCTCTCCAGGTGTGTGCTATTGTCTTTCACAGGTGTTCTAGCTCTAGCCGTGATCATCGCTATTTCTTCGAGGATGATTGCATTTGGATCGTCTTCGCTTCGCTCGCCAAATTCATATCTTTTCTTATGTATTTTTCCTTTACTTATTGGTAGTGGATTTGTCTCCGTCCAACATATTGTATCAAGACAATTCATTATCTTTATATGATGTCTTTTATTCATTTATTTTGTGTGGATGAGATTAGTTATGGTTCTACTGTATTTTACAGCTTATGTATTTATACGAGGCTTCCATATATTGGAGTATACTTCGTATGAATACAGCTGGCATGTCTACGTTCCTAGTCCTACATATTTTGGGACTGGGGCATTACAGAAGACTTCGTGTCTTCCGAATGCTTTTGACTAGATGTTGGCAATCGGATCACCATCGGCTCCCCAGAGGGCCTTGCATCTTCCGGTCGCTTTTGATTAGATTTTGGCAAGCGAATCACTATCGGCCCTATGACGGGCTTTGGCTCTTGGATTTGGGAGTCAGATGACCATTGGTTCCGACTGCAGCTGGGACGAAAGAACCTGGCACCTCTTTGTGCAAAGTTGCGACAATGGATGCGGCTTTGCCCGATTTATGGGCCTGGAGATGAATTCTCAAAGGTTCCTCTGGCCCTGTGATGGCCGCCAGTTCGTCAGTTATGTGCCTCTTGGATTCTTCATATAGACAAGCCTCTGAAGAATAATAAGACTCAATCCCTTTGAAGGGATCGATGTCGACGAATTAAGTCTTTACGAAGCGTGCTTACTGACATTCTTGAAGCACTGGTAGAGGGTAGATGGCACGATCATATAGTCATGTATCCACGGACGCCCCAAGAGGATGTTGTAGGACGTATCTACATCTATGACATAACAGGTGACCTCTGTCCTTAGGTCGCCAATCTGACATTTCAATCAGATCTTTCCTAAGGGATAGCTCTTTCCTGAGTTGAAATCGCTAATGGCAGTGTTGGTCGCCGCTAGCCGGTGCATAGGGATGCCGAGGACTTGAAGCAAGCTTTTCGGGATGATGCTTATCGACGAGCCAGGATCGATGTACATCCGATCTACCTTGATGTCGCCTATGTATCCAGTATAGTACAAGAGGCGATCATGCATGTTGGTCTTGATTAGCATGTCCTGTGGGGTGAATACGATATTGGGTATTGCATTCGTACAGTTGCTGCCCTAGAGATCTGCCGACGAGTCTTACCCCGTAGGTTTGACCTGGGCTAAGTAAGCGTCAGTATTCTGGAGTGTTTGGCTCAATGCGACACGGAGAACTTTGGAGAGCCTTAGGAGCTCGTATAACGACAACTTTGTCGGTATATTAGCCAATTGTGCTAAAATATCAAAGTTGTAAGGTCTATCCAACCCCTGAGGTGCATCCTTACGGAGCGGCCTGTCGAAGCGAGTTTCTTTCGGCTTGGACCTGTCTGCCGTTGGAGGCTAAGATGGCCCCAAAACATCAGTGGCCGACAGCGTTGCTGGCTGAGGGTCTTCGACTGAACTACCTGGAGTGGACTGGACTTATGCCCCAGACCGGAAAACAATGGCCGTCGCTTCCTCAGCTTCGGCTGAAATTGTATGACAGGATCTGGACTTCCTGCCCTTCTTCATGTTGGCTGGAGATGACACCGCCTAGGTAACTTCGGGCACTAAGTCTGGGTGCACTCACATGATCTCTCCTCATCACGTGGTGAGACGTACCAAGCCAGTCGTCTGGTCCTGGACAGGGGGAAGATTAGTATCTTTCATCGTTGTCCGGGGGAAAGGCATTACCCCGTCTAGAGTACTTGTTAGAGGGAAGTTGCCGAACTGAATTGACACCATGTTCGTCGCCACGGTAACCTATTCAAAGTCTAGCGACAGAGCTTTGGAGTCGATAAGATTCTGGATGTAGTACATTAATTGAAAGCAATTATGAGTGGCATGATGAACATAGCGATAGAAATGGCAGTATTTTGGGTCCTCCATCTCTGTCGTTCGAGGCTCGCACCTTGGCAGAGGGAGTTGGATCCTGTCCCCTTGCAAGAGCATGTCGAAGATAGGCTTGACAGAGATGGAGGACCCAAAATACTGAGCTTCTACCTGCTTTTGTTCAGGCTTCTTAGTCGAATTAGCGACCAGGGCTTGTTTGCCTTTATTGTCCTGGTTATTGGAGGTGCCGTCAGTGTTGTTGTTATTGGAGGTGGTACCAGGACGTTTGCTTCTGACCTCTCCATCCAGGATGTGTAATCCAAGCTGGCGAGCCTTCTTTAACTTTGCCTCCGCATTGGTGGCGCATATGATGAAGGTCGTCCAATCCTCGAACTGATCTTCATCTATCCAAAGGCTGATTGCGGGGAGTAACTTCTTCTGGCAGATTTTGATCAAGGAGCTTTTGGGATTGCCTTGGGGCAATCTCATTGCGGTTTGATGAAACCGCACGATATAGTTTCTTGTTAGCTCCCTCTCTCCCTGAACAACATCCATGAGAGACGACATTGTCACATCATGTCCTACTTCGTAGAATCACTCTAGGAACATGTGCTTGAAGCCGTCAAAAGAATGGATGTAGTTGTCCGAAAGGTTGCGATACCAGTCGAACGCGATCCCCTCCAATGCTCCGATGAATAATCGTGTGAGGATGGTGTCACTATGTGGCAAGTGGTCGATTATGACCATGAAATAATTTATGTACCGACTAGCAGAGGTCTTCCCGTCATACGAATCAATATGAAACAGCTTGTACCGTGGTGGAAAAGGCACATCTCTCCATGCAACGGGATATGGCTATCGTATCCTCAGGTCCTGGAAGGAGTCTCGGGCATTGAACATTGCTCGAAGATCCTGGACTTCCCTCCTTGCTTTCCTGGCTTTATCTGTTGTTGAAGGAGCGGATGGTCCTAGAGGATTGTCACCCAAAGTAGGAGCGGTTATGTTGGAGTCCGCGTTGACTGCGGGTCCCAAGCTTGTTTGTCCAGGCGTCCTTGTTGGTTGAGTCGACAAGGCAGGTTTGATTTCGTCTACTGACTTGTCCAAGGACAAGAGCATGGCTTCAAGTACTTCTAGACATTGTCGGTCAGTAGGCGCTTCATGATCATCGTCGACCATAAAGATTGTCCTCGCGTGGGTAGAGATGGAAGGGATCGTAGCAGAGGTGCTCTCTGTGTCGTACCCTCGTATCGAAAAATCATCGAAGAATGTCGAAAAGTCTTCCTCCTCGGACTCGGAAGAGGTGCTACCCCCTGTGCAGGAAGCCGTATCATCTTGGCGAAGGCGGTCATCCTCAGGGATGTCCACGTCTGTCGTATAATTCCAGTAGATCGCTACCCCCTGTGTATGCTCTTGGAACACTGGGTGTCACATACTTTGAGGGGACTGCTACCTCCGGTCTCATCTACCCTGAGGGAGGTCAAGGATGCACCCCCAGGTGTTGGCAGCTTCTTTTTGGATCGAGTGCCTAGGTAGATACCCCATGTGGTTGTCGGTGGCAGTCCTCCAAACGAGAGTTTCCTTACAATACTAGTGGAGATTGCCGGGCTGGAAGAGCCTGTCTTATTCCCTCCCTTGTCGGGAAGAACCTTCCGAGTTGAATTACAGAAGGCGAAAGGAAATTTCTCGTCTTTCGGGGTTTGCACATGTTTCTCAAGTTGTTGTTGGAAAGGTGCTGGTTGGTGTAGTCGTTGGAAAACGGACTGCCGATCTTCAGGTGCTGCCGACTTGTCGTAGCAGCAGTTGATGATGACTTGGGTGCAACGACGTCCCGAAAGGGGCTCATCACATGCCAAGGTTGCTTCTTACTCCTTGTATTTGTGAGTAATCACCTCTCGCAAGTCGATTGCAGGCTGATCTACCTTTGCATCCAATTTGTGGACTCGGGTATCCCGAGCACACGAGTGCGTAGGGATTATGTTTGCTCCCTGATCTGAGGCTAGTAAAAGCACATGCTCTCGATCGTTGGAGGGAGACTTTTGAGACCCACCCTGTCCGTTAGCCCGGGAGGACTGGACGCGGGTGGTTTTGTACAACTTTCCATCAGGAGCCCGTGTAACAGTTAACGGTGTCCGCTGACGGTCAGCAACTTGGACAGTTGACTGGGCTTGTTGGGCCCGCACTGCTCTAGACTTCTTTGACTTAGCACCCGAAGGCGCATAGTAAAAAGAGTCCAGATTGATACATCACACATTCTTAATGGGCCGCATGGAGTCGGGCCCATATTATAGACAATCGAACACAAAGCTTCTTATAGGGACGCATGCGACACTCTGTCTATGGCCAAGATTGGATACCGTATGTGCCATCTGCCGACGGCCAGAGTTGGCTGCCACATGGGCGATCTCCCTGAGGCCAGTGTTGGCTACCGCATGGGCGATCTGTCTGCAGCCACAGTTAGCTGCCGTATAGGCCATCTGCCTGCGGCCAGAGTTGGCTACCGTATGGGCCATCTGCCTGCGGCCAAAGTCAGCTGCCGCATGAGTCCTCTGACCATCTCTCTTTTGCGACATCTTCCTCGTCCGTATGGATTTCCCTTATGCCCCTAAAAACTCAGCATCGTAGTGTTTTCCTTTGCTGGATTTGGGGACAGTAGGGTTATCTGTGTTCGGAAGCAAGGCTGCAGGAGAGCCTTAATCATCGTCTAGGGCCGCAGAAGAAGCTTGTTCGAGAACATGGTCGGGGGCAACAGTTTTGTGCTTTGACATATTGCGGGCTCTCTTTGGGTTGGCTCGTATTTGCGATGGGCTGGCACTCCCTTCAGAGATCATTTCTACGAATGCTGGTTGGTTAAATCGAACCATGAGCATTTGTTGCGTGGAGCCGAGCTTGGACGCGTCAGATTGCGTCACAAACTTCTCATCATAAGAGAAGGATGTCCCCAGCATAGTCGCCATCGTATTTGCCATTAAATATCATGCAAAACAATATATAAATGAATTAAACTTGATTGCAAACTCGTTTGTACAAGAGAAAGCCTAGAAAGAAATCCTAGGAAACAATCTAAGTACAATTGTTTAGTTTTGATTCTGGGGGATGATGATAGAGGCTTGGGATTGTGTAGCAACTCTGCCTTACTCCTTGGATTATCTGACGCGTTCCTTGCTCTTAAAGAAATTGCCCTTCGTAGGTTGCCACCTGTGACGTCCCAGTCCCAAAATACGTAGGACTAGGAACGTAGACATGCCAGCTGTATACATACGAAGTATACTGCAATATATGTAATCCTCGTATGAATACATAAGCTGTAAAATGTAGTAGAACCACAACAACTAATCTCATCCATAAAATAAAAGGATAATAGATGTCATATAATCAACTATAAATTGTCATTCGTACATGTAGTTGGGCGGAGACAAATCTACTACCAACTAGGAAAAGAAATACATAATAAAAGAAAGAGTTTGGCGAGCGAAGCGAAGATGATCAAAGTACAATCATCCTCGAAGAAATAGAGATGATCATGGCCACGGCTAGAACACCTGCGAAAGACAAGAGCACACACCTGGCGAGATAACCAGGTCCTCAGAGAGACGTAACAAGATACAATAAACATGCCATATAAATACTGAATATAAAATATGCCACAAACAAAAGTAAGTGACAAGACTACAATAAGGTAATCTAACTATACTAAAATGATCATGCAGTTGAGAAACAATCCTTCGACGCATGAGCCCTGGCTGTAAATAGGATCGGCATAGTCCCCATGTAGGGCACCAGGGGCCTACGTCCGTAACGTCCGAAGATCGTCAGAGGGCATCATGTGCAAGGCGCTACGTCCATAACGCTCTAAAAAATGTCAGAGGGCACCTGGAGCCTGCGCCTCCGGCGGAGCGCACAGATAAGCAGGAAAGTGCAAAGAAGTCCATAGCATCCACGACCATGTACCTCTACTAACTGTAAAGTCTCCGAACACGCCTCTATTAGCAGTTAGCCCTAACGCATGAGCATGGGGGATCAACCCACACGCAAGAACCTCTACATGCTACTCATCTCACACATCCTCGTGGTACAACTGTGTCAAGGTATATGCGATACAATACAGACGGTAGTCCCTTAACTCTAGGTTCATGTGCAACCAAATGATAGTAACAAAGTAAACTAATAATCACTGAGCATGTAGTAAATAAAGAACTGTAATAACTGGAAATAATTAACAGTGATATATAAATAAATGTAGACTGAATATAAACAGTATAATGGCAAGGTATCTTGCCTAGTGTGACGCCTGGTGTGGTACAATGATCCGACAAGTTCTGAATAGTCCGATGGCCGGGGTTGATGTAATGGTCCAAAATTACGAGAAAATAGAAACATGTGATTAGTCATGATCAACAACAATAATAGGAGGAATCTAGGAGTAATTGAATATTTATACTGTTTTTAGAAATTATTTTATAATAATTTTACATAAATACTTAAAATATACAATTTGGAGAAATACATTTTTATTAGTCAAATATATGTCTAGATAACTACTTAAAAATAATTTGGAAACCACTTTGATCAAAAAAAAAAATTTTAGTAAAAAGCAATTCTAGAAAATATTTAAGGCTAAAAGTCTCTATTTTGTAGACTAAAATTTTGTCAATTAATTTAGCTAAATAGATAGAAAGTTCTACAGCAATATCTCATAGCCCATAATATAAATATTTAAACCATTTACTAAAATAAAAATATCTGATATATATTTTACATATATAAATACCATGTTACCCAAAATATCTAAACTCATACATACAACTAATAATAATAATAATAATATGAAGATATAATAACAGTGATAGTATCAGTAACAATAATAATAATAATAATAATAATAATAATGCTAATAATAATAATAATAATAGATAATAAATAATAATACTTATACATCAGCTGCTGCTCCTTCCTCGGGTGAAGCCAATGGAAACAGTAAAAAAATTAGAGGAAATGATGGTGGAGTTAAGAAGGAGAGAGAGAGTAGGGAGAGAAGGTCTCACCGGGTCGGCGGAGGTCTCCGCGGGCAGCGTCGCGGCTGAGGTCGGGTACGGGCAGAAGATGGGGTCGACGCCGTTCTTGTGGTGCCACGGCCGGGCGCTGGAGGAGATCTGGCTAGCGCGGAATGAGGCGCTCGCGCGCAGGGGCGAGGCGACTGGGCGCCGGTGGTCGGGCTTGGGCGGCGCGCCTGGCCGGAGGCGGCACGAGAAGTCCGATGAGGCGAAGGATGCGGCGGTTCTATTTTACGAGGGAGAGTCCGCGGAAGAGGAGGTGGCCGGGTGTCTCGGCGACGCAGTCGAGGGCGGCTGCTTGATGCTTGACTGGAGGAGCTTGCCTCCGGCATGCGGTCGCTGGAAGACGACACAGCTGGTCTGGAAGGAGGAGGCGCTGGGGCACTGGTCGAGGGGCTGTGGTCAAGGACGGGCAGAAGATGCGACAGACAGGTGAGGGTTCCTATTTGAGGGTTTTGGGCATCTAATGGTGACGGTGGTGGTCGAATCGGCGGTGGTGGTGGTTGTGATGGTGGTTGGGGTTACAATGGTGTAGACAGAAAGGGGTATGAACATACAACCATATCCAATGTTGGTATGCACTCTGCACAGTACAGAGAGTCCAAGAGATGCTATGGGTGTTCAGGTATCAGAGTAATTGGACCGGGATATTGATATGTCCCCTGTAGGAGACTAAAAGGGGTATGAATATACAACCATATCCTGGGAAAATACTGAGGATTAGACAGTATAGGAAAGGACTCAAATAGTTGGAGGTGGAATATTGATACTTGTATCACAGGATTTGGTTTGGGGGTGTCCTAAGAGGCTAGCAGTACAACTGCTATGTGCGTAGGCTCCTACATGCCCAGAACATAGAGTGGCCCTAGAGTATCAGTTTACTCTCCAATTCATTAGTTGCATTTCACTTCATTGGTTACCATTAAGATATCAGGTTAGTAAAGGACCAGTAGGAATATAGAGTTAGACTATAAGTGGAGAGTTTAAGTGAACTCAAGAGAGTTTAGGTGAGGTGTCAAGACAATAGGATATAGATGTCATGGGTGTACACATGTGAACATATATATTTGTGCGTACAGGGAAGTTAGAGTGGTCAGATACATGAAATGGGATGTGTTAAGAGTTTAAGTGATGAACAATTTTTGAGCTCTATGAAAAGCTTTTTGGCATCTTAAAACTATGTAACTAGAAGGCAACCTTTGAAGGTTAGTGAACTGAATGAACAATACTTCCGCTGCAATATGACTGACCATGATTCCAAAATATGAACTGATGGCCATATTGTATATTGACTTCTTTCGGAGTTTCTTTTAGAGCCTCCAAATGCACAAATAATGAAGTAGTACATTTTAGAAGTCCGTTACTTAAAGACTATGATGGCTGTGTTGAAAGTACTAAATACCTTTCAGTATCTTTTTATGTTACTTAGTACTCTTCTCATAGTATGTCATGAGATTAACACTCTGAAACCCATTTCTGATATCCATATTGATTGATAATGTGAACCTTGCTCTGTTTGTAGAAGAGACAATGATGATGAACACCATTAGTAGGCTCTTGGGTCTAGATATAGGTTTCAAGGATTTGAACTTGGTATCAGCAATATAGGAAGGCTCGACTAGCCTGTATGAAGTATAATTATGTTTAGCATTTTGAATCCAGTCCTTAACTAATGTTTAGTCTAGTAATATACAATAACAGCCCTTGAATAGGTGAACGGTATATGCTAATGTTAGTCAAACTTTAAACTTTTGCTTAGCCTTTAACCTGATGACCTTGCCCACACTATTTGGATCAGTCCACATATGGACATAAGTTCAGACTCCGAGTCCTAATGACCAACCTCTGTTACCCATTATATTTTTAGGCAGCCTATGGTTCAGTCACACTTGAACAACATAAATCATTCAGTAATAGGAAGGTAACAATTGAGGGTAGCAGGACAAAGGTGTTAGTTAGAGTAAATAGTAAAGTGAAATGCATGTAAAGGTTATAGGGACCATGAAGAAGGAGTAGTTAAGTGTCCATCATACTCAAATAGTGGTATGCTAAATAGATAGCTAGAAGACTAATGGTCATGTGGGAAGGAAAATGTTTATAACTAAGAGACAAAATATTGAGGTGGAGTTTACCTAAACTAGTACTAGTTTAAGTAGAAGCCTAATAATAGAATGATAGAATTGATGTATAATTCTCATATTACATCTATTGATCCAAGGAATGCTAAAACAGTTTACTTGAATTTTGACTCAACACTTGGACAATATCCACGCAGCTCCGGACCACCGGCAAGTATACCTTGCCTTTCGTTACAGCTTTCTTTACATGCTTATCTGCTTTCATTATTCAGTTGATTGCTGATATGTGCTTCAACATTGCTCACAATTAGCCTTGTAGCCTTATTTGAATATGTTTTTTACTTGTACTGGTTTGTGTTCTATCGTAGGACGATCACGTTATAAACTGAACTATTATTTCCTTATTTCGATTTCTTTCAACCTGCGAGTCCACACATGGGACGAGGGTGACTTGTCTTGAAATTGACCTGCGAGTCCACATTCGGGGCGAGGGTTAGTGATTGGTTCAAACCTGCAAATCCACACTCGGAGCGAGGGTTTGGTATTCCATTGATCTCTTGTTTACTTGTTCTCTTGAAATTCATTTATTCGTAGTCGTTCATACATTCATGTCTTGTGATCGTTTAGTATTTTCCTGTTTATATCCTGGATTTGCTTCATGCATGATAAACTGTTAGAAAGGCTTGTATATTATGTATCTTGTTAGTCCTCTGAGGACCTGATGATCTTTTCAGATTTAGCCGAGTATTGAGCCAGGTGCACACGAGCAGGTTTGAGCCAGCATTGGACCATGGTACACTGCAGACGATGGTACTTTGATGATTAGTAGTTTTGACTCAGTTATTTCCATTTTATGTACTTTTTATACCGTCTATATTGGTAGTGGATTTGTGTCCACTGGACGAGACTTGGATTCGCGATGAGCTTGATACTTCATTTTATTTATTATCATTCTATATTCAGTCTCAATTGAATTGATTGTGTCATATTTCTGTGGATGAGATCTAGACTGCCTTATTAGTTCTATAGATTTCGTAACTTGTATATGTATTAGACAGTATTCTACCGCCGATACTGCAGCGTAGGCTGGACTTGGCCACGTACTCGTATACCGAAAAGCGGGAGCAGGTTGTGACAGGAAAGAGGAAGCCCCGAGATAAAGTCTATCGTGATGTGTTCTATTTCCACTTCGGAATGGATAAAGGCTGTAGTAGTCCAGCTGGCCTCTGTCTCTCTGACTTCACCTGATGGCAGACAAGGCATCGGAAAACAAATCTGGCAATGTCCCTCTTCTACCGTACCACTAAATATGTTTTTGTATCCTTGTACATCTTGTTGGCACCAGAATGTATGGAATACTACGACCGATGAGCTTCCTGAGCTTCCTGTATAACCTTCTCCCTCAAACTACCGTCAGGTATGTATAGTCGGGTGCCATGCCTCAATGATCCATCGTCAGCTATACTCAAATCATCTAGAAGTCCTGCATATCCATGTGCTCTAAGTTGACAAAGCCTAATATCAAGGAACCAAGTCTCCTTGATCTTCTCTATTATGCTGGACTGGATCTGCAAACTCATCATGTGCATCTCCGCTCAAGGTAGAATAATCTCTACACCGAGCTTCTCCAAGACTTCAAGAAGATGGCCATCCCTAGTCAGATACATAGCCACCAGGTATCTGCTAAGTGCATCTGCAACATTATTGCCCTTTTTTGGATGATATTGGAGGTCAATGTCAAAATCCTTCATCAGCTCTAGCTATCTTCGTTGCCATATATTCAGCTCCTTTTGGGTAAACACGTACTTCAATCTATTGTGGTCTGTAATAATTTCCACACGCTCTCCGTAAAAATAGTGTTTCCACAGTTTCAGAGCGAATATTACTATTGCTAGTAGGTAGGGTAGTTCTTCTCATGAGTCCGTAACTGCCTATATGCATAAGCAATTCTTTTCTCATTCTGCTAGAGAATGCATCCCAACCCCTCCCATGTGGCATCACTGTAAATAGAAAATTCTTCGTTGCCCAAAGGTAATGCCAACACTGTTGCAGTCGTCAATCTTTTCTTTATCTCCTCATATGCTGTCTGACACTCCTATGTCCAGATGTACTCCTCACTTTTCCTTGTCATCTTGGTCATTGGCTCAGCCACTTTTGTAAACTCCTTCGAGAACATCGGTAGTAGCCAGCTAAGTCTAGAAAACTCATGATCTCTGTATTTGACTTCGGAGTGATCCACGTCTCAACTGCTATAATCTTCTTCAGGTCCACTACAATACCCTCTCTTGTGACCAAATAACCAAGAAACTCCACCTGGTCTAAGAAGAACTTGTACTTGGATAGCTTGTCGTACAGCTTCTCCTTCCTCAAAATCCCTAATACTATCCGTAAGTGTTCAACATGTCCCTCAGGAGTCTTTGTAACGCCCCAGTCCCAAAATACGTGGGACTAGGAACGTAGTCATGCCAGCTGTATTTATACGAAGTATACTCCAATATATGGAAGCCTTGTATAAATACATAAGCTGTAAAATGCAGTAGAACCATAACTAATCTTATCCACACAAACTGAATAGAAGATATATAATAAAAATGAATTTTGTCTTGATACAATATGTTGGGCGGAGACAAATCTACTACCAACAAAATAAGGAAAAGTACATGATGGAATAAATAATTTTGGCGAGCGGAGCGAAGGCGATCCAAGTGCATCATCCTCGAGAAATAGCAATGAACACGGTTAGAGCTAAAGCACCTGCGAAAGACAATAGCACACACCTGGCAAGACAACCAGGTCCTCAGAGGGACGTAACAAGACACATAATAGCATGCCATATATACTGAATAAATACTGCTCAAATAAATAAGTAAATCGAATTATAACATGTTCCAATACGCACCTACTGAATGAGCGTACCATCCCTCCAACCAAACAAGGACAGGAGATGGTAAACTAATTCACGGTAACGTATCTTCCAATGTTATGAATCTAATATGGTATCTGGACCCCAACAAGGTTCAATACCTTCTCATCGAAGTAGTAAGTCACACCTACAACCAAACAAGGACAAGATGTGACAAACTAATCCGCGACAAGTTATTGTTCCAAGCCACGGTCAGATACAAGTACCCAAACCAAAGTACTCGTACCTAACGGATAGGGTAGCCTACCATTCTAAGTGAAATGTTGTTAAGAACAATCCTTCCTACGCATGGACCCTGGCTGAATAGGATCGGCATAGTCCCCTCTTGGGCACCAGAGGCCCCAGCAGGAAGAGCATGGGTCATCAACCCCATATCTCCAGCGGAGAGTCCGGGTCACAAGGGAAGTGCATCGAAGCCCATACGCTAAGGAATTGTCCTCCCCATCCAATGCCTACTGTGTTGCATCCACAACACAAACCACTATAACCGCTAAGTCAAACTAGCATGCAATCTCTATTAGCGGTTATTCCTATCGCACGGCTTGTACGTACTGGTGGCCAGCCAATCACGTACTTCCGTGTTCTATATGCGACACACAACTTCGTGTTACCACGTGTCAAGGCCAATGAATGCAACACACAAGGTGGTCCCTTAAATCTAGGTTTAATGTGAGAAAAATAATACATAGCAGGAAATAAATGAACAGTAAGTTCTAACAGTTATGCCATGTATCACAGTTTTTGCATAAAGAAAATAAATAATGCATGAAATATGAGCTAAAAATAAGTAAACAGCAAATGGCAAGGTGTCTTGCCTGGTAGGGAGCCTGGTGTGCTGCGATGATCATTATGGCACGATCTGCAACTTTGGTGCAACAACTATGCGAGGTGACCTCGGTCGGTGGCACGGACAGTTTCATTGGGTCCAGAAGGGTCAAATTGGTTAGGGAGGACATAAGGTAGTCTCAAAATTGGCGAAGGAATAGGAATAACGGGATTGGTCATGGAAAGGAGAAAATCAAATAAAAAAATGGATAATAAAATATTTATGATTTTTAGAAAACTAATTATAATCCTTGAAGACTATATTTTATTTGTCCAAAAATGTAGTAAAATTATTTTAGGTCAAAAACCTTATTTACTTTGATAAATATTTCGTATACTACTTGAAAATATATATGATAACTTGGAAATTTATTTTTATTAATCACAATACTTTCTAGGAATTTATTAGATATAATTACATATGTATATATATAAAATATATTGAGATTCGATAACTCAAATAAGATATAACTTAATAATAACAAATATAATATTCTTCAAAATATTTATACATGCTTCATGTTGAAATACTTATAGTATATACTACTCACAATAGTACAATATAATAATAATGATAATAATAATAGATAATAACAGTAATAAAATATAATAATAATAATAATTACTACTGAAAGAAGAAGAGAACAATTTAAAATTTACCAAACCTAAAAAAAACATAAAAGTTGTCAAACACCATTTTTAAGAAAAAGACTCAGCTGATTGCTGTTCTCTTCTTCTCGTTTCACGAGAGGAGGACAACATCAAACAAATTTATAGCATAATAATAAAAAATTAACATAAGGATAAGAATAACACAAATAATAATAATAATAATAATAATAATAATAATAATAATTAAATATAACACAGTAACCGAGCTCTCTCCTTTCGAGAGAGAGAGCTGAAGAAGAAGAAAAAAAACAAAACTACACTAACTTCTCAGAAAGGAGGTGAGGAAGAGGGAAGAAGGTGCGAAGAGGGAAGAGAGAAGAGGCGAACGAGAGGGAGTGGGTTCGGGAGATCAGGAGAGAGAGAAGAGCGACGGACGGCGGGGTCGAGCACGACGGCTCAGCGGAGGGTTCAGTCCGGACTGCTCGTGGAGGGGCTCGGAACTCTGGCTCGTCGACGATGGTCGACGGGAGCGACGGTGACGGCGGACAAGATGGAGAAAGGCGGATCGGAGGCGAGAGGATGGGGAGAGCGGCGCTGGGAAGGGGCGGTCGAGTGGCGTCGCGGCGGAGGACGGAAGGTAAGAGAGGTGTGGGGGTTCCAGCGGCGGAGGGAGCGGGGGATGATCGGACGGAACAGCGGAGGGCGGTCGCCGACCACGGCTCGTCGCGGCGGGGGTGATCCGTTGGCGCGCCGGAGTAGAGGTCGCGATGAGGCGGAGGTAAGTCGGTTAGGTTTAGGTTTTTTATTTGGGTTTTCCTCTATTTTTTTTCCTTGCTGTAAATTTGGAAAAATTTGGGCTGGTGTCGTTTAGCCGAGGTGGCCGGAATTAGGCTGGGTGGTGGTGATGGTGGTTTGGTTTGGGTGTGGTGGTGCTGGCCGGAGGATAGATGGCCGGGGGTGGCGACATTGGTTTGGGTGTGGTGGTGCTGGCCTTGACCAGGGGTGGCGACGTTGGTTTGGTTGTGGTGGTGCTGGCCTTGGCCAGGGGTGGCGACGTTGGTTTGGGTGTGGTGGTGCTGGCCTTGGCCAGGGGTGGCGACGTTGGTTTGGGTATGGTGGTGCTGGCCTTGGCCAGGGGTGGCGACGTTGGTTTGGAAGGAGCATCGGGGGAGGTCGTGGAGGAGACGGCCAAGGCCGAGGAGGCAGCTTTACTACGGCTAGGGTTAGGGTTAGGATTGCTAGAGTAGGAATTGGGTTTGGATGAATCGTGTCGGAGTTGTCGACACGGAAAATAAATGTATTTGTAATGGATGGAATAAGAATTTGGGACGTGGAACACGGACACGAGGCACTGCACTTATGGAAATTTTGTGGAGTAATTATGGCTTGTGAAGAACAATGGAGGAGTACCTGCCTATTTATAGGATGTGGGAATTCCCATTAAGATTAGGATTTGGATATTTAAAACCCAATTTAGATATATCCTAATTTAGTTTGAAAGCAATCAAATCCAAATCAAATCTATATCCAAATCTAATTTCAAATTAAATATCTAATTTAAATCAATTTAAATTTCAGTTTAAATCAAATCAATAAATCAAATTCTAATATGGATATCTATTTAAATAAATCCAAAAATCAAATCATGATTTAAATGGCCAAAATAACTTCCAAATATATTTTTTAAAATACCAATAATAATAATTTCGAAAATAATAAATATTTTTAAATATCTTTTTGAATAATAAAATATTAATATTAATAAATCTCGAAAATTAAAATTTTATTTAAGATAGACCAATAAATAATTACGATATATATGTATGCAAAAATATTCTTTACATAATTATGCTTTTCTAGTATACGAAAATATTATTTATTATTAATAACTTTTACAAGTTAGAAATGATAGCAAAACTATTTATTATATTATTTGAAACTATAAAATAATAAATAAAATATTTTTCTAAAATATGTACGCTCGCACATATTCGCACTCGTCGAGCAACAATAAGATTTCGTGCGCGACGTAAAATACGACTACGCGACGTAAAATACAAAATTTTAAATCCGTACAAATATTAATAAAAAATAATTAGTAGAAATTTAGGGGTTTTACAGTCTTCGAATGAATAAGTATGTCGTCAATGAATACTACATGAAACTTATCCAGATACTCATGGAAAACCTTGTTCATAAGGTTCATGAAGATGGCAGGTGCATTTGTGAGTTTGAAGGGCATAACTAGGAACTCATACTGCCCGTATCTGGTGTTGAATGTAGTCTTCGTAATATGTTCAGCCTTTACCTTCACCTGGTGATATTCCGATCTCAGATCTATCTTCGAGAACACCTTCGCCCCGCTCAACCGATCGAATAAATTGTCTTTCTGAAGCAAAGGATATCTGTTCTTGATAGTAACATTGTTCAAGGCCCTATAGTCGATGCACATTCGAACTGTGCTATCCTTCTTGGGCACAAGAAGAACTAGTGCTCCCTATGGCGATGCTCCGGATCTGATGAAGCCCTTGCTCAGCAACTCGTCGATTTGGTCCTTTATCTCCTTGGATTTCTTAGGACTTACTTAATAGCAGCTTTGAGATACCGATTTTGATCCCAGAATCAGATCTATAGAGAACTCCATATCTCTATTAGGCAGAAGACCTGAAAGATCTTCTGGAAAGACATCCATGAATTCTGTGATGATAGGATAGGAAGGTACTTGCTCTTCAACTGTAGCACCAAAGTTTGTCTCGTCCATAATCTCTGACATAGCTCTTCTCTTTCTAAACTCCTCCTTTCCTGGAGACTTAACGATATATTGCCCCTGAAACAATCTATGACTGCATGTGAGTCACTAAGCCAGTCCATTCCTAGTACAATATCATACCTGGGAAAAGGCATTACAAAAAATTGGGCCATAAACTCTCTCCAACTAGGATAATAGGGCAGCTATACATATCACTAATGGATTCTGTTCTCCATCCAGTAATAACTTCACCAATTTTCTTAGCCGGTCTAGCGATATGGTTATGTCTATGTACAAACTCAAGCGATATAAAATCAAGTGAAGCGACAGAATCAAATAATGCAGTAGCTGGATAAGAATGTAGTAAAATAAGACCTGTGATGATGTCACCTACTACTTTCTGCCCTAGCTCCAGTACTATCTCCGGTACAGGCTCTGGTGCATCAATAGCCATAGCATAGGCTCTCCTTTGAGCCGCTCTGCTGCAGCTGCTTCTGCCCGAACCTCTGCTGCTGGGTCGGGGCGGTACTCTAGGCTGAATTAACATATCTCCTTTATCTTAATTAGTAACTAAGTATATATACTACCAGTCCTATGTTGTGGTGATTCTTCTTATTCTAACAAGTTCCACTACAAGAAAAAATTCCTTTTACAACGTTACAAAAATGTTGTAAAAGGGCTTTTACAACGTTTAGTAGAATGTTGTTTTATTCAGGGTTACAAAACGGAGATTAACTTCCACAATGTTCGTTTGAACGTTGTAAAGACGTTGTAGAAGTTCTTCCCACAACAGTTTAGAAACATTGTTGAAAGTTATAAAATTTGAAATAAAATCTTTCTACAATATTTTCCAAGTATTATAACAATACTTTTTAAAACATATTACTAGTGTTATAAATATAATTGCAACAATGTTATGTAACTGTGGTAAAAAACAATATCTACCACGTTAGTAATTATTGTGTATAAATTTTATACGATTGTATACAAACATTGTAAAAATCAATTTAGATGACTTTTGAAAAATGTTGTATATATTATTCAATTATGCTTGCCAAACGTTATAAATATTATTTCTATGTAGTAATTGTAATATCAACTATAATATAAAAGTATTGTAAATAAAGTTTACAACGTTCCAAAAAGTTGTTAAAATGTTATCTTACAACAATTTTTTAAACGTTGTTGATTGTATTTCCATTTAAAAAATATAATTTATAAATAAAAATATATTGATTACAATTACAACACAAATACATATATAAATACATGATCAATCATTTTGTTCCAATGTGCCATACCTATTTTACCAGGACTGGATCGATCGGACGCTTTGCGATCACTAGCTCTTTATTTGATCAAAATTACAAGCAGTAGAGGTAGAATGAGTTTTTGCGGTGTTATCATCAATCCCAACCCATTAGCATCTTTATCACTCTGTTGACAATCTTACTTCGAGAGAAAAATAGCTCATAGTCGTTGTCGAGGACTTTGTAGACTTCTCACTCCCCAGTAACATGACTATTAATCTCTAATTAGAAAATTTGAAGAATAGTTTTCGAACCTTCTAGATAAGGAGAAAGTACTAACTTTATTTCGTATGACAGTTGAATATATTACACGGGCACGAAAAAATGGTATCGATTATTTATATGTGTCCACATTTGTTCTCACAAGGGACTATGTATGTATCTATTTGAAAATATCTATATCACGTATGTGTATCATGTCTAGACAATACATAAACATACATTTGCAAAGGAATGAGAAGATATTGATATATCGTCACCATTCCTTCATTTGGTCATAGCGTTCATGTTTTACTATGTGTGCTGATGTCTAAGAAGATTGTGAACACATTGCCTATAAATATGTACAACTTTGCCTATAAATATGTACTCCCCACCACATTATATAATATATTAGTGTACGTGTCATACTGGATTATATAATATATACATTGGATGAAATAGGGTAGTAGCATAAGTCAGGTACAAACAGCCTAGAAATCTATATCAAATAGTACATCTCCTAAATAAATACAACATCCCAAATATACATCAAAATGGAGGCAAATCCAGCAACCTAGCTACTAACTAAAGTACTACTGTAGGTGCATCCTCAACAAGCAACGACTCTAAGGGAAATCTCCTCGGCGTGGTCGTAAGTCATCTAAATCCTCTAAAAAATATTATCCAGTCAGAATTAGGGCAAAGTACAACCCAATAGCAGTTCCAACTAGAAGCCTAAAACTATAAAGCAGTGATAAAGAAGATGCTATATACGATAAAGAACAAACTGATGCAATAAAAGTAATAAAAAGAGACAGTCAATATAATTATTAGAATGTAATCAGTACGAGGAAGTAATGGAAGAGGATCTACAATATTAGGGATCGAGCAATGTAATCGATGAACTGAATATGGAAACTATAATAGACAATGTATTTTGACATACCAAATAGTTATGTGATCGGCTTGGGATATTCGATGATTTACACTAAGACAAACTAGCCCAACCATACGTGAATTGTATGATTAGCTAGTAACCGATGATTTACACGACTTATCGATAGTTCTTGATCACATACCTAACTAGTATTTTTCTCGTCCCGACTAATATGATGGATCAAACTATGACACGTTACTAGCCGATATATCCAATTTTAACCAATATTATCCAATGTTATTTGATACTAACGAGAAAAAGTAGCTGATACCATTGCGTTGAATCAAGGTAACATCTCGTGACTGAAGGTCCAATAACAATACCAATCCATGTACCATCGTGTCAAGAATCATAAGTAACATTTCTAAATACATGAATAATAGTAGTAAACAAATAATGAACACTATCAGAGAATGTACTTGCCTGAGATTCGATGTAGAATATCAATAGTGTCCGATATGGTGCCTCGAAGACTTAAATATGGAATATTAATGTCAATAGGTATTTTGGAATCATAATCATGTTATACCAGCTCTAAACTAGGTCTCTAGGTCAATTCTAAGTCAACCGGGTAAAACTAGATCGTGTCTATACCTTATATAGCATACCAAGTATCATGATAACCTATTCTATATGTACTCATGCATATGGATATCTACTCTTGCCTCTACCTGCCTTGCATGCATCTAAGACATAATAACTATATGATTACCTATATAAATACCCATTGATACTATGCCTTATCAAATTATAACCATTACCTATATTCTTTACCCCTATCCATATCCCTATTATAGTTATCAATGCATATCAATAATCCTTAGCAGCCTATACCATAATGTTTGATACGGTATCCATATGTTAACAAGTGATTCTATGTCCAAACCATATTTATATACATCCATACCATAGGTACCCACAATCATGGTATGCCATGATACACTCTAACTACCCTGTTCATGGTTAAACCAAATCCTAGAACTAAACCCATATCTAGGTGTCACCTTGGTCAACTTGTACCTATTTCCATATATCCTTCACGTAGCCTATGTGATTCACCCAAATTACTACCTATATCCTTCACATTGGTGTCCATTTACCCATATTCTCATTAACTAGACCTTAATACCTATTCCTTATCTAGACACTACCTTTGTGAACTAATATACCCATTCATTACCTATACGCACCATTCTACCCTAACTCACATTTACAACTCTTGTGTGACACTCTCACACAATGCACAGCTTACATACCTTCTGTACACTGACATGTGCTCAGTCCCTTGCTGTGCAGGACGCACAAGCTAAGCTTCCCTGACTGCAGGAGTAGAAAGCCCCTACCTACACATGCCTAAACCCCTACCCCTTGCTAAATACTGCTATATTACCTTGACTAGTAGACTCTCCCCTTGCCTTTTTTTACTGCATTTACCTTACCTTACCTGCAGCGATACCCTTACCAGGAACCTGTCCTTGCTGTCACACCCTGGCCAATGCCCCAAGCCCTGTACAGGCCCATTCCAGAGCACCTTGGTGCACTGGTGCACTGTGCACTAGTGTGCAAATTACCTATTGTTGAGTGCCCATTGCACAGGTAATGAGGGCACTCCCTTACCTATAACTAATACATGACACTCTATTAATGCCAAAGCATAACCCACACATTCCTAACTGCCACAACCTATATACACAAAAAATGTATTATATTATATATATATATATATATATATATATATTATAATATATATATATATTTACCCCACTCTCAAGACAGGTATTATACACTT
>JANAVB010023999.1:6607995-6816076 GCA_029216955.1 Iris pallida | reverse complement strand
ATATTATATATATATAATATATAAAATATATAATATATAATATATAATATATATATTATATAATATATATATATATAATATATATATATATATAGTAAAAGAATATGGCAAGCCATTAATTCCATATAATTAGGGCTTAGGAGGTACATTCAACAATATTGTTCATACATAATCAACTCAAGCTAGGCTGCCACTGTAGGAAAGCAGTCATCATCACACAAGTCACCAAAAGCACTAAAAGTTGCAATAAACATCAGCATCTAGAAGAACCATGGCGGGAAGGAGAGCTCAGCTAGAAGAAAGTTTCTAAGTAACTTTTTACAATAATTAGTCTAAGCAATGAGAAAGGGTTAGAACAGTCAGCATAAAGGACTCGTAGGTGAAAGTCGTTGATCCAGTGTACATCGTATCCTTCTCCTTGAACTTCTCTGTCAGGCCTAGTGAGGCAGCACTCGATGAAGTAATCATATTCAATAGATTATGCCTTTGCTCTTATCAAACTTCGAAACAAGCAATTCTAGGACCGTAGATGATACAGCAAATCCTAGGCTCAAAAGGCATCCCGCCAGCTCTGTCATGTCAATTCCCCCACTGCAATCATGATCAAACCTCTCGAATATGGCCCGCCAACTCTGAAGGCTATAAAACAAAGTGATGAACACTTTTGGTCCGATTCTTGTGGACGTTGGAGGAGGTGAAGAGGTACAACAGAGATGCACCACTGAGGCTGAAGCTGGTTGTAGGAGGAGAGGGCCCTGCAGCTCCTTGTCATCAATAAAGTCGCTCCCGTCTGCGTCGCCTCCTGGAAGCATGCCACGACGTTGGGGTCCGTCCCTGGCGGGATGCCGACGGCACGAGCGCTGCGAAGGGGCTCCCGTAAGGCCAGGCTGCCGGAGCATCGGACCGTAGCCGGAAGGAGGAGCCGACCCGTAGCCAGAAGGAGGACCGGACTCCTAGCCGGAAGGAGGAGCCGACCTGTAGCCGAACGGAGGAGCAGACCCATAGCCAAACGGAGGAGCGGCCCCGTACCCGAAAGGAGGAGCGGACCCATAGCCGGACGGAGGAGCAGACCCGTACCCTGACAGAGAAGCGATGGATAGCCACTCGGAGTTGGAGCGGATCCATATCCGCCTTGAGGAGGAGGGGAGGATCTATACCCCCATGAGGAGGATGAGCGGATCCGTACCGCTCTGTTGGCTTCCATTGGGAGGTTTGTTCTTTCCGCCACGGAGGGGACGGGAGGCGCGGAGGGGGCGGAGTAAGGGGAGGTGGAGTAGGGGTTCGGTGGCGGAGCACCGTAAGAGTGGTAAACAAATCCACCGCCACTGTGGGGGTAACCAGCTCCTGCTATTTGAGATATTTTTCTTTATTATTTGGGGGCTCTCCTAGATTTCTTTTATATATTATATATATATATATATATATATAATATATTATAGGAACGAATTTGTAAAACACAATACTCTAGAGGGGGGTGAATAGAATAGGCAGTGGAATATAGCTCATTTAAAAAGTTAGCAGCAAGATTACAGAGACAATATATATGACAAATAAATAATGTAAAAGCAGAGATTAGAAAGTAAATGCAAAGACAATGATGTATACTAGTTTTCCTCTTGTGAGGACTAGTCCAGTCGGAAGAAGTCTAGCTTCCAGTTAAATCCACTATAGGAATAAACCGCAAGTTTTCATACGAAGTCCTTGCAACTTCTACAAACGTGAGCTTTGATTCGAAGTACTCGTCCAACTTCAGTTGTGAAGAGTCTTTCTTCAATCAAGTCTCTGATTACAATCGCTCTGAAGCTTCTAGACAGTACCGTACTAGCAAATCGACTAGAGGATTGTAATTAGCTTGGGATTTAAAAAATAAAGCTTAGAACTCTTTGGAATAGAAAAGTAGGCTTTAGAGAGAAAAGATGAAAGTGAATTGGGTGTGTTGAAATGATCGAAATCTTTCTCTATTTATAGTTTTTCCAAAGGCAGAACACTAGGAGAATTCGGACAGAACTCTATGAGAAAATTTTGTAAAAATCCGTAACTACAGGGAGACCAAGTTTTCAAACATTCAAAACACAACGACCACTAACCGAACTCTGGCCGAACTCGGGCCGAACTCTGGCCGAGTTCTGTCAGAGTTTAGTCAGGATTTTTACAAATTGATTTTTGGTCTTTTTGAAATTATTTAAGCACTTAGAAGCTTTTTGTAAATAGGGATTGTTTTTCAAAACATGGGATATTTTGAAAATTTTTAGGATAGCCTATTTGCCAGTACGATTCGGTGTACAATGTATTCCTAAACTCAATAAAAATAAAAATTATATTGCATAAATGAAATACAGACTCGAGTAGCAAACACAGCTTCGGTCTTGAAAAGATCGGATAGATATTCTCTCGCAGTGTCCAAGAGTCTAAAACTTCTTTAAGTAGCCCTTATACCGAGACAGAGTTTGATTAATTATTAAAATCAGGTTTGAGCATGACCAATGGGCCAACAATCTCCCCCATTTTGATAATTGACAAACCTTGACCGATGTAACATCTTTGATCGATAAGATTTGAAAGATGATCAAAATTGCAAATTGTACTGTATCCTGGAAAAAATGTTCTTGTATCCGGCATAGATGTTAGATATATTCTCCTCCGTTGTCACTTAGCAAAATAATTGCAAAAAGAGAAGCTCCCACACAATATATGCATAAGAAACAATAGTTTAAGAAATATAAACATAATAAATAGAAAAACAAAATTTCACAGGCAGTTTATATTTCACAGACAGTTAATATTGAAGCATAAAGAGAAAGTGCTATAAAAAATATGGAATAATGCTAAGCTGAATTAAAATATGCTAAAGAAAGCATAAAACATATTCACAGAATATCATCATAGACAAACACAATCTCAGTGCAAAATAAACTAAAAGGATAGAGTACTAATGATATCTTGGAATGTCGGAGCATTTTCAAGTAACAAAGACATAGTCAAAGTCTCAAAAAGTGATTATTTAGACAAAATACAGTACGTCTAGATCACAAATCCTCATCATCATCTGCAGTGCCAGTACGTCCACCATGTCCGGATGGACCAGCTCCAGAAGTGCCAGCTCCAGAGGTGATGGAGTAGCACCCAAACCACGGTACCAATCGTAAGCATTACCGGGCTAAAAGAGAGTATATACCACCTCATCCTCATAGCGGTAACCGAAGACAGCTGGATATCGGGGAAGAGAACTGGCAGAATGTCCAGTCTTAGCAAATCGGAGATCAGCGAAGGAGTTGGCTAGTGCCTGAAATTGAGTCACATCACGGGACTCGTGTTCCTTGGATGTGTCAGTGATGAATGTCCAGAGATCAGAAAGGTGCTGATGGATACCATCAAAAGACATAGGGTAATCCTGATGAGGTGGGATAGGTGTAGGAGGTACGACAGTACTACGACGAGATAACTAGAGGTACTTGGGCTCAGTATCCCGAGCACAAGTAGACAGATCGATGTCAAATCACTGAAAGATGCGTAGAATGAACATCACATAAGAGAGATATCGATCTCTTACGCGACATCGTTCCATCATCTGGATAATAGTCTTGGGAACCGAAAATAGAATTCCCTTGATGATGTGGTAGAGGGCAGATAGTTCAAGATTTGTAACATTATCTTTTGAAGTAGACTTTAGAAGAATAGTGGAATAGATGATGGGTTGTAACTCATAGTTAAACAAGTTCAAGTTTGTAGCCTTGAACTTTCCAGAACGAACACGTGCAGGTGCACAAAGATCGTTCTTGAAGCTGAGAAGAGTCATACTATCGGGAAAATCAAAATCAGTGATATCATCGAACGGGGCACCTTCGTTAGGAACACCATGGATTTCCAATAACAAGACATCATTAAACTCGATGTTAATACCTCCGACACGAGTCTTAACATCAAAAGTGTCTAACACAAAGTTGTAGTAAAACAATCTAATGGCATTAGTAGCTATAGGGAATTTTTCAGTGACAAGTCGGTGTAACCCTAATGCCTCAAAGTTAGGACAGTGCTCAGGTAACACAGTCCACTTAATCGGGGCGCCAGTGCATATGGTGCACATGATAAATTCACCATACCATAGTAATGATTGGTCATGAGTTTTAAAATAAAACTCATTTTATGCACCGTCGGCCGATTGGACCGGAGAAAAGAGTGAACCCGATGGTGGATTCGAGGACGATGCCTCTTCACTGGTATTAGTCTTCTTCCTCTTGGAAGGAGTGAATCCCTTAGGCATTTCTTCCAAATATGAATAGAAATGATGAAATTGAAGGAGGTGGAAGAAGAGAGTTACACCTTCCAAAAATTTAGTATGTTGTAGAGAAAGGAATTCTCCGCACGAATCCAAAATTGGAATAGAAATCTCCAAACGGATTGGAAGCAAAGAGTTGGAGAAAAGCTAGGGCTTTGAGGGCTCGGGCGTCTGCGGCTACTGTTTGATGAAGTTTGGAAGTGACGAAGAGGAGGGGGCCTTGGTTCTGACTTAAAAGCAGATACCACCAACAGAACTCGGGCCAAATTCGGACCGAACTCGGGCCGAATTTGCCAAGGTTTCTTTTGTTAAATTTTGAAAAAGGAAAAATTTGTGGGCCACATACTTTTCATCAACTCCTTTCAATTATTTAATTCTAATTTTAGTAATTTTAAATTTTAATTAATATAATTAATATAATTAATATAATTTTATAAATTAAATTTTGTTACACATCGACTATTTTAGATTAGTTGTAGGGGTACTGTCCCAGCTAACGGTAGTTCACCGAGGAACAATTAAATACCGCTTCGCTTCGACCGTAGTCGTGGTGACAGACAGACCCTTTGTAGGCTTGTCTCAAAAACAGTTTTTGAGTATTGGAAAAATAATTGTATAAAACAAAATTAATTAATATTATTGACATCTAAAATTCTTAATTTTCGACGTAAAATAGTGAAACGATGTTCCGCTAGAGGTTTTGTTAAGATGTTAGCTAATTAATTCTCTGTGTCTATGTATACAAGGTTGATATCTCTATTTTTTTATTTATCTCTAAAAAAATGATGTCAAATCTTGATATGTTTAGTACAAGAGTGACATACTGGATTTTTAGTAAAATTGATAGTGCTAGTGTTGTCACAGAAAATGGTTATGTGAGTGTATAGTAGGCCAAAGTCCTCTAAGGTTTGCTTCATCCACAAATTTTGTGCACAACAACGTTCTGCGGCGATATACTCAGGCTAAGTTGTTGATAATGTGACAAAATTTTGTTTCTTGCTAAACAAATAGACTAAAGCTTTGCCAAGGAAATGATGTGTACCACTGGTAATTTTTCTATCTACTTTACATCCAGCAAAATCAGTATTCGAATAACCGGTTAGGTCAAATGACATGGTTTTGGGATACCATAAGTCGACAGAAAAAGTGCCTTTAAGGTATCAGAAGATACGCTTAACTGCACACAGATGTGATTCCTTAGGATTGGCTTAAAAATGTGCACACAAGTAAACACTAAACATTATATCAGGTCGACTAGCAGTTAAGTAAAGTAAACTACCAGTCATACCTTGATACGTACGTATGTCGACAGGTTTGCCTTGTTCATCAATATCAAGCTTAGTTAAAGTTTCTATCGAAGTGCCAAGTGGTTTTACTGCTTCCAGATCGAACTTCTTTAATAAATCTTTTGTATACTTGGCTTGATTTATGAACGTGCCATTGTTGGTTTGTTTGATTTGCAGTCCAAGAAAGAATTTTAGCTCTCCCATCATGCTCATCTCAAACTCATTCTACATATACTTTAAAAATTCTTGACAAAAAGATTCATCAGTAGATCCAAAAATGTTATCATCTTCATAAATTTCGATCAAAAGAAAATTGTTATTAAAAAACTTTATAAACAGTGTAGTATCAACCTTCCTTTTTGGAAAGCCATTGTCAAGTAGAAAAGAACTTAGACAATCGTACCAAGCACGAGGGGCTTGTTTCAAACCGTATAATGCCTCCTTTAACTTGAAAACATAATCAGGATTTTTAAAATCAGTAAAACCTGGAGGTTGAGCTACATAAACTTTTTCTTTTATAAAACCATTCAAAAATGCACTTTTAACATCCATTTGAAATAACTTAAAATTATGAAAATATGCAAATGCACATAACATGCGAATGGATTCTAATCTCGCAACTGGGGCATAAGTCTCATCGTAGTCGATACCTTCTTCCTGAATTTATCCTTGAGCTACGAGTCGAGCCTTGTTACGAGTCACTAAGCTATTTCCATTCAATTTATTTCGGAATACCCAGCGGGTGCCAATGACTGGATGATCAATGGGCTTGGGAACAAGTTTCCAAACATGATTCTGTTCGAATTGGTTCAATTCCTCTTGCATAGCATCTAATTAAAAATTATTATTACATGCTTCTTCAATATTTTTGGGTTCAAGCTGTGAAATAAATGCAAAACATGAAGGTATATCTTTACTAGAGGAACAAGTACTTACACCCTTGGTAATCTCACCAATTACCAAGTCCTTTGGATAGTCTGCCAAAAATCTCATTTCTTTTGGCATATCCTCTGGATTGTTGGTTCTGACTTCTGGTTCTGTACGTGATTTGCTTGGAGAACCAGCTGGTGTTTTGTGTGAAGGTTCTGTAGGAGTAGTACTAGGTGTACTTATGTCTTCATCATCATCATCGACTGAATATTGATTGAGTTCGTCAAATTTAATATTTATTGATTCTTCGATGATCATCGTTCTCTTATTGAAGAATCTGTACCCTTTGATTTTTGTCGCATGACCTAAAAAAGATACCTTCATCAACCGTTTCGTCAAAATTTCCAAATTTATCTTTAGTATTAAGAATAAAACATTTACAACCAAATACTTTGAAATAAGAAGCATAGGGAGTTCTATCAAACCATAATTCATAGGGAGTCTTCTTCGATATAGGTCGAATTAGAACCCTATTGAGAACAAAGCACATTGTACTTACAGCTTCAGCCCATAGGTATTTAGGTAGACTAAACTAGTTTAGCATTACTCTAGCCATTTCAGATAGAGTCCTGTTCTTACGTTCCACAACTCTATTTTGTTGTGGATTCTTAGGGCAAGAGAACTCATGCAAATAACCGTGTGTGTCACAAAATTGCTTGAACTCTACATTCTTAAATTCTCCGCCATGATCGCTTCGAAGGCGAGTGATCATGAACCCTTTTTCATTTTGAACCTTCTTACAAAAGGTGACGAATTCTGATAATGCATCTTTCTTGCGTGCAAGAAAATATACCCACGTGTATCTAGAGAAATCATCTACTATTACAAATACATATAACTTACCACCTAGGCTTGAAATTCTACTAGGTCCAAATAAATCCATATGCAGCAATTGTAGAGGTCTAGTGGTACTTACAACGTTTTTGGACTTAAAAGTGGATCAGGTAGCTTTGTTCTTTTCACATTCACTACATTCTGTATCCTTCTTGAAAGAAATGCCCGGTAAGCCTCGAACCAGCTTCTTTGTGGATAGTCTTAAAATTGTGTCCATGTTTGCATGACCGAGTCTCATGTGTCATAGTTGGCTCTCATCAATTTTGGCCATCAAGCATCTACCTGCTTTGTTAGAATCTTCTACAGATAGAAAATATATATATTGTCTTCCCTAATACCTTCAAAGATAGTACTACCAGTTGAGCCATCAATTATAGTACATTTGTTTTTGAAAAAGTTAATACCATAATCGTGATCAGCCAAATGGCTTATGCTGAGCAGATTATGTTTTAACTCGGTAACTAGACAGACATCTTTAATCACAGGGTAGGGGGCCTTACCAATATTACCAATACCAATTATGTACCTTTCAAATTATTACCGAAGGAGACATATCCTTCTTTCTTTTTTGACAGTATTACGAATAATGAAGCATTACCGGTCATATGCCGTAAGTAACCGCTGTTGAGGATCCATTTGTTTTTAGCATGTGAAGGACGTTTCACCTACAAAAGAATTTACAGATGAAAACTTTGGTACCCATTTCTTGTAGGGTTCTGGAATGTTAGTTTTTGGTATCCATGCACATATTTTTAAATCAACAAGCTTTCTAACTCTACATGAAGAAGAAATATGACCAATGGTGCCACAATAGTGACATCTAGCATGCTGAGTGTTGAAAGCAGAGTGTTGTGCATTATTGGTAGGTCAAGGTTTTCTAGTATAAAAGAATGCATGCCTATTTGTCCTCTTGGGCAATGGTTTGGTTTGGTTAGGTCTGACAGTATTTGGTTTGACCTGTTCCGATGATTCGGTAGGTGACACGTGTTAGAGTATGAAGAAGTAACTTCAAGCTATTTTCCTATCCTAATTTCCAACTTTTTGGAGGTGTCATATAATAAAATATATTTAGCAGCGAGTGCATCATTTCTAACAGTAGCTTGCTGGAGACTTTTCTTCTCTTTGAGTAACTCTTCCTCTAATTGGATAATGGTCTTGTCATTCTCTTCGGATAGTCTTTGGGTCTCGTATAATAACAGATTAACAGAAGAAACCTCACCTTCCTTACTAGAACAATTACTACTTCTAAACTCATCTACTAGGTCGGTAAGTCTTCCTATTTCACCTTTGTACTCTTTGAGTACCTTCTTAGAGGTCTGGTATTTGCTACACAGTATTCTGTAATCCCCTAAGAGTTCAGTAAAGGCTTCTCCTAGTTGCTCAAAGTTAAAATTATTATAAGTATCAAACAGGGGGTTAGTGGTTACCTGATTGTACGCCATCAAGCATACGTTTGCATCATCATCTGATTGCTCGTCTTCTGAGTCACTATCTTCACTTTCATGACATATGCTTGTATTGGCATATCGTCAGGATGTAGACTTCTTCAAGTAGCCCTTGTCATATTTGTTGTACTTCCTGGTTGATGATGATGTTGTTGGACAATCTTTCCTCAAGTGTCCTTTCTTTTTATAACCATAGCAAATAGGATCTTCATCGTTGTTGTTACTGTTGCTGTTGTTGTCCTTTGTTCTTCTATTGAACCTCGTAAACTTCTTAAATTTTCTTACCATAAGAGCGTGATCCTCAGTGCCAGAGTCACTGTCGTCGGAATCATCTTCTAAAGATCTTCTATGTTGAGCCTTGAAAGCGATCGACTTCTCGGACTTCTCTTTTGGTGTTGCATCTTCAAAGTCTTGAAGTTTCAGTTCGTGAGTGAGTAGCTTACCCATGAGTGATTCAATAGACATGGTTATGAGGTCGTTCCCTTCAATGATTGCTATAGCCTTTGGTATCCATTTCTTTGTGAAAGCTCGCAACAGTTTATAAATATTTTCATGGTTAATGTACTCCTTGCCTAATGATGACAGAGGATTTATAATATCCAGGAATCTCGTAAACATCTGGGTGACAGATTCGTTTGGCTTTATCTTGAATGTCTCATACTCCTGAGTAAGTCTGCTGATCTTTGACTTCTTGACTTGTGTTGTTCCTTTGTGGGTTACTTCGAGAAGTTTTCACACTTTATTTGATTTTGTGCATGTAGACACCCAGTTAAATTCAGTCCTGTCTAAAGTACAAAATAAAGCATTAATAGCACGTGCGTCAAGACCGGCATTTTTGTTTTCATCTTCAGTATATTTATCATGTGATTTTTCAACCAAAATATCTTCAACAAGAATACGAGGAGGCTTTTTGTAGCCATCAACAACTATAGACCATAAGTCAAAATCTAGAGATTTTAAGAAGAAACTCATCCGTATTTTCCAGTAGGTATAATTTGTACCGTCAAACATAGGAGGTCTGTTTGTGGCTTGGCCTTCTCTTATGAACTTTACAGTTGTCATGTGATGTGATGTGATCTATGTAACAGTTAAGAAAGACAAAATTATAACTACAATGTTACCTTGCTTTACTTGTATAACCCGCTCTGATACCAATTGTTGGAACGAATTTGTAAAGCACAATACTCTAGAGGAAGGGGTGAATAGAGTAGGCAGCGGAATATAGCTAATTTAAAAAATTAGCAGCAAGATCACAGAGACAATATATATCACAAATAAATAATATAAAAGCAGAGATTAGAAAGCAAATGCAAAGACGACGATGTACACTGGTTTCCTCTTGTGAGGACTAGTCCAGTCGGAAGAACTCTAGCTTCCGGTTGAATCTACTATTGGAATAAATCGCAAGTTTTCATACGAAGTTCTTGCAACTTCTACAAATGCGAGCTTTGATTCGAAGTACTCGACTAACTTCAATTGTGAAGAGGCTTTCTTCAATCAAGCCTCTTATTACAATCGCTCTGAAGGTTTTAGACCGTACCGCACTGGCAAATCGACTAGAGGATTGTAACTGACTTAGGATTTGAAAAAATAAAACTTAGAACTCTTTGGAATAGAATAGTAGGCTTTAGATGGAAGAGATGAATGTGAATTGGTGTGTTAAAATGATCAAAATCCTTCTGTATTTATAGTTTTCCCAAAGACAGAACTCAAGCAGAATTTGGGCAGAATTCGGACAGAACTCTATGAGAAAATCTCGTAAAAATTTGTAACTGCAGGGAGACCAAGTTTTCAACCGTTCAAAACACAACGGCCACTAACCAAACTTTGGTCGAACTCGGGTCAAACTCTGGTCGAGTTCTGTCCCGGTTTAGTCAGTGTTTTTGCAAATTAATTTTTGGTCTTTTTGAAATTCTTTTAGGCAGTTAGGAGCTTTTTGTAAATAGGGGCTATTTTTTAAACATGGGATATTTTTGAAAATATTTTTAGGCTATCCTATTTGACAATACGACTCGGTGCACAATGTATTCCTAGACTCAATAAAAATGAAAATTACATTACATAAAGGAAATACAGACTCGAGTGGCAAACACAGCTTCGGTCTTGAATAGATCGGATAGCTATTCTCTTGCAGTGTCCAAGATTCCAAAACTTCTTTAAGTAGCCCTTATACCGAGACATAGTTTGATCAATTTTTAAAATTAGGTTTGACCATGACCAATAGGCCAACATATATATGTTTATATATATATATATGTATATATATATATAATATATATATATATATATATATATGTAGTGTATTGATAGATAGATAGATAGATAGATAGATATGTAGATATTTGGGAGGTAGGGACAGCAGGGAGATAGGGTCTGTGCACATGGGTGCACATGATCTGTGGAGCATGTGTGCAGTTATAAGAGTTACATGTCCCTGTGTGTATAACATAGGTGAACCCATGCAGTACGACAGAGAACAACAGCATCAAGAGCTTGCTGCCAGCAGCAGGGAGAGATGAGAGCCAGGATAGCATCTATGTGTAACAGTGTGTGCATTTGGGGTATGAGCAGTAGTAGCAGTGAGTAATAGTTATTTGGTGTAGGTATGTCATTAGACTAGTGTGTGTGTTTGTGTGTATGTTACAGTAATGTCTAGGTCAGGGATTATGGTAGGTAAATACTGGTATAAAAAAAACATAAGGGTATTTATAATATGATACCTATGTGATATGTGAAGGGGTACATAGAAGAGTTAGGGGAGTATCTTGAGTGCATGGGTAAAGGTTCAGCTATGGTATGTTTATAGGTATTTGGTTTATCTTGGTAAAACAAGGGTTTAGCATAGGTAAATGGATATTGTTATACGTGAAATTGGTTGGAAAATTATGACATATAGAAGATAAGGATATATAGAGGGGTATTGGCTTTGACTTGTGTATTGGTAGGTTTAAGTAATAAGTAAGGTAACTGATTTTACCTTCTGATTAGATATTGGGGTAAACTGCTAGAATGATGATATAAATAAGCCTATAAGTATACTAGATAGGTAGATACATTGGGTTATGGCCTAAGGTAACTGGCTAGAATACCTTGGTATAATAAGGTATGGACCTAAAAATTTAGCTATGACCTAGTTGACCAAGTTTAGCGAGGTATTGACCCAATCGACCTAGTTTGACCTACAAATGACTTGGAGACCTAGTATTGAGCTAGTATAGCTTGTTAATGATTCTAAAACACATATTGACATTGATATTCCATATTTAGGTCTGCGAGGCACCGTATCGAATACTGTAAATATTTTACATCGGATCTCAGGCGAGTACTTTCTTTGATAATTTCATGTTTATGATATCTTCTATGTTTAATGTATTTAGTATAGATATCCTTGATTTCTTGACACATTAGTTACGCGGATTAGTATTTCCTGGATCTTGTCATGAGATGTTATTTCCTAGACACTGATTCCTGCGAAGGCTCGCGACCTTCTCAGAGAATTACGTGTTGTAACGTGCCATGGTTGGATCCACTATACCAATCGGGGGTAAGAAGTAGTAGTGTATATATATGATCGTACCCTTCTTGTTCATGTCTTGTTCCCTGCGAGTGTTAATCATATACTGTACGTATGATTAACTAGGCCATAAATTCATGTACAAGTTCCTAAGCCGATCACATGTTGAAACTAGTACTCACTCACGTAGATAGTTATTTTCTTATTACTGTACATGATGATTCATGTTCTCCTATTTACTTGCAATATTTCTATATATATAATATTCATCTACATAATTACCTTATAATGTATATTCTCTCTATTTACTACTAAATTGTTTTTATCATTACTGGAACCGTTATTAAAGATGTACTTCGCCCCAATTCTGCCTGGATGTATTTTTTAGACGATACTGATGATAGTTGCCCGACCTATTACGGCACCCACGACGTGGTTGGCGTAGATCGGGAGACTCTGATCCATGAGGGTTTAGTTCTAGCTAAGGAGGCTTATTTAGCGACTTAGTTAGGTTAAATTTGTCTCCAGCTTGACTCTCGACCTATTTATTACTTTGAGAATTATTTTGTGATAGATGACACTTAGACTCTGGACTTGTATTTTGATATGTTAAACTCTTGGATATATCTCATTATGATTTACATCACTATCGTGACACTTATCTTCCTTAGTCATTGTGATTGAGTATGATCATATCATTATTTGTCCTCCATTTGTAGATAATTATCGTGACAGGTTATGAAATGCACTGCTATAGTAGACCAAGACAGTATTTTGCCACCGATTATGTGACGAAGGCTGGGCGTTATAACGCACTCGTGCCCCTGTATCGGGTGCGGGTTATGACAATGAGATATAGAAACCTCCATTTCGGAGCTTGCCATGACCCTAGGGGCTGGCGTAATGATCGATGGATCAGGGACCGCAGGCTCCAGCACCAGTACCACCCTTCTAGGTGCAACCCTACTAGTGGTTCACCAAGGGATATATCCCAGATCGGACCACCGAGAGCAGGAGTGTTTCCCACACCAAGACCTATGTTTGACACTAGGTGACTAGAAATAGTAGCGCCCACAGCTCCCAAAATTGGGTCAACCATTCCGCTAGGGACTTCACCTTCGGCCAATGGGTCAGCGGTGTCATGACCCGCACCCAGTTTAGGGGCACGAGCATATGGGTACGTTCAGCCTACGCCGCAGTATCGACGGTAGAACGCTGTATAGGTCGACTGTAGTACCTAACATCTACCAGATATAGAATATAACATGCCATCTCCGCACGGAGGAATAATATGACATCCATAACATAACTCAATCATATAATCCAAGGAAAATGAAAGCACGATATTGATATAAGATAAGAAAACGATAAAATAGGGTAGTAGCATAAGTCAGGTACAAACAGCCTAGAAATCTATATCAAATAGTACATCTCCTGAATAAATACAACATCCTAAATATACATCAAAATGGAGGCAAATCCAGCAACCTAGCTACTAACTAAAGTACTACTGTAGGTGCATCCTCAACGAGCAACGGCTCTAAGGGAAATCTTCTCGACGTGGTCGTCAGTCATCTAAATCCTCTGAAAAATATTATCCAGTCAGAATTAAAGCAAAGTACAACCCAATAGCAGTTCCAACTAGTTGACTAAAACTATAAAGCAGTGATAAAGAAGATGCTATATACGATAAAGAACAAATTGATGCAATAAAAGTAATAAAAAGAGAGTCAATATAATTATTAGAATGTAATCAGTACGAGGAAGTAATGGAAGAGGATCTACAATATTAGGGATCGAGCAATGTAATCGATGAACTGAATATGGAAACTATAATAGACAATGTATTTTGACATGCCAAATAGTTATGTGATCGGCTTGGGATATTCGATGATTTACACTAAGAAAAACTAGCCCAACCATACATGAATTGTATGATTAGCTAGTAACCGATGATTTACACGACTTATCGATAGTTCTTGATCACATACCTAACTAGTATTTTTCTCGCCCCGACTAATATGATGGATCAAACTATGACACGTTACTAGCCGATATATCCAATTTTAACCAATATTATCCAATGTTATTTGATACCAACGAGAAAAAGTAGCTGATACCACTGCGTTGAATCAAGGTAACACCTCGTGACTGAAGGTCCAATAACAATACCAATCCATGTACCATCGTGTCAAGAATCATAAGTAACATTTCTAAATACTTGAATAATAGTAGTAAACAAATAATGAAAACTATCAGAGAATGTACTTGCCTGAGATCCGATGTAGAATATCAATAGTGTCCGAAATGGTGCCTCGAAGACTTAAATATGGAATATTAATGTCAATTGGTATTTTAGAATCATAATCATGTTATACCAGCTCTAAACTAGGTCTCTAGGTCAATTCTAAGTCAACCGGGTAAAACTAGATCGTGTCTATACCTTATATAGCATACCAAGTATCATGATAACCTATTCTATATGTACTCATGCATATGGATATCTACTCTTGCCTCTACCTGCCTTGCATGCATCTAAGACATAATAACTATATGATTACCTATATAAAATACCCATTGATACTATGCCTTATCAAATTATACCCATTACCTATATTCTTTACCCCTATCCATATCCCTATTATAGTTATCAATGCATATCAATAATCCTTAGCAGCCTATACCATAATGTTTGATACGGTATCCATATGTTAACAAGTGATTCTATATCCAAACCATATTTATATACATCCATACCCTAGGTACCCACAATCATGGTATGCCATGATACACTCTAACTACCTTCTTCACGCTTAAACCAAATCCTAGAACTAAACCCATATCTAGGTGTCACCTTGGTCAACTGTACCTATTTCCATATATCCTTCACATAGCCTATGTGATTCACCCAAATTACTACCTATATCCTTCACATTGGTGTCCATTTACCCATATTCTCATTACCTAGACCTTAACACCTATTCCTTATCTAGACACTACCTTTGTGAACTAATATGCCCATTCATTACCTATACGCACCATTCTACCCTAACTCACATTTACAACTCTTGTGTGATACTCTCACACAATGCACAGCTTACATACCTTCTATGCACTGACATGTGCTCAGTCCCTTGCTGTGCAGGACGCAAAAGCCAAGCTTCCCTGACTGCAGGGAGTAGAAAGACCCCTACATATACATGCCTAAACCCCTACCCATTGCTAAATACTGCTATATTACCTTGACTAGTAGACTCTCCCTTACCTTTTTCACTGGATTTACCTTACCTTACCTGCAGCGATACCCTTACCAGGAACCTGTCCTTGCTGTCACACCCTGGCCAATGCCCCCAAGCCCTGTACAGGCCCATTCCAGAGCACCTTGGTGCACTGGTGCACTGTGCACTAGTGTCACTACAAGAAAACATGGTTTCTGTGGCACGTAAAGTTGTCACAGAAGTTATGAAACTCGTCACAACACATCTTCTGTGACGAGTACAGTGACGACATACTTTCGTAGCATATACCTCCGTAGCTGAAAGAATAAGTGACGACTAAAAGACGCTGTCACAGAAAGTTATCTACTGTGACATGAATATGTTGTAACTGATAGTATACTTTTCTGTGACAACATATGTATCACTAAAAATGTTATAAGTGACGCACAATATTATCACAAATAGCATTTTATTGTAATTAAAAATAAATATACATTTTTGAAAATAAAAATAAAAATTATTTCTGTGACGACGTTTGACATCACAAAAAAAATTTAGTAACACATTTATCGTTGTCACAATAAACATATGTGTTTAGTGACAAGTACATGTCATCATTGTAAACACTTGCAGTAACACTTTTATTGTTGTCACTGTATACTTATATGTTTAGTGAAGGTAAATATTGTCACCGTAGTGTACACTTTATATGTTTGGTGGCAAATCAATTTTGTCACGAGAATTTTTTTGTCATTGTCATTATTCATTGAAACATAACACAAAATACAATATCACACAATTCTTGTAGAAGAGGGTATGCATGATTGTACTCATCTTCCAAGAACGCCCCCATCGACTTTCCAATGTAAACAAGAACTAACATTCACAAATTCTAAAAGGCCTTTACATAGGTGACTAACTAAAGTAATTATAGACAACAGCAACATGAAAATTAAATATATCAATCCTCAAAAAGTAATTATATTGCTCCTTAAAATTCAGTACATATAACATGAAGAGAAGTAATATTTAGTACTTATAAAATAAAGAGTATCCAAACTAGCTGGTACATAAAACCTAGAGTAATCTATAAATATAAACTGATGATCAATTGCATATGCAGCTCCTGTCTTGGTGATGACCAATCTTTAATGACCTGCATAAATTAATAAAGAGACTGTTTAATAAAGAGACTAGGCATAATATGTAAACAAACCATCACTATAAAATATTAAAATATTCTGACGAGAGGACAAGCTTTTACATCCAAAGTTATAGAGTACAACTTTGTCACTAACTTACCAAATTGGACTAATTAGTACTAGAAAAAAAGTTACAAGCTTAAAAGCAAGCTGGTCAGCTCCATTCAGGATAACCTATCAAAAAATTGGCGAGCTTATTTAAGGTTAATTGTTAAACGCAAATTTGATATTGTATCTCAGCTGGTGATGCTAAATTTTAGGATAAACACTTTGCTGTTGTTGCCTTTTGCCTAAAATGAAGTGCCAACAACTTTAAGCTTGAGATAAAAAGAAGAAAAAAATAGTTGGTGGGTTACCTACAATTTTTCATGCTAGAGGTTTCCTATAATTCAGCTATCAAAAATGGAGATAAAAATTGCTAAGTTAAAGAACTTACACTCAGCAGAAGCATGGTATGCAGATTGTGGGAATGAGCAACGTGGAGGGTCAGAAATCTCAGCAACTATCATTTTATTAGATTTTACTATTTTCTTGGAAAAACGGTGTCTCCCTGCAGAATTCTCTTTCAATTTTGGTTGTCTATCTACAATAGCCTGATGCAGAATAATATGGCAAAAGGAGCATATACATTAACTCATAAAAGTTCTAGGCCAAAGAGCTAAACAAGATATTATCATGCACAAATTTAAAATGTACATTTAAGCAGAAATCATGAAAGAATAGGCCAAATGACTGAAAAGGTTGGAGAATTCACATAACAGAGACAAATGGTAACAGAAGGATAGCATCGAATATAATTATTAACCAGTACTAGTTATAGACGAATTAGAGAAGTGTCAATTATTATAACACATCTCTCGAGATGTTTGGGCTACCGCGGACAGACAGCTTATGGTATGATGCCTAGGTCATCATAATAGGAATTGGTATCTACTCATTACAATACATCATATGGTTCCTTCCCAACCTTCCCAAAGAATGTGGTTTGTATCGAGCACCTAGATTGACATCCTCCGAAATCACATTAAGTAAAGAAGGTATGTTTCCCTATAACATTTTAATATACATTTGCACCTTCAATTAATGGTTCCAGCACAAACCCTTAACTAAGTACCTTTCAAATTTATGCATTTTTTAGTTGTTCCCATAAAATAGAACCTATGCAAGTATATATGAAACAAATGCATAGCATGGACCGAAGTAGAGCATCCTGGAGAATAACACATGCAAGATATATTTCTAGAAAAAGCAGAGCAAGAAAGCAAATAATGTAAGACTTGAGCATTATTGAACTGCTCAAACTATACAAACTACATACAATAAAAGTTTAAGATTTTCTACAATATTTGGTTCTCCCTTAGGCTATAGAAGAATTTCCTCTACATTCCAATCAGTAAGGCAGAAGCCTGGGAATCTGCCTACACACCAAGAAGGTTCAAGTTAGCTGTGGGTAGATCATCCAAGTATAAACCATTCTCTGTATGTACACACTCCATATTATCATCGCAGTGTAAGTCTGCATAGAACTAGCAGACGAGAATACTAAAAATTGAATGTCGATTCAGATTATTCCAGGTTGTAGTACATTTAGTACTGCATAACAGTTGGGGAAGCAAACCCCAACCTAGATCCATGACTTCCTTAAAGAGCAAAAAAGAAGAAAGTAAGCACAGAAGGACAAAGCACTTACTGAATTTCCTAGAAATTAGCAAATAGAGCCTAAAAAGAATAAATGGCATGTTGTTAGCTGTAGTAAAAAAAATACCGATGTATAAACCTAAGCATTTCAGCAGAAGCAATTTATAAATAAAAATGAACAGTATAAAGAAAGGAATATTTACCTTAAGGCCTCGTTTGGTTGGCGGAATCTCCCGGCTGGGAAAGGAAAGTGATTACTTTCCTATGTTTGGGCGCCCAAGGAATTGAGGAGGAAAGGAAAGTGATTCCCAATGGAAGGGAAATTAGGGGGGAAAGTGATTCCATCCATCCAAGGAAGGAATCACTTTCCCACATTGAAGTATTCACTTTCCTTTCCAAATTCCTTGGCATTGCCAAACATCGGAAAGAAAAATCAATAGGAATTAAAGTTTCCCAAAGGAAAGGAAATGACAAGGAATTGATTTCCCTTCCCTTCCATTCCGCGAACCAAACGAGGCCTAACAGTTTTTACAATGCAACCGGCCCAGCCAGTCATCTCTGATGCAATAGCCTCTATAAGACCAAAGTACAGATCAGTTACAATGAACTTTCATTTTGGTACAATTATATGAAAAACGAAAAACAGCTAATCATTTTCATTTAAAGCCAAACCAAAATGTGGGCCAGCTTTGAGCAAATCTCTCAAGTTAAAGAGGCTCCATGACTATTGAGCCATAGTTAGACCTATAATCAACCTTAAGTCAACCGTCTATATGAGTCAGTACCAATTTACAGGCCATGGTGACAACTTGCATCTAGTAACCTTGTTTGTCAGGCTAAACATAGAAAGTAATTCTAGAAGGAAACCTACGTTAATGAGTGTACAACAGAAAAACGTATCATATTGAGGACCAAAATACTTCATTAAGTTCCTCAAAGTAGTATAGAGAAAAATTCATATGAATTATCTTCACACCAAAAATTGGCATATATTAATTGGTGTATTTGAAGAAAAATCAAAAGAAGGTTTCTACAGGTGAGAGTTTATACACCCTTCCTGTTAAAGTGTTCCCAAAACAAGTAAAAGCAAAACCACCAAATCAGTCATTTTCAAAGGTACCAAACATACTAAGCTTCCCAACAGGCAAACCAGGGTACCTTTCTTTTGGCTGCCTTCAGGCATCTAAAAGGAACAATTGGTAGCCTCAGAACCCAAGCTGAATCCTGAATGAAAGAAAAAATTAGACTCTCCAGATCCCTGAAGTATACTTTTATAAAATTATGAATACACAAAATAAACAAAAAACAAAAAAATCATCTTTATAGAATATAAAATGAATGTCGAGATTCTGATCCACATGAATATTAGAAAACAACCTATTCTAACTTTACATGTGTACACAAGTTCTTTCAATGTTGCATTACAGAAAGTTGTATAATTTCAGCCTTTAGAAATCTCAGCTTCAATGGAAATGCTGAATGGATCATCACATTCATTGCCCATCTATTTCCTTAAAAGCTTGAGCTTCTATGTTCGGATATTTGAGCCAGTTGTTGCTTACTAGCATATCCCGTCATTCTGATCCATCTTTGGTAAATGTAATAATCGCATTCGTATCTGAATGCTGAATGGATCATCACATTCGTTGCCCATCTATTTCCTCAAAAGCTTGAGGTTCTATATTCGCATATTTGAAGCCAATTGTTGCTCACTAGCATATTCTGTCATTCTGATCCATCTTTGGTAAATGTGATAATCTAGCTAAGAGTTACCGTGATTCTTTACCAATTGTTGGTGACTAATTCTATTGCTTTCTAACTATTTGTATATTAATCATTTTCACCTGTATATAAATTTCTGGTTTCAAATTTTCTTAATCATAGTCTATTGTTCTGTAGGTTGCATTAAAAACATTAATTGTGATACATCGAGCTTTAAGGGAGGTAGACCCCACTTTTCGTGAAGAGCTTATTAATTATGGAAGGCACAAAACTCATATGCTTAACATATCCCATTTTAAGGATGATTCCAGTGCAAAAGGTATTCATTGTTACCAATTCTCTTCAATGAGTAAATGGATCATATGAACTTTATAATTCCCTGATATAATTTATTTTCCAGTGTATGGTAACATAGCATTTACAATGTAGCATTTCCCTAAAATTGAAAAAGCATGTATAATTCATCAAGGCATTTCCCTGATACTTGATGCTAAAACTGCTCTTGATACATTTCCAATCTATCTAGTTCAAGTGACAGTGTAACAGAATCTTGGGCAGTCAGGTATTAGATCAAGTGTGACTGTACCACAATAATTCAAATGTATTCTGACAAGTATCGGTATCGATAAGTGGTTAGTATCATAATAAGGCAATGGTTGGTAATTCTAAAGTTGGGAAAACATATATTGAAAAACATAATTCTAAAGGAATCACCTCTTGCTACAGAAAATTGAAAAATATGCCTCAAGAATTCACCACCATAATAATAGAGAAATGGATTTTCTACAATGCCTTCAGCTCTCAAAAAAAGACAGCAATAACAACATTATCCAACAAATGCATAGGTGAAACCCAATGTATCATACCTATAATTCGCAAATGAAGGCATCATAACCATCCAAAATAAACCTGTCAAATAGACTTTAGGTAGCAGTACATATATAGGGGATAAAATCCATATGAAGGAATTACCTCTTTAGGCAGCAAAAAGCCTAGTTCTCGTAGAAAGAACCCATGTCCCAGACCTCCGTAGAAGATGAGAGAGTTATCAGAGGAACGATAATGGACCTCATGCTTGGCCTTGAGATTCTCTTGAGTGTTGCCTGAAATATGTAGTTCATAGCATTTTAGGTTAACACAAGTCTCCAAAAGCAGAGACAATAGGGAAAATATTACCATAACATTTTAGTCAAAGTAAATATGTATAAATCCAATAGAGACTTGATCATTGGTCTAACTACAAATATGTAATGTATGTGGTCACTACTGATCTAAGTTTGATTACCTAGTGTTAAAATTATTTTCAACAAAATGATTAATCTTAAAAACTCCCTTATGTTCAGTCTTTTCCATATTACAGATAATGTAGCTAACCTTTTTGGCATAGCCTTTTCATCCAAGTTGTATATCCCGTCTATAAATTTAAGTGTTCAGGATGCCTTATATTAGCACCTGAATCAACAAAAACGCCAACATAGTGCCTCGAACAACAAAAATGGATGAAATCTTTAATGACGCCATAAGAAAGCCCAGGTTCACACAAGTAATAAGTGAAGTTGGTATTTTACCTTAATTTCTTGTCATAGTTCTGCATCGAGCAAAATCAATTATAATACTTTGAGGCGTGTAAAATCATTAAGATTGGAAGGAACTAGCCAACTAAGAGAATTCTTGTCGAGACAACTATTCCTAAGATGCGAAATGATAATAGTAGAATCATAAATCTGATCAAATAAATTAAAATGAGAACATATTAATAAATACTATGACACTCACATAACTGTAAGAGACTGGACAAGTCCTACAGAGACTGGAATTCTTTCAGTAAATTGATTTCTGTCAAAAATTCTGTTGATTGGAAGTATCATTTGTTTATAAGAACATGAACAGCTAAAATCGAATAAAAGTAAAATCCAAGAATATATCATCTCACGTGTTCAACGTATAATGAAGTAATTCTTCTTGCTTCCTCTTCAATTATCATATATGTTGGACTAATAAATTTTCTTGATCAATCACAAAAATACTACCTCCCACTACAGCCTTTCTTGTTTCAGTTATATAACAACTCCCACTTTGCAGTATCGAATCATCCAGATCTGAAAATACCGGAGTGAACTTTTCATATAAAGTATCTTGTTGTTTATTATGTATAGCTTATTATACTAGATGAATCAGATTGTTCTTATGTTATTCTCTTTTCGTTTCCAATTATAGGAAGCTCGGAGCAAATTTGACGTGGAAACTGAGCCTTCAAGTGCAAGTTAATATTGAACCCTCAAATGCAATTATCAACTCCGATGGGTCAGCATCGCTTCACTTCAGGTGAACTTCAGGGTATATTTCTTTCAAGTTAATATTGAACCCTCAAATAGAATTATGAACTGCAAGGTATATTTCTTTCAAAAATTTGTTGCTCTATTCAAGTTTTACTTTTTTGGCTTAGGGAGGACAGTAACTATGAGATTGTTCAAGTACTAACATATGATTAGTTGCTTGTGCAATACAAAAGTAACATTTGCAAATATTGGTGGAGAGTTCAAAACAGACCATAATTCTTTAGGATTTATAGACAATGAATTCAGTTGCACTGTATGAATCCTACTAATATAATTCACACAGGGGCGTGCCAATGTGTTACAACAGGACTCTGTGTAGACTACTCTTTTCTCAACATAAAGTAAATGCTCAAGTAAATGAAAGGTATACTACACCTCTTCTTAAGAACATAACCAGCAAGAATGAGGGCAAAGAAAACCAAAAATTGAATGAACACCCTCTTTCTCGGGATTTGCTGTCATCTAAAACACCAAATGGACTAGTATTAATAAATGGTGTCTTTAAATGACATAACTACATTTGGCATAAATATTATAACAAGTTAGCAATGTAATATAGCCACAACAACAAATTCAAAATTTAATCAATATTGTTGGCGACCAATTGTCTTCACCTAAAAAGCTGAATTAGTGGCACATAAGGAACAAGTTAGCTCAAATTTAACTAAAGGTAAGAATGTTATTGTAATTAATATACATTTCATATCCATCTCAATAATCTGCTGCAGTGGCTACCAATTCCAGGATCTGATCTAAATCTTGTCTATTAATTCCTGGACTTTGGAGTATTTTAATTTCATAGGGAATTTCAATTCCCCAATTTCTGTTTGGAACGTGGAGGATCTGAATCCTATAAAATACCATGTTATACAATGTACACCTACTCGCAGAATTTAATGGATATATATGAGGACCTTATGAAGTATATAGGTAACTAATAGCCTCTAGTAAAAAAATTGGTTGCCTTTCTAAACATCGATAAATTGCAATTCCATATGGAGTTCGATTATATTTAGAATAACAATCTTTATGTTCACACTTTCCACTATTCGAAATTTTTAGTCAAATTGTCCCCAAAAAATGCAAGATTATACTCATATAATCCCCTACAAACCATAGAACCAATCAATCATTACCTCCGATAGAGCCACTAGAGCAGCTTTCCTGACGCTCACGAGCAAATCGGAGCAAGCGGACCCCATAGTCTTGAGCACCACCTCGTCAATAGGCCCTCCGATCAGTGCCGTTGTTTTAGTAATCAGAAGAAGCGATGCCTTCCTAACTACTGCCTTCTCGTCAACACACCTCTTCTTCAAGAGTTCCCTAAATCCGACATATCGAGTGACATAACCTCCCTAAGCCGAGCACAGTTTCTCGTATCCCCGAAAAAGAATTCTAGGGTTCAATATCATTCAAGGATAGAAAAAAATTATAGAATTGAGGGAGAATCCATACCTCTTCTTCAATTGTAGGAGGAGAGAGTTTCTGAGAGGCCCCTTCGATGAAAAAAGATGGGGGAATATACTGATTGTTGGGTTTTAAGCGGGAATGGGGGAGGGAAAATTGGCAGCAAAAATTTCGTACGTGGAGAAAAAAGGGGGAGAGGGAATTGCTAGGGCTCGGTTAGGGGATAGAGCATATTGTATTTGTGTATTCTTTAGTATCCATATATAGGATAGTAAAGAACCATCAAAGATTTTTAATTTAATAGAGCCGGTTGATTGACTATAAAAAACAATTCTGATTTTGATAGTAAAGAACCATCAAAGATTTTGTTTATTTAACTTTTGTTTACAGTAAAGAGCCATAAAAAGTAGGATAGTATATTGATTCAAATCTTGTTAGGACTTGTGATATTTGATGGAATTATTTTTTTTATAGGCAAAACATGTTACAACCAAATTAGGATTGTATTATTTGACATGAATATTTTTGGTATGGTCAAATCCGGTTACAATTTAAATATTAATGTCATAATTTTATCAAAATCAGAATATGTTGTTTATTTAACTTTTTTTAAAATTACTTTAAGTTTTTGTTACGAGAAATAAATTTCTTCTTTGTGACTAATACTTTTGTGTGACATACAACTATTTGGTAAGTAAAAGATACTTTTAAGTGACATGAATAAAATTTAAATCTTGTGGCTAATACTTTTATGTGACAATAATATTTTCTTGTAACTATAAAAACGCCTTAAATGACGAGTATTTTCACTTGTCACACATAACTTGTCTTTGACATAAGTCTAAAACTTAAATTTTATTTCAGTGACAACATTAAGTGACGACCAATAAAAATATGGTCACTAAATGATTCAACTGTGTGACGGAAAGCCACTGTTGTCATAGAATCAAACTATGAGTGACAACACAAATTATTTGTCACAAAAATATCCCTTTCATTGACAAGTTTTACACTTGTCACCAATTACTTGTCACAAAAACACGAATTTCTTGTAGTGTGTGCAAATAACCTATTGTTGAGTGCCCAATGCACAGGTAATTGAGGGCACTCCCTTACCCTATAACTAATACATGACACTCTATTAATGCCAAAGCATAACCCACACATTCCTAACTGCCACAACATATATACACACACAAAAATGTATTATATATATATATATATATATATATATATATATATATATATATATATATATATATATATATATATATATATATAATATATATATATATATATATATAAATATATATATATATATATCATTTACCCCACTCTCAAGACAGGTATTATACACTTGCCTACTGCTATGTTGCGCCTTACAGGCTTAACCCATGACTATCATCTATGTACTGTCTACCTATATACCTAATGACCAATTGTCTAGTTCCCTAATCCTGCTGCTGCCCATCTCTTCTTCTAAAATAGTTGCTACTGTCTCTGTTGTTGCTTACTGCTACTCAAACGGCAGCTTTATTATTCTGCTACTGGTGTGGCTAGTCAATTACCTGCTGCCTTTATCCAACTGACTACTGATAGAGAAATGTAGGCAAACTGCTTGTGGTAGCAGCTGCCAAATGTGCATGCTGCCACTGCCTAGGTGAGCTACTGCCCACACATTGCCCTGCTCTCCCATTTCCTGCATATTTTTCTATTTACCATCTAGTTTCCATAAGTTCAACTACCTATTTAACTATACACACATTTGTTCATACACTTGTCACACAAGTCCCCATCTAACACACTTACTATCTATCTATATGTCTACTATTACATGCACACACACAATACTAGATCAATACACACTCTCAAGATTCTCATGAGTATCGAACACTTGGTAAACAAGATTACGATACGCCAAAGATACCCTACTAAACCTTGTCAAAATCATACCAAATTTTATAGGCATGCCTAAAATATATAATAAAACATAATTGGGGCATTTCTTTGCTAGTGTCATGTGTAATTGGACATGCGCACCACAAGTGTAGGAGTCCCAAAAACTCCCAAATTGACCCCGTATCCAACCGTATCATGACACAACCTACACGTATCTATTTATGGACATGAATCTTGACACATACTACCAAATATACACTAATTAGATCTAACAAACCTAATGGCAAATACTTGGTGCACCATTTTTGGAATTCCTCCAAGAATGGCACAAAACTCATTGTAAAAGTCTCCAAATGGGTCAAATGAAGCTCAAGGTTCTCCCCATGGGTAGCCCGAATGTATGAGTGGTTTCCAAAAGACTCATTACACTAATTAGAATCAAATACAAGGGTTTTAAATTCAGATTTTATCTATTGAAAGATGGATTCTCAATGCAAAGCCAAAAGGGACACAAGTGGACACAACCTTCAAAAGTAGACACCTCCTTCAAGCTCGACTCCTTCCAATGCTTTCTCCTTTATAATCCAAGCTCTACCTCCTTGGGATGACACTAAGAATTGGTTGGAAATAAATTTGGGAATGGTGGAGTTCGAATCTTCTTTTCAAATGAAGAGAAAATAGAAAGAAAGCAAACTAGGGTTTATGGAGGCTAATAAATAAACTAAAAGAGGGGTTTTATAGGGTATATGACAAGCCATGTTTTCCAACCCTAAATGTAATGTAAAATGTCTAATAAGTCCTCACAATGAGTCATGAAGTTTTATTTTAGGAAGGGGTTTAATTAATGAATGTTCTATTAACTAAAAGAAGGGTTTTCCTTCATCATTGCTCTTTAATTAAATGGGTATAATATGACCAACTAATGGGTTCACTAATAGTGTCATGACAAGTCTAGTTGGGTCGATTTAGGTTCACTAACAACTAGTCTAACTAGTAGCTACAACTAGCAACTAACTATATCATATATTTAATTATATAAAATAATACCTATCATGGAAAAGAATAAAATAAAATACCATCATTATAGTTAATATAAAATAAAAATTTTAAATTGGTACAAAATAGGAAAGGACAAAAATACCTATTTTCTGGAAATGTGGTAGTTACAATCCTACCCCCTTAGAAAATGCCAAATTGGAAATTTAAGTTGGTTGTACTCTTCTTTAGGTCAAGCCCCCAACAATCAATGTCTAGCAAAATTATATCTGAAGTTATACAACATACAATTCTATGGAATGGAAACAAACATGCATGGTTATAGCCTCTACAGTGTCATGTTGTTGCAGCCTTGACTATCACTATTACTCTAGTATAAAAATTACATATGCAAGCTAAAGGTACTAAGAAATCAATCAAGCAATCAATAGATTGAAAGGAAGAAGAAGGAAGAAAGAACATAACCTAACCTTCTAGACCATCACTTGCAGTGTTGGTCTCCTTGATCGCCATTGCAAATGCCCTGTCCTGTTGGGGTATCTCCCCTCTCTGTTGGTGCGGGGCATAATACAGTTGTGACCTAGATGAACCCCTACTTCATGATACTCAAGAAACGTCTACAGTGATACTTCACTCCACTATACTAGGATACTATCTATAGGGATTATATTCTATAATCTGATAACCATGCATGTCTATCCAGAATCATGTTACCCAAAATCCTTACCACGCCAATAAGTATGGCTACGATAAATTATAGGTTCCATAGCAAAGGTACATACCTCTAGAATCAGGGTATCTAAAAATTTTCCTCTGTCGCATAATTGGCTGCAAAAACTCTAAATTTCATAACCAAGAGGATTATATCCAAAATTAGGCCCTAGGTCTTTGTCAATGCCAGCTCATATGGCTGCTGTAAACTCAAGACTCCATAATTAAGATAGACGGCTGCAATCCTCATTGCTTTGCCTAGTATGTATTACCAGAATATACCCTCGATATAGTCCATAAACTTGTCCTTAATATAAATTCAAAGTCATCAACGATCACCAAAAATAAATCAACAACGAACGAGAAAGAGTAGACGAAAATAAGAGGAAATAAATTTTGGGATAGAGTTTATAATGGGATTCTCAAGGGTCATCCCAGAAATCTCTTGAGAAATCCTAATTATGATTGAGTATCCCCTCATCCTGATATCCTATCTCTTATATCTTATTACAGGCTCGTAGTAGTATAACTAAGTCGTTACACTACCACGACATCGATCTATTGTGAAGCTAGACCTACATGGGCCACTACAAATATGTGTCATGACCTACACCCGGTTTAGGGGCACGAGCACGTTGTTACGTCAAGCCTACACTACAGTATTGGCAGTAGAATACTGTATAGGTCGCCTGTAACACCTAACATCTAACAGATATGGATTATAACCTGTCATCTCCGCACGAAGGAATAATATGACATTTATAACATAACTCAATCACATAATCTAAGGAAAATGAAAGCACGATATAGATAGAAGATAATGAAATGATGAAATAGAGTAGTAGCATAAGTTAAGTACAAACAGTCTTGAAATTTATATCAAATAATACACCTCTTGAATAAATATAACATCCCAAATCTACAACAAATTAGAGACAAATCTAGCAAACTAGCTACGAGCTAAAGTACTATTGGAGGTGTATCCTCAACGAGCATCGGCACCAAGGGAAATCTTCTAGGCATGGTCGTTAGTCATCTAAATCCTCTGAAAAATGTTATCCAGCCAGGATTGGAGCGAAGTACAACCGAATAGCAGTTCCAATTAGTTAACAAAAACTATAAAGCAGTGATAAAGAAGATGGTATATACGATGAAGAACAAACTGATGCAATAAAAGTAATAAAAAGAGACAGTCAATATAATTATTAAAATATAATCAGTGCGAGCAAGTAATGGAAGAGGATCTACAATATCAGGGATCGAGCAATGTAACCGATGAACTGAATATGAGAACTATAATATACAATATGTTTTGACATACAAAATAGATATATGATCGGCTTGGGATATTCAATGATTTACACTAAGGAAAACTAGCCCAACCATACGTGAATTGTATGATTAGCTAGTAGTCGATGATTTACACTACTTGGCGATAGTTCTTGATCACATACCTAACAAGTATTTATCCTGCCCCGACTGATACGATGGATCCAACTATGACACGTTACTAGCTGATGTATCCAATGTTAACCAATATTATCCAGTATTATCTACTACCAACGATAAACAGTATCGGATACCATTGCGATGAATCAAGATTACATCCCATGACTGAAGGCCCAATAACAATACCGGTCCGTGCACCATCGTATCAAGAATCGTAAGTAACATTTCTAAACACTTAAATAAAAGTAGTAATCAAATAATGGAAACTATCAGAGAATGTACTCGCCTGAGATCCGGTGTAAAATATCAGCAGTGTTCGATACGGTGCCTCAAAGACCTAAATATGGAATATCAATATCAATTGGTATTTTGGAATCATAAACATGTTATACTAGCTCTAAACTAGGTCTCTAGGTCAACCGAGTAAAACTAGATCTTGTCTATACCTTAAGTAGCATAACAAGTATCCTAATATCCTATTCTATATGTACTCATGCATATGGATATCTACTCTTGCCTCTACCTATCTTGCATGCATCTAAGAAATAATAACTATATGATTACCTATATAAAATACCCATTGATACTATCCCTTATCAAATTATACTCATTACCTATATTCTTTACCCCTATCCATATCCCTATTATAGTTATCAATGGATATCACTAATTCGTAGCTTCCTATACCATAATGTTTGATATGGTATACATATGTTAACATGTGATTCTATATCCAACGCATATTTATATGCATCCATACCCTAGATACCCATAATCAAGGTATGCCATGATACACTCTAACTACCCAATTCATGCTCAAACCAAATCCTAGAACTAAAAATATATCTAGGTGTCACCTCGGTCCATTATACCTATTTCCATATATCCTTCACATAGCCTATGTAATTCACCCAAATCACTACCTACATCCTTCACATAGGTGTCCATTTACCCACATTCTCATTACCTAGACCTTACTCAACCCCTATTCCTTATTTAGACACTACCCTTGTGAACTAACATGCCCATTCATAACCTATACTCTTACCAATCTACCTTAACTTATATTTACCACTCTTGTGTGATACTCTCAAAAAATGCACAACATACATACCTTATGTGCATTGTCTTGTGCTTACTTCCTGGTCTGTACAGGCCACATAAGCCAAGCTTCTATGACTGCAGGGAGCAGGAAGCCCCCAACCTGCACATACCTAAACCCCTTGCCAACGACTGCTATATTACCTTGACTAGTAGACTCTCCCTTGCCTTCTTTACTGCATTTACCATACCTTACTTGCACCGACACCCTTAGCAGGAACCTGTCCTTGCAGTTACACCCTGGCCAATGCACCCAAGCCCTGCGCAGGCCCATACCAGTGCACCTTGGTGCACTGTGCGCCAGTGTGCAAATTACCAAATGTTGAGTGCCCAATGCGTAGGTAATTAAGGGCACTACCTCACCCTATAACTGAAAATGAGACTCTACTAATGCCAAAGCACAACCCACACATTCCTAACTGTCACAACCTATACACACAAACACAAATGTATATATATATATATTTTAATATATATATATATATAAATATATATATATATACATATATATATATATATATATATATATATATATATATATATATATATACATACATACTTGCCCACTGTTGTCCTGTTCCTCACAGGCTTACTCCATGTCTATCATCCATGTACTATCTACCTATGTACCTAATGACCAACTGTCTACTTCCCTAATCCTACTGCTGCCCTCATCTTCTTCTAAAATAGTTGCCACTGTCTCTGTTATTGCTTACTCCTACTCAAGTGGTTGCTTCCTTATTCTGCTACTGTTGTGGCTATTCAATTACCTGCTGCCTCTATCCAACTGGCTACTGACAAGGCAATGTAGGCAAACTGCTTGTGGTAGCTATTGCCACTGCCTAGGTGAGCTACTGCCCACATATTGCCCTGCTTTCCTAATCCCTGCCTATTTGTCTATTTACCATCTAACTTTCCATAGGTTCAACTACCTATTTAACTCTACACATACTTGTTCATACACCTATCGCACAAGTCCCCATCTAACACATCACTATCTAACTATCTATATGCCTACTATTATACACACACACAACACTAGATCAATAAACTCTCTCAAGATACTTAGAGTACAACTTTATATTCCTATATCAATATATGCATACGCTATACATTTCTTCTATCTGCATGTACTCCTAATCACTACACCAATACACAGGGAAAACCCCCCTCCTACTGCCCATGTTGGCTACTTAATCCTGGTTGGCAGAAAGGACTGCCAAGTACCCATATCATGTGCACTTAGTGCACAAGCCTTCCAAGTCTAAAACATGTCTTCCCTTCCTGCACACACACCACAGCAATGGTTCCTTACTCATTCATCCTCTCTTCACTATCACTCTTACTGCTATTAGCCACTCCCCTATAAATGATACTATAAGGCTTACATAGGGATATATACCGTATACTGATACTCCCAGAACCTACATTTCCTATACATACTATGACACACACCATTCAAATCTATATGTACCTGTTCATGCGCACAATATTCCCATAGGTACCCCCTATATAGGCAAACCCTTACATATATATATGCACACCTCTATCTATATGTCCCTATGTATACACTTATATGCATGTATATGCATAGACACATTTACACACACATATAAATACATTATCCTCTATACCCACACACATATCACATTTCAAAATCTAACCGTGCGTATCACGAGATATCATGACACAACACCACGTATCCTATTTAGGACACATATACCAAATTTCAGCTCAAATAGGACACAAAAAATCTCGATAGGGACACGTATCGAATACTTGCTTTACAAGTTTACTATATGCCAAAGACACCCCCACTAAATCGTGTCTGAATCCTACCAAATTTTGTAGACAAGCCTAAAGTATATACTATAACATAATTAGGGCATTTCTAAGCTAGTGTCAAGTGTCATGTGTAATTGGACATGTGCACCACAAGTGTAGGAGTCCCCAAAACCCCTAAATTAACCCCGTGTCCTACCGTACTATGACACAACCTACACGTATCCATTTATGGACATGAATTAAACACACACTACCAAATATACACTAACTAGATCTAACAAACCTAATAGCAAACTTTTGGTACACCATTCTCGGAATTCCTTCAAAATGGCACAAAACTCATTGTAAAAGTCTTCAAATGGGTCAAATGAAGCTCAAGCTTCTCTCCATGGATAGCCCTAATGCATGGGTGGTTTATAAAAGATTCATTACAGATTTAGAATCAAATGCAAGGGTTTTAAATACACATTTTACCTATTGGAAGATGGATTTCCAATGCAAATCCGAAATGGACAGAACATTCAAGAGTGGATACCTCCTTTAAGCTTCACTTCTTTCAATACTTCCTTCTTGCCAATCCATGCTCTAGCCTCCTTGAGATGACACTAGTAATTGGTTGGGAATAAAGTTGGAAATGGAGGAGTTTGGATCTTCTTCTCAAATGAAGAAAAAGTGTAGAAGAGGCAAACTAGGGTTTATGAAGGCTAATAAATGAACTCAAAGAGAGATTTTATAGGGTATATGACCAGCCATGTTCCCCAACCCTAAATGCAACGTAAAATGTCTAATAAACCCTTACAATAAGTCATGAAGATTTATTTTAGGAAGGAGTTTAATTAAGGAAGGTTCTATTAACTAAAAGAAGGGTTTTCCTTGATCATTTCTCTCTAATTAAATGGGTATAACATGACCAACTAATTGAATCACTAATGGTGTCATGACAAGTCTAGTTGGGTCCATTTAGGTTCACTAACAACTAGTCCAACTAGTAGCTACAACTAGCAACTAACTATATCATATATTTAATTATATGAAACAATACCTATCATGGAAAAATAAAATACCATCATTACAATTAATATAAAATAAAAATTTAAATTGGTACAAAATAGGAAAAGACAAAAATACCCCTTTTTGGAAATGTGGTAATTAAAATCGGACCCCTCCCTAGTTGCTTCCTTGCCCCTCTCTTCCGCCTATTCCGTGGCCATCTCCTTAGCGGTTTCTTCAGCCAGGTCTCCGGCTCACTACAAGAAAATAGGGTTTTTCCGTTGTTTTTTCTTTCGACGTTTATGAAAACGTCGGCTTAAACATGATACACCGACGTTCTACAACAAACGCTGAAAAATAACAATGTTTGCTCTTAAATGTCGAGAATTACCGACGTTTTTTTTTCCAGCATTTATGTTCAGGTCGGCTTATGTAAGCAAATACCTACCTTCTGTATTAAATATTAAAATATATTAACTTCGCGACATTTTTTTTTCGACGTTTGTCTTAAACGTGGAGAAATTTACCAACGTTTTATGAAAACCGTATTACATTAAAAAAAAAAACCATTGTTACATTATTTTATTTTTCATCTAATATTTTACCTTTCCCTCCTAAACCCATCTAATTCGTACCCTTCATTCACAAAAATCACTCCAGCCATAAAATTCTATAAAATCCTAGCTTATGCCCTAACCCTACATTTACAAAAATCAACGCCTAGACAACTCTCTCCGTATTGACCTCCGGCTCGTTACATAAATCAACGCCTCCAGCCCCAACTCCATCGTCCCGGTCTAAGCCGACGCCTCCGGCTAAGACCTTCTTTGACGACGCCTACCGCTCCTTCGGATCCCCCCTCCACAGTGTTGCTGCCCTCTACCCCAACTATCCCTCACCAACCGACTCGACGACTTCAACCGCGCATTTGCCGTCAACGCATATGGTGCCTTCCTCTGCCTCCATGAAGCTGCCAATGACATCGCTTGTGGATCTATTTTTGGGTTTATTTAAGGTTTGTGATTAGCTGATTGAAAAAACTGGTAGTCTAGTATTGCAAACTTGTTTTTTCAAATAACAAATATTATCTATGCGTCATTCTCTTCTGCTAAATACAGATATGGAAGACCAACAGAGCGTATGAGTGAACAAGAGTTAACACAAGGAAAAGAATGGCATAATTGTGCCTGTTTGTCAATAGAGAGATTTAACCATTGATGGGAAATTTTTTATTTTTTTTGTTCTGCATTTATATACTCTATGGCTAATGTTCAATCTTTTCATTTACGTAGGTTGTGCCTGGAGAGCTAACTATAATCATAGTTGTTCCCAACTCTGGCAAAAGTGAGTATATTGATGACTTGTTGTGCAATCTCAATGAAAGTGTAGGGTGGACCTTTGCACTTTGCTCTATGGAGAACAAGGCAAGCATTCACCATTCAATTTTTATTTATTTGGCCAAAAGAAAAATGAACAATAGACATCTACTCATTTTTATGTTCGAGATCATGAAATGAAGCTTTAAGGGAAACACATTAAGAAATCATTCTTCAATACTTGGTATAATTTACTTTATGCAATTTGTCCTAGTTTATTTGTAACTAGTGTCAGGGAGGTTCGGATGGAAAACCATAACCTTAGATTTTTGAATAATTTGTTTGACTTTGATACTAGATCTGGTACTTTTGGAACTTAGGGCTTTAAGAATTTGTTGATTGTGGAAAGCCCTAAAATTAGAAAATTTGTCAAATCTTTAGGTTTTCATTTCCCAATTATGGCAGGATGGAAACTTTGAGTGATAACATAGGTGTTGGGTGGCTTGACCTCTTTTCTTCTAGTTTCTAACTGCAGGCAGGTGTTGGGATCCTTGATACTCTAAAATCGGCACTTCTTTTTTAATCTTCTTGAAACTTTTAACAATTTACTGAAAACCCTATTTTTTTGTAGTTTATTCGAACTACCGTTTATCAGTTGGATGATAGAAAATGCTCTATTAACCAACTCATATACACTCTTTTAAATTTTGTTTATGTGGACGACGCCTATGTACTTATCTCTCTCATAAATGTAAGTGAACGTATAGGATCCTATGAACTTATTTCTCCACTTGAATCAAATGTAATTGAAAGTGTTTGTTAAAAATTAAGGTGATAAGTACATTTCTTCTGTAGCATGCCTAGAAGAATTTGGACTCTAGAATTTGGACTCATTTTCTTCTTGATGTATGAATTCTTACTACTTTTGCAACTAGGTTCTTGTTTATTTTCTTTCTAGCTGTAATTCCATGGTATTATAATTCCTGCAAATAGAAAAAAACCTATATATTTTGATTACAACTTTTTGTTGATTTCATATTTGGACAACAGTCTCTAGACCTTTAGACGTATTATAGAAGTTTTTCTTGAAATTATATGTGCTAAATAGACTCAATATTCTTTATATATGCCAATTAGGAATTATCACCATAATTTTACTGCTAGTTCTAGCATTCCCAGTTTTTATGTATCCTGTGAATGTGAGCCAAGTCTCAATATACATAGTTACTACTTACTATTGGCATGCTTAATAAACTATGCGAAGATAACACTGACAATACTTTCAAGAAACATATTGATTTAATAAATTATGCTTATATCCATCATTATTTGCATTCACAGTTCTTTTTATTTATTATTTTTTTGACTTATATTTGGATGTATTTTCTTATGTCATATTTTTATTTCCTCTCGAAAGCTTCTTCCCCGCTCTTGTGAAATAATTGTAGGGAACTTAAATTTTAATATAGTCCAATTGACTTTATTGTGAAAAGATTTGAGTTATCTTATACTATTTTTGATAGAAAATGGTTAATGGAGGGAGAGTAAGCAATTGGGCATGTATGAATTTGGCAAGAGGTATTCAAGAGCATATATTTTATCATGAGCTGTCTTTATCTCTTCTCTTTTATTTGTCAGTTCAGCTATGTTTTACCTTATTATGGCTTAGAGCATGGTGTGCAACACTACCAAGGCGATCGAGTGGGACTCTCAATGTTGTGTCTTCATCCTTGCAATGTTTTACCTTATTTTGGGTCCAAGAGTGGCGTGCAATACTGCCAAGGCGTAAGTGGGACTCTAAATGGTCGATGAACCTCAATCCCTCATGCAAGACTGCTCTTGGTGTCACTATTTTGCGTTGGTACCACAACTTCCTTTTTCTACTTTTTTTATATTAAAGTATCACTAGTATTTGCTAATATTGAAGGACGTTAAGTGAGATGAAAGGAAGAAACAACGAATCTAAATATTTGGCATGAAGTCTTTGTTGTTGTTGTACATGAAAAATATCAGTCCTTCTAGTGTACGGTCCATAGCATATGTCCTTTTACTTTGTTCTAATGGTGAAAAAGTCTACTTAAAATCATCATTATTTGTACATTCATCCTACCGTCTTTTTAATATTACAGAAATCATACTTATTGAGAGCTTTTTACAACAATTTTTGAAAAGAGGAGGATCTTTATTGACAGGCACCTAAAGGAGTTCATCACGGGTATGATGAGTTGGATGGGTTCGTCTTTGTTGTTCATGGAATCATAGAAGTTTTTATTATGCATATTAAAGATTAAAATGTCAAAATTTATGTTCCGTTGTGCAATAGTCTACGTGTCACGCCCCAGTTTTGGAATACGGGGACGTGCACAGCCAGCTACACCATATAAGGTACGAATACGCTATACGGTGATGACGGCTGTCCAGTCTGGTTGGGTATCCTAGCATGCAATCAATCTATGGCCTAAATCCGATCTCATATCCACAGGTAAATCACAATGAAACAATATCAAGAGAGATAATCATATGAAAAACAGGAAATACTCATATGAAAATCTAGAATCTACAGTATAGGATAATAATGTAGACAAGTATACCTTCCTACAGTTCCTAGCATGGTCTGGAACTGAAGCACACCCTCCAAGTCAAGCCTGGAAGATCCACCGGGTCGGTTTCAGACAATCTGGGAACAATCTAGGGTTGGTCGGGCCAACCGCAGCAAGTACCGGAAAGGAAGGCTCAAGGACGGGCAAAGAAAACCAGCAGGATGAAATAAGACCAGAATAACATCTAAAAACAGTAAATAAAGGTAAGGAATCGTGCGGTACCAACGCACGATAACAATCCACAAGTATAGTGAAGCTAACACAATCACAATCTTCCTAGCATCCACTAACACCTGCATTGCCAGCTGGAAATCAATATCAGCTGGCTAGCAAGCAATAAGCCAAACAACACAGAAGGACAAGCGGCCACACAATGCCTACGGCTTGCTATTATTAACTAACTAGGGTTATCACAGGCCTAATTACTAACAAGATGCAATGAGACTTCAAAGTCCAGCTCCTGCTTGCTACTACCTGAATGGCCCCAGCAAAAGAAAAAGATAGATATAGCAGACACACTGCAGTAAGATACATGTGCCCTAAAGAAGTGCCACACTCGACGGAGGGCTGGGAATGCGCTCATCTCGACGGATAGCAACAAATCCCTAATATATATATAGATACATAGGGCCGGGGTCAGACAAGCAACATGTCACTGGGAAGTCCCCATGAACTACATGATTAATCTAGTTATTAGCCCAGTCAGTTTCATTATGGATCCCTGACCGTGGTACTCAGGGATCCATGTCCTAGACATGATGCAAGACAAGACTGGACTGGTGGCTTATACAAGCACAATCAAGAGAAATCAACCACGGTGTCAAGACGGGGTCATGCTGAGCAAGTCAGGACTAGCTGTCGCAACAGCAATCAAGAGTAAACATGTCATATCGAGAGTACTAGTCAGGAGTGCGCCACCACGGGCCACTATCAAGAATCAAGAGTATACATGCCAGGTTTACTGTCAAGTCCAGAGTGCTAGTCAGGAGTGCACCTCTACGGGCCACTAATCAAGAATTAAGACAGGTCCAGGTCATCGTGTAATACCAGGAACAAGGTCAAACCTATCAGTCACAAGAAGTCACATGTCCAAATCGTGACATGGATATCAAGTCGGTTACAAGATCAAAATCTCCACTATAATAGTCTCTCAAGTACACATGGGAACCTACAACTCAAATCATCAAGTCGGTCCATCCACCAGATCAATCTAGCAAGGGTCTCCCATCCATGATGGAGTGAATATCACGTCAATAAAGACAACCACCAAATACCAAGCTCATTCCCCTAACAATGCCAGGCCCTCTGACTCACAAGAATCCTCCAAGTCAATGATCACAAGCCACTAGAAAACAAGCCCCTCAACTACCAAGACACAGCAATCAAACCAGGTTCTCCAACTACCGGAATACACAAAGGTACCAGGTTTTGGGGCGTTTGGGAAGTCGAGTAAAAATCATATAATAATACCCTCGATATTCTCCTCGTTCCACGAAATATTCGAAATCACCAAAATCCAAGAATCCACATAGATCCACCGAGTCAATATTCCGAGATCGTACTCTCCATAATACTCAATCCTCAGTTATATCCATAAGTCACAACTCCCAATACCTTGGACAACTGTCAGCTCTATCTCGCTAGACTAGGACAACTTCTAGAATAAATGGTCAGAGGACAAGTATATATTAATTAAATACCATCAGAAAAGTGGCAAGGATTGCGTGAACCACTCTGGAGCAGACCCACAACCCTTAAACCAAACAAGGACCAGGGTTGCAGACCGTCTCCCGAGTAGAACTGCGCTCCTTACGCTATTCGACGGACAAGACAGGTCAGGAGCTAGGCGACTAATCTAGTATGGAGTCTACCTAGCAGGTAATGGGATCAGGTATGCTATACCAAGGTGAACATGCACGAGCCCAGTCCAGCAAACCAAAGGAATGGTTCTGCCCAATCCTTCGAACCAAATTCCCGATCAGGAATTTTGGAAGAATCCGGCAGAGTCTCCTCTGTATTCTGGACAGGAGCTCCCAGCGAGTTAGGGCTAAAATCCACTCGGCACAACCCGTCGCAGAATTGCAGAATTGCAGACTGAGAATACTAGGTCTCAGCTACCAGTAGCACTATGATGCGTACTGGGAACAAGTCGATAGTCGAGAACACTAAGTCTCAGCCTCCAGCAGTACTACGATACGTACTGGGAAATCAATCGAACCCGAGACCACTAAGTCCCGGCCTCCAGCAGCGCTACAATGCGTACTGGGCGCCAAGCCAACATGCATAATAATAAAATAACCGCCTCGCAGGGCGCACCATAATACATGCCCATAAATCCCTAACCCAAGCACAATCACTGCCACAAATAAAGTTAGCCACAGCCGTTACCCGATCGCGAGTCGGACACGGGGCACATGGGGACAATCCGTACAAGTGAGTCGTGCTCGTGTCCTCGGAGGTGTGGATGACCCATCCGAGTCGTCCGATATGGTCTATCCCGGTATCGGACCAAGCTATCCTAAGTTATCATAATGGCAGTTCAACTACTAGGCTACACTAATCATGGTTATAAAATTTACAAGTACAAATTAATTAAATGAAATAAAATCCAGGAGAGAGGGCAAGAGCCGTCGATGAGCAAGGGATACTTGCCTAGAGGGCTCGGCTAGGTAAGCAAGTCTTCGGCAGTCGCGATCCATGCTAGCACGCCAATCGAGATCCTCAGAACATACAATAAACAATCATTAGAATTAAATAATACAATAATAGAATAATCACAAGAGATGGCAGAAGGCTATACTGTGTGGGTCCCGCAAGCAGCGCAGGGATCTGGCACGGAAACCGAGGCACACGGACCGATACGAGCACGCAAATCGAGACGCGTACGAGAATCGAGATGGCACGAATATCGAGACGAACGAGAAACATAAACGTGCACGTAAATCGAGACGTGTACGTAAATCGAGATAACCCAAGGTCCAAGGAGCACGTAAATCAATGCGACACACAAATCGATGTGTGCACACAAATCGAAAAGGTACAGAGTCTAATGCGGCACACAACCGAGGCGGCACACAAATCGGTACGTGCACGCAAACCGAGGCAACACAAGATATAATATGACATACAAATCGATACAACACGCAAATCGGTACATGCACGTAAATCGAGGCGGTACGGGTTACGAGGTAGGCACAAAGGCCAAGACACAAAAATCGGGACGGTACACAAATCGAGATGGCACGGCGCCCGAGGCAGCACGGGGCTCGAGGCGTCCCGCTGCCCTAGGCAGCACGTAGACCGAGGTACACGTAAAACGAGGCAACACGTATACCGAGGTGCACACGACCCAAAAACACGAGGAACGAGGAAGCGCACCAACCGAGGTGCGCTGCCCGAGGTGACACGCTGCACAAGGCAGCGTACTGCTCGAGACAGCACGTTGCCCGAGGTACGCCGATATGGGGCTCGCTGCATGAGAGTGCGCTGCTCGAGACGGCACGCTCGACGAGGCAGTGCACAAAACGAGAAAGAGAGAAAGAGGGGAATTCGGGAACCTCACCGGCGTACGCGAGGTGGCTCGGCCAGGTCGGTCCGTCGGACCGGAGAAGGAAGTCCATGGAGGAAGAGAAAGAAAGTCGGAGGAGGCTCACCGGGGCTGGCCATGTCGCGGCAGCTCCGGCGGAGGGAGGACAGCAGCAACAAGAGGAGCTGGTGGCGGCGGATGACGGCCACGGGGGCTGGTCGCCGGAGATCGGGCCGGAGAGGAGAAGAACGAGGGGGAGATGGCGACGATGATGGTGGTTGAAGGGGGCCGGAGGAGAAAGGAGGGCACTGGTGGTTGCGACTGATGGCAGTGGCGGTAGCGGTGTTGGAGGGTGATGGCGGCGGTGGAGGCCAGAGATGGAGGCGGTGGTGATGAGAGAGGCGATGGCGGCGGTAGCTGGAGTAGTGGTGGCTGGAAGGAGAACGAGGGGGAAGGGGGAGGTGAGCCCGGGAGAGGAGGAGAGAGGGGCTGGTCCAGTGAGGGGAGAGAGGGATCGGGAGAGAGAGAGTGAAGAGAAAGAATTGGGGGAGGGCGGCTGAGAGTGGAAGTGAGGGGGAGAGAGAGAGAGAGAGAGTTAGGGTTTGGAGAGGGGTTTAAATGGGGTAGATATAGGAATATAAAATAATAATACTAATAATAATGATAATAAAAATAATAGTAACAATAGTAGCAAGAATAATAATGTGAAATAAATTCACCCTCAAGAAAACATCAATAAAATTTTAACAATACCCAAATTTAAAATTCCCCAAAAATACAAAATACAGTCAGATACCTATTTCAAAAATAGGGATTTGACACTATGATTGATTGAAATTTTGTGAGAAATTCTAGTATGTAGATCAGCATGACACACTACTAAAGTTGGTGTCTAATTCAATATTTCAATACATAGACGGCAACATTAGTTTAACTTCTCTAATGCTTTTCCTTACATAGATGGCAACTATTATGTGAATCAGGTTCTCATTTGATACGCTATCTGAGTGCAATTAAGATGACAACTGGTCTACTAGTTTGGGAGTTACTACAAAGGGTAAGGTATATTGCGTTATGTTTCGAGTGTTTTTCCATTAAAAGTGTCCTTTTTCTGGATATGTAGTTCTTTTGTAAGCTTGCATAGAATTCCCTTATAGGTATAGTCTTGGATGGATATTTGAGGAATTGTTTAACTTCTCTAATACTGCCCAAGCTAGAATTTGTAACTGCCATGGAGAAAGCCATGACGAAGAATGTAATAGTCAAACTATGTTGAATATAACATGCCTTTTCGTTTATGTATTGTAAGATACACTATCGTGATTATTATCCTAGCTAACAAATCCCAGAAGTTTCCTTTGAGCTTTATTTCCATGAGCATAATATTACCTCCTTTTCCAAGAATTGTCTTCCATGACGTGTTTACTTTTTTCAGCTTGAAAAAAGGTTGTTACTATGTAGGATGTCAAGGAAACTTACTAGGTAAATTGGGATTTCAGAGGAGAATATTGGGGGGTTTAGAAATTTTTAGTTGCTTGGACTTGTATCACAAGTTCCTTTGGGTAAGGCGTTTATCAGGTTTTTAATTTTGTAACGACTTTATACTAAGCTGGCCAAAACCAATATATTTGATATGTCTGGTATACCCAATATATCTACTGATACACGGACTTGTATGATTCAATTACTAGCTTCTTCTATCCGGTTAACAAAACATACTGGTTTGTCTTTCAAACCTGTATACTGGCCGATCAAGGTCAAAGTATATTGGCATATTGATGTAGACTTGAATGTATTTTATGTATACAGATAAAAACATATATTGGCATGTTCCTCATGTTATAATTATGAAGAATAAACATGACAAAGTCAAAGTGCTCATAATATTTTTTCCATATACAACAAAGTACTCGAGTGTGCACTTGAATGTACTTCTGTATAATGATAAACACATGTATTGGCATGTCCTCATGTCATACTTTGAAGGATAAACAAGTCCATATGTGTCCATAAAACACACGTCCGCGTCCATCAGTCATACTGTTAACTATGAGAAAATAACAATGATAGCAACAAATAAATTTGTTTATAAAATATTGGGAAAAATTAATTTTCTTGTAGTGATTGTAAGAAACATGCATGCACATGGATTAAGTGGACTATGTTCCTGAATTATATTCTTATATTTGTTTATTGATATTTGCCACTGTATTTTCTTGCAAGATATTGGTGTAGTGTATTGTGGGTATGCACGTTGATAATGACCGCATTGGAGGTAAAATGAAGAAAACTTTAAGGGAAATACTTGAGAAATATAATACCTAAGTTTGAGTATTACTCCAAACCAAAACATTATCTTGTTTGGCATTCGTTACTCCTGGAAATGGCCTAAATCTACAACACTTGCTCAAGCTGCCTACATGTATGCTTGGTTATCTATGTGTCTTTCATTATATAAGCAAAAGTTATTCATGCCTAAACAAAATTTAATTATAATTAAATGATAATATGATAATTACCTTCAAGCCTTGGATTTTGTTTCTTTTGTGTTTAATTCCATAATAGTGTTTGGCTTTGCTAAGATGTTGTAGAAACCTAGATCTAGACCCTTCTTAGCTTCTTATAGCATGTATTGGAACTTGAATAACAAACAATATACATGATGCTGAAATATTGCATAAGGTGGTTGTTGGTACGTAGTTAATATATATTTAACATATAGGTCACAATATGTATAGATTATAAGATCAAGAACTTTTACGTTCTTGGAAATCTATTCTTATATGTATTGGTGGATAGTGATCCTTTTTTAAATGTTCACGTATATCTCTTCTAATTTCTTCTATTGCTAACAGCTAGGAGAAATGAGTTTGGAAGAAATTGAAGGATGATTGGGTGCTCTTATACCAACTGATGCCATCTCTCAGCTCAAGAGCAGTGTCTGGAAAGAACGACTGAAAGGTGGTGTTTTCACCAATATTCATCTTTTGATTCCATATAATCATTTAAGTTTGTGGTGGAGTTGTATACCTACTGATGCCATCTCTCATTACCATAATCATTTAAGTAGGAAAATGTATTATAAGAAAATGATAATATATTTTCTCAACATTTTCAATAAAGGATGGTAATGAATTTACCTACTGATACCATCTCTCAACTTTTTCTTATAATATATTTCTTATGGGTAAATGATATTTCATTACCATCCTTCTGTTTTTGTGCACTAATGAATATCCCTATCCGGTAAGATGTAAAGTTTGGACATGATGCAAGTTGCTCACAAGAACTTTGTATATCCTTTACGAAGTGGACAACTTGATAACAACATTTACATAGTATTGATGTATATAGGATAGATAATTGTTGTTATTTCGGGCGAAACGACCCATGTACAGTAATGTTTTGGATGTTACCTTAATAAATTTAGTGGATAAACCTTCAAAAATCTTTAGGAGATAATTCTTTATAAATGATTCAACAGATGGTATGGTATGTGTAATGTATACTTGTATATATGCTCACTGTTTATCACTGGCCCAAAGTCTTTACAGTTCTGAAGTAATTTTAGACCAAGTCTTTGTTATAAAACTACAAGGGATCTCATAATTTAATGGTTTGAAGTGCAATAGAAATAGTTGTGCTCGTCGTAAGGAGCTTTATGAATGACGCTGGTACAAGTCTTCCTAAATATGTAGCTCCTTTTTCAATTAGAAAAGAAATTATAGATATCTCATATGTCAAAGATGGAATGAAGGATCATGTCTAAGATTCAATATTATTTCAGTATTTATGATGAATGTCTAAATTTTAATTATTATTACAGATATCATATCATCTGCCAAAGATGGAACAGTAAAGGTTAAGATCTTGTATTAATAGTAAAGGTACAATATTCTACTTTTCCCACATATGTATTAATGTCTTCGTGTGTTTTTAAACTAAAACTTTCATCTACATGAACATGTTAATAGTTCGAGGCAAAAATATCTCATGTGCAGAAGTTCCCGCTATGAGAGATTAAGTTCACAACCTACCTCTTGCAAAATCGCCAGTATAGTAAAATATTGTATTTTGACTTGTTTTATTTTGTTGAACTCGGTTGTATAGTAAAATGTTGTATTTTGATCAATAAATGTTTATTTTGTAAATTATATACTGTTGAACGTATAATGTTAATTGTGAAGTATGGTTTAATTACTCAATAGAAAGCCGGTTGAATACATGTGCATGGCAAATATATTCAAATTATATTTTTTTTAAAATGGATTTACCTATACCGATGTTTATGTTAAACGTTGAAAAATTATTGGAAAAAGGTTGGAAAAACATATTCCAACATTTTTGCAAAAGTTTGGGAAAGAAGTTTAGCTTCCGACGTTTTTATTAAAACGTCAAAAAATATTACCCATTATTGCATAATTTTCGACGTTTAGTAAACGTTGTCACAAACGTCGTCTTTACTTTTACTAACGTTTATTTAAAACGTCATAAATTCCCAACTATGCAACGACGACATTTGTCGAAAATGTTGAAAAAATGTTAGGAATTCCTATGCCAACATTTTTGACCTTTTTCCCGATGTTTAAAAAACGTTGAGAAAAATCAATTTTCTTGTAGTGGCTGCCACAAGGGGTTCCTTGGCAGTTTCTTTAGCCTCAACCCGGGCTACTCCGGCCACCATCTCAGCCTTGTCGACAGAATCCTCTATTGTGTTTTCAGCCGTTGCAGGCTCGTCGTTGCTCACCTCAGAAGCAGCAAGGGAATCTTCTGCTATGCTTCTTAAGGAAGCTCCATAGCGAGAGGATAATGCAAAGCCAATCATGAATAACGACCCTTAAATAACACAAGGAAATGAACAATGAGAAGGAGGTCATCCTGAAAATACCTATCGGAACTGCTGGTAACCGAAATACTGCGTGGGTGTCAAACGCCGCCATCTGATGTGAAAGTCCTATGTTTCAAAGTTAAATAAGAAGGCCAGATCTAATGGAGGTTCGTCAATCTGGATCGCCTCTTCAACCTCATGAGGCTTTTGAACTTGAGCTGTCACCTTGCAAGAGCTCTCAGCCTGTGTAACACCTAGTTTTCCAGAAGAGGGTAATTTTAAAATTTTGTAATTATAATTATTATTTAATGATGTTTTTTTATATTATGATTTTTAGTGATTTTTAATTATTTTTAAACTATTTAAATTCATGACTTATGATTTTTGGTGTTTTACTAGTGAACAGTAGAGACTGCCTATCCTAGAGCCTAGCCATGTGATTAGGGTATTTTTGACATTTTTAGGGTTATTTGAATTTATTATAATTTATTTGAATTTATAGGAATTTTTAGGATTTATTCTGGAATTATTTGAATGATGGTTGAGTAGGTTGACTTTGACTAGTGTTGACTGGGTAGACTAAACTAGAAGCTAACCCTAGATGTGTTTGGACTTGGTTAGGTCATGTGGCCCTAGTTAGACTGGTGTTAACTCATGGTTAGTCGTTAAACTCAGGTTAGAATAGAAAGGCTTTTAGTCATAAGCCATGACTTATGATTTGAAACCATTAATTAGCAACTTAGCCCATAGAGGCCCAAGCCCATAGCCCATCACTAAACCCTAACCCTAACCCACTATGGCCAGCCACATTGGGAACCCCATCCCTATTTATACTCTCTTCAATTTCGGGCTAGCCTCTTTTAGGAAAGAACAAGCTTAAGGAGGAGGTATTTTTCCAACTTTAGAAATTCATAGAAATTCCATTTCATCTCTTTTTTCCCTCAAATCAATTGCATTAGATCCTAATTTTAGTTTTCTTGCTGATTGTGGTGTTCAACCTCAGCTTTGGGATAATTTGAAGAAGTTTGCTAGCAAAGAGGAACCCCTCTATTTGAAGCTTTTCTTGTATTTTGACACCAATAGGTAAATCAATATAAACACCATTAAAATTCTAGTTTCTTTGCATATTTGGAGAGCCCTAGGCCTAACCTAACTGTAGGAATAGGAAGCCCTAAAATTCGTGTCTATTTCGTGTCCTATTTGGACACATATCAGTATCACATGACATGTGTTTGACGAAATACCCCAATGGGCATTTCGAGTGATTTTTAGGAAAGTAATTGAATAGAAAATTAGGGTTTGATCTCGCTTATGTGTTTCCTGTGTCTTTGTGTAGTTTTAGTGTCGTGTCGAGTCCACACGGACACGCGAACATGCGGTCGCGCGCTCGCGTGCACGGGCACTGTTCATGCCCTGCTGTACGGGTGCTTTTGCGACGAGGACACGACACGTGGACACTTGACAATTGACACACACCGAGGGGCAGTGTCTGTCATCACGTGTGTCGAGTTGCACGGCCTCTTGTGTCATGTCGAACACGCACGAATGTGCGCACGAAAAATGTACTACACAGTCGACGGTCACTTTTGAGCACTGATACGCGTGTCGTATCACACGCACGCGTATTGTGGACATGTGGCAGGGTGTCCTAGCCCAAGCCCTAGTCGTGGTCGACACTTGGACACGACCACGTGGTCTGTGTCGTATCGTGTCGTGTGCACGAACACTGTGAACACGTGCACGATAATTGTTCAGTTTGTGCACTATTTTCGTATTTAATGTGATTGGACACGTTTGTGTCCACTTGGGTGGACACAAACACACTGATGGACACGTACACTAATAGTGTTATCATTACCAACCATTGAAAGCTTATTTTAGTTTCATTTATTCATCAATTTTCCAAATCCCCCAATTCCTGATACATGCTATTCCGTATTTTTTTCAGTTTACAAATTTGGATTTTGGCAATCATTTTACCCAGATTAAATGCTGTTAATCGTTGGTTTAAGTCCCTAATATGGATCTCCTACTTGTAATCAATCTATGGTTCAATTTTTGGATCTTTTAGTTGTGTTTTGAATATGAAATAAGGTTTTTAAAGTTTGAATAATCATGAACTGAACACTGTTTCCCTGTCCTTGTTTAACTGTCATTTTAAAACCAAGAATTGATTTCCTTTCTTTAATCTGAGATTTTAAATCTTAGTTGAAGGTTCATGGGAGTTAATTGTTGAATGATTGACTGAGATTTACCCGGTTTAAAAAACCTGAGAATCCTGAACACTTTGACACATAACTGGGATTGATTTGAATGTTAGGTTGTACATGAAAACTGAGCTAATGTTAACCTGAGATTATGTGAAATGAGAACTGAACTCTTTTTTTCTGAATGTTAATGTAGGACTGAACTGAGAACCATTTGCCATTCACTAGATTTCAAATTCCTGAGAATTGGTTTCCTTTTTTCTTCTTTTATTAAAACTGAAATTTAGTGATCATTTAATGTGAATCCTCTTACTTGTATTAGTGTTTCATTGTTGAACTCAAATGTGGGATTTGGGATTACTACTCACTATTTTTTTTATGTTCCTGATTGCACTCCACACAGGTTCCCTTCATGTCACTGTTTGTAAATTCCTAAGAACACATGGTCTCACATTGTTTGCAATTGCACTAGGTTCCTATGACACTCTAACACATATATTTCACTGTCATTTGGTTCCAAAAATCTGAGTTCCTAGTAAAGGTTCACTGTTATTTAAATCCTGAGTAATTCTTGCATTAACTGAAAACTGATTTCAATGTTGTTCCTTTCCTTCTTCACCTTGCCACACCCCTACACTTTGTTCACACACATTCATGTGACACCCTCATGCCATGACACACACACTCACATGCCTACACACACTCTTGCACTCTCATCACACACACCCACACCTGAGCACAAGTGTATTCTCTACATATGTGTATATGCATATATATATATATATATATATATATATATATATATATATATATATATATATATTGAGATGTAGATATATGTATCCTATATATATGTGTGTGTACTAATATATATATTAGATATATAAGTATGTGTGGTAGACATATAGGTAGCCTATATGTTAAGTATATTCTATATTAAGTTGTATAATATATTAATATGTGTATTATAATTTAGATATATATTGTTATGTGTGGATGTGATTTGTAGGTTGGTTTAGGCATGATATTGCCTAATAGTCTATAGCCTAGGCTCTTAGCCTATGGGTGTATTTGTGAGTCAGTATAGAGCCTAGTTGGACTTGTATAGCCTAGTTAGACCTAGTTTAGACTTGTTGGACCTAGCTTGACCTAGTTGACCTAGTTTGACTAGTGTGGTTGACTAAAGTTGACAAAGAGTTGACTTTGGTCTAGATTGACCTAGAATCATGTAGAATGCATAGTAGGACTTCATTATATCATTTTAGACTTGTTGTGACCTGTGCTGTTCTGATTAGGAGCCAGACACCTCTCCTCGGACAGTACATTTCATCCGGACACTCAGATACAGGCGAGTACATTCTCTGATCATTTCATATCCTGCTTAGAATTATTTCCTATATTAAATTACTTTACTTGATACTGTCACGTTGGTCACACGAATTAGTACTATACGGATCCCTTCTTGAGATGTTATCCCTTCAGGGAGCATCGGGTACTCTATGTTCTGTGCGTTTCACTTACATGGCATATCACCATGCTTCTTTGGTTCTTTAATCACTTGTGATATATACTCTTATGATCATAGAGTCTTCTTTGAATCCTTATCCCATTTATTAGGTTTTCCAGAATCCCCATTTATGGGACTACTATGTACCACCCTTCGGTGGCTTACCACCCTTCGGGGGTTGTTACATGGAATTATAACATAACCTGATTGGATCCTTCTGTACTGATTGGGGGTACGGGGGAGTATAAATAGCCATGTGAACAACTCCAAAGTAGAATAGCCATGTACGCCTCTTTAGTATAGCCATGTACAAATCAAGCTGTTCACATGTCGACTTTGTACTCTAAATCACTAGTCACTGGTAGCTCTTTACTTATAGTAGATATTTCTATTACAGTTCTCTCTCTCTGTTTACATACTGCATTCTTCAGTATCTATATCTTACTTTACTGTATGATTATATTTTCTAACCTGCTAAGAACTGTTGAGATGTATTGTGCTCGCTCCTGTCCTGACTGGACCTGTTGAAAATATTACAGAGGACGAGGAGGAGGACTTTGAGGATACCTTCTAAGGGACAGCTCTAGCTGACGACCTTACCCTACTGCCCAGACCACCTTAGTTAGGCTTTATCTTACTTATGTTGTCTTGAGACTAGTAGTTAGACTTTATTTCTGTCTTTGAGATCTGGGTTGTATATTCTTTCATATTCAGTAGCTGAGACCTTGTATTCTGGATATCTGTTGAGATGTTATCTTAGACTATTTTATCATCTGTATTTCCTTGAGTTCTATATCATATCGTGCTTCTTCTTCCTTAGTTGTGATTGAGTTTACTTCTATCATGTCACCCCCATTCGGGGAGTATAAACTGCTTAGTATATTATTGTTAGATGTTGTGACCTAGGACAGCGTTCTACCGCCGAACACTGCGGCGTAGGCTGGGCGTTGTTACGTTCTCGTACCCTCACAGTGGGTGCGGGTCGTGACAGCCTGGGCCTTCCCCTCTACCTCCAATAATACTTTCGAAGGAGGGCCGCAGATTGTCGTTTCTTCCGCCTCAGCATAGTAGGGTCCTCGGGCACTACAGGCTTGCGTGCGACCGATTCGCTTTACCTTTTTGGAAAAGGAGAGCTCACCTCTGATGTGGCTCGTCGCTTCGAAAGCAAGGCCACTGGCTTCGTTGGTCAAATTTTTTCTTCTCCAAATGAGGCACCAGACTCCTCCGACGTCCTACCACTTGAAGGTAGTGTAGAAGCATGGAAATGATGGAGTTTATGTGGATCATCACTCCATGCGGCTAAGTGGACTCGAGCCGCAGAAGCATGGCTCTCGAAGATCCCAGACGACCAAGTAAAACCAAGCCGCAGAAGGAATGTTCCTGGTGACCACACGTGGCCAAGAAGACTCGAGTCGCAGAAGCAAGGCTCTCGAAGACCCCATGCGGGTAAGCAGACTTAAGCCGCAGAGAGAAGGCTCTCGAAGATCCTATGCGGCCAAGAGAAAACAAGCCACAGAGGGAAGGCTCTCGAAGATTCCATGCAGCCAAGTGAAACCAAGCCGCAGAAGGAATGCTCTTGGAGACCCCATATGGCTAAGAAGACTCAAGCTACAGAGGGAAGGCTCTCGAAGATCCCATACGGCCAAGCGGAGTCGAACCTCAGAAGAAAGGCTCCTAAGGCCACTATGCTGCCAAAATGATTCAGGCTCTACTTTGTGGGAGGGCACGTGGCAAGTTGACCAAATCTCAACCACCCAGATTTGCTACAACAAAGAAATCTCAACAACCCCCAACAGCTGGCAGCACAAGATTTAGTCTTCGTGTGCTGTTACAGACACATGGCTACGTGGCCCTCTATGCGGCCCAAAATCTGCTTTATGCAGGAATCACTATAAATAGCAGAGTACCACACCCATGCTAGAGGTTGGCAATCAAGGGCTGGCAATTTTCCTCACAAGTAAAGACTGTGTCTGATAGTCCAAGGAGTAACGCAGAGTTGCTACACTTTTTCGAGCCTCCATCGTTACCCCCAGAATCAAAATTTAAACAATTGTACTTAGATCGTTTCCTAGGATTTATTTCTAGGCTTTCTTCCGTACAAGCGAGTTTGCAATCAAGTTCAATTCATCTGTAATTTTTGTGCTTGATATTTAATGGAAAACACGATAGCGACTCAGTTGGGGACTTCCTTCTCCTCTGATGAGAAGTTGGTGACGCAATCCGACGCATCCAAGCTCGGCTCTAGGAAGCAAGTGCTTGTGGTTCGTTTTGACCAACAAGCATTCGAAGAAATACTTTCTGAAGGGAGTCCCAGCCCTTCACAGAAGTGAACCAATCCGAAAAGAACCCGCAGGACATCGAAGCACAAAACTGCTGCCCCTCGCCAGGTTCTTGAAGAAGCTCCTTCTGTGGCCCAAGACGGTGATCAAAGCTCTCATGCGGCCTTGCTTCAGACCGTAGAGATCTCCACTGTCCCCAAATTCAGCAGAGAAAAACACTACGATGCTGAGCTTTTAGGGGCACAAGGGAAACCCCTATGAACGAAGAAGAGGTCGCATAAGAAAAATGTGCAGTCTGTCTATGCGACAGCCAACTCTGGCCGCAGGCAGATGGCCTGTGCGGCAGCCAATCCTGACTGCAGATAGGCATCCCATGCGGCCCTGTCAGAAGCTCTATTTTCGATTGTCTCTCATGCGGACCCGACTCTATGTGGCCCATTGAGAATGTGGAATGTTTCAATCTGGACTCTACTTACTATGCGCCTTCGGGTGCTAAGTCGAAGAAGTCTAGGATAGTACGGGCCCAAGAAGCCCAGTCAACTGTCCAAGCTGCTGACCGTCAACGGGCATCGTTAACTGTTATACGGGCTCCTGATGGAAAGTTGTACAAAACCACCCGGGTCCAGCCCTCAAGGGCAAACAGACAGGGTGGGCCCCAAAATTCTTCCAATTATGAGTGAGAGCAAGTGCTTTTACTAGCCTCGGATCAGGGAGCAAACAAGATACTTGCGCACCCGTGTGCTCGGGATACCCGAGTCCATAAATTGGATGCAAAGGTAGATCAATTTGCTACCGACTTGCGAGAGGTAATTACTCACAAACGCAAGGAGAGAGAAGCAGCCTTGGCATGTGATGAGCCCTTTCAGGACATCATTGCACCCAGGTCATCATCAACTGCTGCGACAACAAGATCGCAGCACCTGAAGATCGGCAATCCATTTTCCAATGATTGCCCCAACCAGCACCTGTCCGACAACAACTCGGTCTGGGAGACAAAGAGTTTCCCTTTGCCTCCTGTAATTCCACTCAGAGGGTTCCTGCCGGCAAGGGAGGCAAGAAAATAGGCTCTTCTAGTTCGGCAACATCAGCCAGCACGGCAAGAAAACTCTCATGTGGGAGATTGCCGCTGACAATCACAGGGGGTGTCTACCTAGGCACCCGTTCAAGCAAGACACTTCCAACACCTGGGGGTTCATCGTCGATCTCCCTCGGGGTAGATGAAGCGGGGGTAGCAGTCCCCTAAATATATGCTTTAACCCGGTGTTCCAAGAGGGTACACAGGGGGTAGCGATCCACTAGAATTATGCAACAGACTTGGACGTCCCAGAGGGTGACCGCCTTGGCCAAGACGATGCAGCTTCCTGCACAGGGGGTAGCAACCATTCTGAGTCCGAGGAGGAGAACATTCCAATATTCCCCGATGATTTCACTGTATGGAAGTATGACATGGAGGGAACTCTTTTACGGTCCCTTCCAAGTCTACCCATGTACGGACAGTCTTTATGGCAGGCGATGATCATGAAGGACCTACTGATCGACAACGTCTAGATGTACTTGAAGCCATGCTCCTATCCTTGGTCAAGTCAGTAGATGAAACCAAAGCTGCCTTACCGACTCAACCAGCAAGGACGCCTGGACAAACAAGCTTGGGACCCGCAGCCAACGCGTACTCCAACACGATCACTCCTCCTTTAGGGGACAATCCTCTAGGAGCATCCGCTCCTTTAGCTGCAGACGAAGCCAGGGAGGCAAGGAGGGATGTTCAGGAGCTTCGAGCAATATTCAATGCCCGAGACTCCTCCCGGGACCTCAGAATACGGCAGTCGTATCCCGTTGCGTGGAGAGATGTTCCTTTTCTGCCATGGTACAAACCATTTTACATCGATTCATATGACGGAAATACCTCTGCTAGCCGGTACATGACTTATTTTGAGGTCACGAAAGACCACTTGCCGCATAGTGATGCCATCCTCACACGATTATTTATCGAAGCCTTGGAGGGGATGGCATTCGACTGGTACGACAACCTTCCGGACAACTACATCCATTCCTTTGACAGCTTGAAACACATATTCCTGGAAAGGTTCTACGAAGTGGTGGATGATGTGACAACGTCGTCTCTCATGGACGTCGTTCAGGGAGAAAAGGAGCTAACGAGAAACTACATTGAGCGGTTCCGCCAAAACGCGATAAGATTGCCCCAAAGCAACCTCGAAAGCTCCTTGATCGAAAACTGCCAAAAGAAGTTGCTCCCTGCAATCAGCCTCTGGATGGGCGAAGATCAGTTCAGGAATTGGACGACCTTCATCATAAGCGCTACCAATGTGGAGGCAAAGTTAAAAAAGGCTCGCCATCTACGATTGCACATCGCAGACGGAGAGGACAAGGGCAAACATCCCGGTAACGCCTCTAATAACAACAACTGCGGCGACACCACCAATAACCGGGACACCAATGGCAAACATGCCATGGTCGCTGGTACAACCAAAAAGCTTGAACAGAAGCAAGCAGAAGTTCCGAAGCCCAAGGAAACGACATACACTTTTGAAGATAGTCATGTCAAGCCTATCTTCGACATGCTCCAGAAGGCGGGTAGGACCCGACTCCGTGATGTAGAGCGCGAGCATCGACCAGCAGAGATCGAGGATCCGAAGTATTGTCACTTCTACCGCTATGTCCACCACCCTATGCAGGAGTGCTTCACATTAAAGTGGTACATCCAGAACCGCATTAACTCCAATGCTCTGTAGCTGGATTTTGAAGAGGTTACTGTGGCTGCGAACATGGTATCAGTTCAGTTCGACGACTTCCCCCCAACAAAAACTCAAGACGGGGTAGTACCTGTTCCCTGGGCAACGATGGAGGTTGCTAATCTTTCACCTGTCCGGGATCAGACGACTGGGTTGGTGCCTCTCACCATGTCACGAGGAGAGGTCATGTGGGTGCACCCAGACTTATTGCCCGAAGTTACCCAGGTGGTGCCATCTTTAACTAGCAAAAAGGAGGGCAAGAAGTCCATATCCTGCCATACAATCTCAGCCGAAGCTGAGGAGGCGGCGGCCGTTGTTACCCGATCTAGAGCACAATTCCAGCCCACTCTGGGTAATTCAGTCAAAGACCCTCAGCCGACAACGCTGCCTGCTACCGATGTTCCGGGGCCATCTAAACCTCCACCGGTGGACAGATCCAAGCCGAAGGAAACCCGCTTCGACATGCCGCTCCGTAAGGACGCACCTCAAGGGCTGAAGAGGCCTTACAACTTTGACATACTAGCACAACTGGCCAATACACCAGCAAAGTTGTCGTTATACGAGCTCCTAAGGCTCTCCAAAGATCTTTGTGTCGCATTGAGCGAAGCACTCCAGAATGCCTACGCTTACTTAGCCCAAGTCGAGCCTACAGGGGAATACTCGTCAGCAGATCTCCAGGGCAGCAATTATGCAGATGCAATACCCAATATCGTATTCACCCCACAGGACATGTTATTCAAGACCAACTTGCATGATCGCCCCTTGTACTACACTGGATACATAGGCGACATCAAGGTGGATCGGATGCACATTGATCCTGGCTCGTCAATAAGCATCATCCCAAAAAGCTTGCTTCAACTCCTGGGCATCCCTAAGCACCGGCTAGCGACGACCAACACTGCCATTAGCAGTTTCAACTCGGAAATGAGCTATCTTCTGGGAAAAATCCGCTTAAAATGTCAGATCGGTGATCTGAGGACGGAGGTTACCTGCTACGTCATAGACGCGGATACATCCTATAATATCCTTTTAGGGTGTCCGTGGATACATGACTATATGATCGTGCCGTCCACGCTCCACCAGTACTTCAAGTATGTCAGTAAGTACGGTCCCGTAAAGACGGAATTTGCCAACATCGATCCATTCAAAGGGGTTGAGTCTTACTATTTTTATGAGGCTTGTCTGTATGAGGAATCCAAAAAAACACGTAAATGATGAACTGGAGGCCATAACAGGGTCAGAGGAACCTCTGAAAATCCATCTTTAGGCCCGTAAATCGGGCAAAGTCGTATCTCTTGTCGCAACTTTGCATAAAGAGGTGCCCGGTTCCCCGCCCCAACTGTACAGTTGGAACCAACGGTCATCAGACTCCTGAGGTCTAGCCAGAAGCTGAGGCCCTTAGTGGATCCGATTGTGATCCGATTGTCGAAATCCAATCAAAGGCGATCTGAAGATGCAAGGCCCTCTGTGGAGCCGATGTTGATCCGATTTCCAAAATCCAATCAAAGGCGATCGGAAGATGTAAAGTCCTCTGTCGAGCCGATGGTTATCCTCCTTCCCAAGACGAGCCGGCAGCCAAGTGTTGATCCGAGGCACTCAAGCAAACCGATGCTACAAGCAGAACCCTTGGTGGTCAAGCTGCCCAAGATATCACCCCAGCCTCTTGTCACACAGTGGATAGCCGAAGATGAGGTAGAAGACGCAAAAAATCTGGTTGCACAGGTTGATAGTTTCTCTCCTGATGATGTAATCCCTTTAGACAAAATTTTTTATTTCATCAATAAGAGGCTACCTTTGAACTACCTTGAGTGCAATCTGATGTATGCTATGGAGCACGATCTGGATATTAACCTTTACACACAGGTGACAACCGTCTATAATGCAAACCGACTTACTCCTATTAGAGGTGCCTACTTCCTAGCCCCAGGAAGAAGAAAAGGGGATCACACGCTCATCTTCGGTCGAAAAGAAGGTCCTCAATCTTTCATGCCAAAAGCGTTCGATCTCAAACCCGATACTAGAAGATTTCTGCTCTACCTATAAAGTTCTCGAGCTAAGTATTTCATGCAAAAGCAAGGGTACGACATAGAGACTACCCCAGGTCTGAATTACGACAACGGCCGGCGATCGCCTCTGCAGCTGTCAGCCCCGGCTGAAAAAATTCGAGATTATTACAGCAAGTACAGACACGGTCTCGGTTATGTTACACCAACAACACCTGAGAGCTCAAATGAGGAATACGAGTAACATTCTCACTCGTCCGAGTAACCCACTTACGATTCCGATGATAGTATTGAAGATATATTCAGGAGAATACTGTCTGTCAACATAGCATCCGCTGACTTTGAAGATCTCTCTGAATCCATTAAATTGGAGCCGTAGGCCCAACAGCTGGATGCACAGTAGGAGAAGCGCTTTGAACTACGAGACCCTCCCACAGAATATGAGGTCATACAAGTTGACCTCGGTAATGGATCCTCCTCGAAGCTAATCTTTATCAGTAAAAGCCTGACGAACGATGAGCGGGAGTCGCGGTTGCAACTCGTCAGAGAATATATCGACGTCTTCACTTGGAGCTATGAAGACATGCCAGGACTAAACCCCGAGATCGTACTTTATAAGCTCAATATTCATCCGGACGCAAAATCAGGCAAACAACAGCAATGACGGTTCTGTCCCGATATCATGAACTCCATCGAAGCGAAAGTAAACAAGCTTATAGCTAGCGGTTTCATCTGCGAGGAGCAGCACCCAGACTGGGTAGCTAATATAGTACCAATCATCATGAAGAATGGAAAGATCCGAATCTGTATCGACTTCCGCAATCTGAATATGGCATGTCCTAAGGATGAATTCTATCTTCTGATCACCGACATAATGATCGATAATACATGTAGCTTCAAGCGCATGTCCTTTATGAATGGCTTTTCAAGGTACAATCAAATCAAAATGTCTCCAGATGATGGGAAACATACGTTATTTCGAACACCGATCGGCGTGTATTGTTACACAGTCATGCCCTTTGGCCTAAAGAATGCCGGTGCTACATACCAACGAGCTATGAGTGTCATCTTCAGAGATCACTTGCGCAAGACGGTGGAGTGTTATATTGATGACATTGCCGTTAAAAGTCGTTCCAAGGATCATCACTTACATGATTTGAGGACAATGTTCGACCTTATACGAGCACACAATCTGAAGATGAATCCCACCAAGTCCTTCTTAGGCGTGTCCAGCAGAAAATTCTTGGTCTTTGTCATTACTTCTCGGGGTATTCACATAGACCCTGATAAAACCAAAGCATTCCTGGAGATGAGTCCACCGAGGAACCTCCGCGAACTCCGAGGCCTTCAGGAAAGACTAGCCTACATCAGAGGTTCATATCTAACCTCTCAGGACGATGTCAACCATTCACACAACCCATGAAGAAAGGCGTCTCATTCGTATGGAATGAGAAATATCAATGCGCCTTTGATGACATTAAGGGACACCAGTCAAATCTGCCGGTTCTGGTAGCCCAGGTCGTCGGAAATCCCTTTCTGCTCTATGTACGGGCAATAGAACACTCCCTCGGTGCCTTACTAGCACATAACAATGATGCAGGGCACGAAAAGCCATCTATTACCTCAGTCGAATGATGGTGGGGCCGGAGCATAGGTACACCGCCGTGGAGAAGGAATGCCTCGCCTTGGTGTTCGTCGTACAAAAAATACGACACTATGTGACAGGGCAGACCATCCATGTTGTCTAACGAGTTAACCCCCTCAGGGTTCTCATAACCAAGCCGGGTGCACTCAGTTCTCGTCTAGCCACCTGGACGATATTGTTGTCCAACTATGACATGGTTTTCGTTCCACAGATGGCTATCAAAAGTCAAGCCTTGGCCAACTTTTTAGCAGCCCATCCAGGCTCAAAAATAGCCAGAATATATAAAAAAAATCCTAGACGAAGTCGTTAACTCAAACATGACTTCACATGATGCTGTTTGGCGAATGTTCTTCGACGGTGCTTCAAGGACGGGACCCCAAGGTGATATCGTCGCTGGAGTCGGAATAGTATTAATTTCTTCCTCTGGATTGGTAGTCAATCGGACATATTCTCTCACAAAACCCTGTTCAAACAATGTAGCCGAATATAATGCTTCGGTCATCGGGCTCCGAATTGCAAAAGAAGTGGGAGTCGAATACCTAGAAGCGTATGGCGACTCGCAGTTGATTGTTAATCAAATTCTAGGCTCGTACGAGGTTCGCAACGAGGACCTGATTCCTTATCATCAGATAGCAATTACCATCATTACAACCTAGGAGGGGTTCTTTATAGAGCATGTTCCTAGGCTCCAAAATATTGAAGCCGACGCCCTAGCTGGCCTCACCGCTTCTTTGCCGGTTCCAAACCATGCTCATCATCTAGTCGACGTGATAGACCATAAGCTGGTCTGTCCCAAAAACAATGTTCAACTAGGTACGAGTTATTCTGCTCAGATATCCATGATGTGCAAGACTGCAGACTCCCATTCATCATCTTTACAGTCTACAAAATTCTGCCAGAGAATGTGAAAGAAGCAGCTTCAATCAGAAAGCGTTCTTTCAGATTCTTTTATGACACAGAAACAAAAATGTTATATCGACGATCCTACGACGGGCTACTGTTAAGATGCCTATCAAATACAGAAGCCAAGGAAGCCCTACGCGATAATCACGATGGCATTTGCGGGGCTCACCAACCTGGCCTGAAGTTGCAAGACCGTCTCCGCCGGATGTGCTATTACTGGCCTACAATAGTAGCAGATGAAATATATTATACAAAAAAGTGTAAGGCTTGTCAGATCCATGTAGACTTCATATATCATCCATCCGAATTTTTGTACCCGACAGTGGCCTCTTGGCCATTTGAAGCATGAGAAATGGATATCATTGGCCCAATCACCCCACCGCCGTCTTAGGGACACCGGTTTATACTTGCAATCACCGACTACTTCTCTAAATGGCAGAAGTTGTTCCGCTTGCAGAGGTAAAGACATCAAACATGATTAGTTTCATAAAACATCACGTCATCTACCATTTTGGACTGTCCCGGAGGATTATTCACGACATCGGTCCGCAGTTCGCAAGCCATGCTTTCTATCAATTCTGTGACAAGAATCGAATCCAGAACATGGCTTCAACGGCATACAACTCATCGGCTAATGGTCTGGCTGAAGCTTTTAACAAGACCATGATCAAGCTTCTCAAAAAGTTCGTGTCTTCAAACAAGCACAACTAGAATAAAAAGCTGAACGAATGCTTATAGGCATATCGTACTACAATTCGGACGACTACAAGAAATACACCATTCTCTCTGGTTTACGAAAACGAGGCAGTTCTTCTATTGGAGACCCAGATCCCCTCACTTTGTGTGGCCCTTACTTACCGGTTGACGTCAGACGATAACTATCGTCGACGACTACAAAAATTGGAAGCCTTAGACGAGAAGCGTTTGAAAGCTCAACAAAGCATCGAGCTCTATCAAGAACGCATCTCTCGAGCCTTCAATATGAAAGTCAAGCAGAGGACGTTCCAAGTAGGCGATCTCGTCTTAGCCGTTCGCAGACCGATGGTCATGACTCACAAAACCGTCGTTAAATTCCAGCCCAAATGGGAGGGCCCATTTAATATCAAGACTGTATTCTCCAATAGCGCATACCGTCTTGTGAAACAGAATGGAGACTTGCTTATGATGCCCATAAACAACAAGTTCCTAAAAAAATACTATGTCTAAGGACATGCTGGTACTTCATTAAAGCACCAAATCTTCCAAACTGTCGAGTTATGTACAACAAGTACCTCTGAACTTACACTTTAATAGCTCCTAGTGGATTCACATTGCATCCCCCTTGGTGACAAGTCATGTATACTAATACCTTTAAACTTCCACCCAAATGCTTCACCCCGCCGGAGTTTACCTGGCTTACTGCCATCTCTAAGAAAACTTTTTGGTCCTGATTATCATATATCACGTCCATATTACCTCTGATGTCGATAGTCCCTTGACTTAACACCTGTACCCAACCTAGGATAATGTCATGGTGTTACGACCACATAACCTATCACGTCCATATTACCTCTATTAGGTTTTGTCTCTAAATCTATTACTCGTACCACCAGTGCGCAGAAGAGTAATAGGTCCACCAAAAATTATTCATGATTAACGTATGTCACGTCCATATTACCTCTGATATAGATAATCTCCTGACTTAGCACATGTACCCAATCTGGGATAAAGTCATGGTGTTAAGACCACAGAACCTATCACGTCCATATTACCTCTGTTTGGTTTTGTCTCAAAATCTATTACCCGCACCACCAGTGCGCAAAAGGGTAATAGGTCCACAAAAATCATTCTAATCTATTACCCTTACTACTAGTACGCAAAAGGGTAATAGGTCCACAAAAATCATTCTAATCTATTACCTACACTACTAGTGCGCAAAAGGGTAATAGGTCCACAAAAATTATTCAAATCTACTTACTCGCACTACCAATACGCAAAAGGGTAATAGTTCCACGAAAATTGTCCAAATCTATTGCTCGTATCTCTAGATGCACAAAAGGGCAATAGGTCCACAAAAAAGTCTCCAGTTGGATATCCTTTACCAACCACAAATATTGTATTAGGCCCTCTAGTACAAGTACCACAGATACCACAAACAAAGAATAAAGTGAATGTATTCTTTTATTCAAAATCAGTTACATTCATGGGGCTACATCTCCAGTAAAAAAAGAGAGAAATGGAAAATCTACTACTCATCAGCAACACATAGTTTGGTGAGTAGGTCTTCCAGCTGTGCTATTGAGCGCTTGATTTTCAGTTTGGCTCGGCGTTCAGCTTTCTAGGTCAGCTTTTCAGCATCTTCAAGATGTGCATGAGCCTGCCCGTTGTTCTCCACCTTCTTTAATGTATCCTGTAACGCCCTAGTCCCAAAATACTTAAGACTAGGTACATATCCATGCCAGCTGCATACATATGAAGTATACTCCAATATATGAAAAACTCGTATGAATACATAAGCTATAAAATGCAGTAAAACCATAATAACTAAATCTTATCTACTAGATAAATAAATAATATAAAAGCAACTTTGAATTTGTCATGTATACAATTGTTGCGCGGAGACAAAGTCCACTACCAACTATCTAAAATAAAATGTACAAGAAGTGATCGATAAAATAACGAGACGAACCAAGCGCAATCGTCTTCAAAATTTATGGAGAAGATCACGGCCTTGGCTAGAACACCTGCAAATTCACAGAAGCACACACACCTGGAGAGATAACCAGGTCCTCAGAGGGACGTAACAAGATACAGGAAGAACATGCCATAAATACTGAATATAAATATGCCACAAACAAAGTAAATGACAAGACAACAATAAGGAAACCTAACCGTACTAAAGTGAACATGCAGTTGAGAACAAACCTTTCGTCGCATGAGCCCAGGCTGTAAATGGGATCTGGTATAGTCTCCACATGGGCACCAGTTGTTTCACTTAACAAAATGCCTAAAAATTGGCTTTTGAAAGAAAAACAGAAAACGTACAAAAAATACAAATTGTTCTGGGAAGTATTGCTATGGAAGTCTGATATGAGAGCGATCACTTTGTTCCTTCGACCATACGATGATGATGAAGAAAACTGCTTGAAGAAGACGAACAATCAGAAGAACTAAGTCACCAGAAAGATATCGAGCAACGGCACTGATGGCACAGTCGAATGCTTTCTTGCTTTGCTTCACCCTGTTCTTGAAAAAAAGTTAAAAAAATACTTCTGGGAATATCACTTGAAAGTATGAGTTTTCTCAGAATCTCCTCTCCTGTCTCTATATTGATCACTTTTGATCTTGTCTATGTAAAAATAAGTCTATTTATAGACTTGACTCTTTGTGCGTAAAAAGCAACAAAATCGGGTCTCTACGTGAGTAACTGTCACCCATGATGTAAATCATCCTCTACGCACGTTGACACGTGTCCCATGTAGAGTTTTGATCTCTACACATGGTGACATGTGTCCCACTACTTCAATAAAATGGGGAGAGCACGTACACACGTTCCTCGATAAGTGTGGCATGAAAGCCACGTAAGCAAACCACGTTCTCATGTAGCCAGGAAAGCTCGAGCGTAAAAATGACCCAAAATATACTTCCTGCGTAAAATAGCAGACTGGCGTAAAAATAGCCCAAAATAAACTTCCCGCGTAAAGTGGCTAAAAATAGCCTTGAGCGTAAAAATTAGCTCAAATAAACTTTACGCACACAATAGTTTTGAGCGTAGAAGCTCGACTAGCTATCGTGCGTAAAAGAAGCAGTTTATTGAGCGTAAAGTAGCTCATCTGCACACTACACGACAGTATTGGGTTTAGTGTAAAGATCTCCTCGGCTTCTGTGTACTGCTGTCAAAAAATCATTCTGTCAGATCAAATCACTCGCATTAAATGCGACCTGACAGTCTGTCGTCCACGCGTAAAAATGGAGGATAACTCTCACGTAAAAGCTTCTCGCATAGAGAATAGAGAGTAGCTGGCGTAGAGTCTGAGTTTGACTCAGTTTGAATTGCGTAAAGTTCTTAACTTCTTTGACTTGGTCTTTGAAGTACTTTTTACGCTCCTACAAGACCCCCTTCAAAGTTTTCAAATATTTTCAAAATTTGAAATTCTTTGAACAGAAGCGTAAAATCTGGGATATTCAACAGTCAGCATAAAATTCGGGATATTCAACGGTCAACAGTTCGCGTAAAAGTCGAGATATCCAACCGTCGACGTAAATTTGATTCAAAATTTCTCTATAAATAGGGTTTTACGAGTAGAGGGAGAACTTTACTCTTTCAAAATTTCAATCTCTCTATTCTCTTTTCCTTCATACTCTCATTTCAATCCGATGGCCCCCAGGAGCAAGTCCGCCGCCGGCAATAAGGGCAAGAAGCCCGCTGCTTCGTCGACATCCGAACGCGCAAAAACCAACACCCCATCCTCGGCGATGCCCCAACAGAGCAACCCCGCCGTGGCTCCGGCAAAGAAGGGTAAAGCACTGAACTTCGGCCGCGAGTTCGTCGGAGAAGAAGACCCGAGCTTTTCACTTCACGCCCACGTTACGCGTGTCAGCGTAGAAACAGAAATAATAAAATATGCCCACGTTATACGTGTCAGCGTAAAATTAAAAACATACGCCCACGTCTATACATGTCAGCGTAAAAATTTCATAATAAGCTCACATCAACTTGTGCCAGCGTAAAAATTAGAACACGCTCACGTCAACACGTGCCAGCGTAAATTAAAATATGCTCATGCCAACACATGTCAGCGTAAAAATTTAAATATGCTCACGTTAACACGTGCCAGCATAAAAATTAAAATACGCTCATGTCAACACATGTCAGCGTAAAATTAAAATACGCTCATGTCAACACATGTCAGCGTAAAAATTAAAATACGCTCACGTCAGCACATGTCAGCGTAAAATTAAAATACGCTCATATCAACATATGTCAGCGTAAAAATTAAAATACGCTCACGTCAACACATGTCAGCGTAAAATTAAAATACGCTCATGTCAACACATATCAGCGTAAAATTAAAATACGCTCATGTCAACACATGTCAACGTAAAAATTAAAATATGCTCACGTCAACACGTGTCAGCGTAAAATTAAAATACGCTCATGTCAACACTTGTCAGCGTAAAAATTAAAATACGCTCACGTCAATAAGTGCTAGCGTAAAATTAAAATACGCTCATGTCAACACATGTCAGCGTAAAAATTAAAGTATGCTCACGTCAACACGTGCCAGCGTAAATTTCTTAATACGCTCACATCAATATGTGCAGCGTAAAATTCACAAGTGAAAGACTTTGTGTAAAACAAATAACTTTTACACTTTTTTTTAAAAGTTTTTATCAACTTTAATAAGCGTAAAGTTTGCATAGTCAGAGTATTTAATGCGTAAAACTCAGACCAAATCATCTGCATAAAAATTTCAAATTAGATTTTCACTAACTTGATTTTTTTTTCTTTTTTCTTTTGGCAATAGATTTGCAAATTCACCCACTTGCAGAAATATTTGGCTCATCATCTGGTATGGTGTACTCAAATTATTTGGAGAACCTATCCCATGTGGAGTTTCCCCAGTCAAATTCGGAATATCCTACAGAGAAAGCACAGCTGATAGCTACTCAAGGGGACAGAATGCTGCTGTCCATGATAAATAGAGAAGTGTTGACATCGCTGGATGGCCAACAATTTGTAAATCCAGCTTTCTTATTCGGGGATGCGATAGACTTCAAATCACAAACACACCCAAGAAGGAGGCTTGGGTGTTCAAGTTTGGAGATAAAGTAATATACCTCCCTGACATGGATAGAGATTATCCCTTGTCTGCTTTTATCCATGCCACCCATCCCCGAAAGATGCTATGGAACATGACTCCCAGCAGTCATGGTAGGCCAGAAAGCATCATTTTCAAGAGAGAGAGCAAATGACATGGGCTACCACACCAGTACTCCCAGTGGTGGTGTTGTCCCCTTCTCTGATCTCTTGCCAGGATTCACTCCGAGTGAGGATTCTGCTCTAATTCAGCCAGTACAGACCCAAATGTTCATTAATAAGTTCATAAGGGCTGCAGTATTATATCCTCAGGCCAACCCCAGGCTATCAGGGTGGCTAACTCCTTTTAACCAGAACTGGATTCAGATTAGTGTTTGGATTATGAGGAACTTCCAGACGGAGTTAAAAGACATCGGCTTGTATGAAGCAGTGGCCTCCACTAGTCAGGGTATACCACCGAATAATAATTTATTCATAGCTCTGATGGAGATATATATCAGTTCAACAGGAACTTTTGCGACCCCAAAAGGTGAAATGGGTCTCGTACTCCACGAGATGCAATTCATCTTGAAGCTGCCGATGGGGAAAGCCTAATATGAAGAGTATGGTCCTTCCGACCGGGAACTAGCATAAATTAGGGAGAAAAATCCTCAATTGGTTGAGGTATATGAAGAATTGATGTGCCATTACATGATTTACACTACCATGCGTGAAATTGGATCTCATCTGGCGTACATCAACAAGTGGACAACATATCTCTTTTACCATAAGGATTAGATATCCAAAGATGATAAAGAAAGATTTCAGGAGAACAAGGCTCCAATCATCAATACTGGTTCAACAATCTCTGCTGATAAAATACGGGATATGATGGTTGGCTATAAATTCCCGAACAAATATTTGTCCACCAAGACTGGGGAGTTCTCTGCAGGAACCGAAGCCTTGAGTTTCCTCAGATATGGCAGCCAGAAGATCTCCAAGAAAGCCTTGCTGGCAGGCTTTCTTTCTTTGTGGTTAAGAAGATGGATTGTACCGGGGACCAGTACAGTTAATAGAATCCATCAAAATGTGTTATGGCCAGCTGTATGTTTGGTGTTTAAAGTCAGAATCAACCTGCTATCCACTACACCAAAACAGAGAATTTGTCACACTTTTTTTTCCAATTTCTAACGGTTATTATTGTTACAAAATTGTCACGATTATTACCGTTACAATAATTAAATAAATGTTACTAAATTAATAATGTTATATTTTTTATTTAATTTATTTTTGATAATGCCAATAACCGTCACACTAGAAAAAAAAAGTGTTACAAAATTTCACTTTCCCTCCACTTATTTCACATCCCTCCTATCCTTCTCCCTTACTACTGAGTGTTACAAAATATTCTCACTTTTTATCAATCAAACCAGAACTCCATTTTCTCTCCCTCTCGAAAGCCCTAATTCTAAATCTCTCCAAATCTCTCCCTCTCCGTCGTGCGTCCAGCCGTGGCCGTCTCCAAAGCTCGGTAAGCCTCTTTTGTTCCTATCTCCTTCTATTACTAACTCCCATCTCATGATTTCTTCTTACGTCTACTTTTTTATAGAGATTTTGGGAGCAAAAGCACAGAAAATATGTGCAATTTTCGATCACTTTCATTTTTTTGTCGATTTGGTTATATTTTGGCTGGATTAAAAAACCCTAATTTTGTATGGAATTTGGTATAGGTTGGGAGCTGGCTTGAGAGTAGAAGACCTCACGGACGTCATCAAGGTCGTCAAGGTCACCATAGAGAAATATCGAAAGGAGTGGTAGTAGAGAAGCAACAAAGAAGGGTTCCTGATACTATGGGTATTTTTGCTGGCTTTTGCTAGTTGTACTTGATTATACTTGATTTGCTAGTTAGACTGGATTTGCTAGTTATACTGGATTTGATATCGAATTATGCTTAAAAACCAACATTGTTTGATATGCCATCAAGTTTGTGGTTACTTGGTTGTTAGATTCTTACCGGAGGGCTCACAGAACATAAGTTATTTAAATTTTATTGTGAAACTATTCTCTCTTGTGAAACAATTTTCTTTATCACTATAACATGCACTTACGCGATCTTGCTTTAATGATTAATTTGTAAGTTTTTGTGGTGATGACTCTCTAGGATCAGTGAAGCTATTTTCTCTAACACTAGAACTTGCACTAGTGCGTACTGATCCAATGATCGATTGTTATGTCCTTAAAGTGTTCGACGTCAAGACTCTCTAGGAGCAGGCAATCTGAAGAAATAAATTACTTTCATTTGTGCAAAAACACGGATCCAATGATCATATGATCGCTACTAAATGATGCAAAAAGGCATATTCTAGGAAAAATAAGTCACCACATGGTTCTATACATGTGAAATCTCCTTAAGATGGTGATGTCTTTTAGAGGACTATCAGTTCCTAGACCCTGGTTACAAAGACTTTCTGTGATGAGAACTATGTTTTCTATCTAGGCAAGATACAAGGCTTATAGATATTACTACCAAATTTAAACTCTTCTCAAGTCTGGGATAATTAAGAGTACTTGAACTACCTTCTTACAGGAACATTGCTTGAGAATCTATTACAAAAATTTCACACAAAAAGGGATTTTGTATTGTGAAACTATTCCAATTTGTGTATGCATTTATAATAATTGCTCTCTAAACAAACTACTTAGGCAGGCCAAATTACCATCTAAGAACTGACAATACTCGGCAAAATCTGGAAGGTGTCCTATCGGATGTATGTTTGACACATCAATAACACTCCAGAATATAATACACCATTAACACTCCAAAATACATTAAAAACATATCATGTGGTATCAGTCATGTGTGCTTCTACATTATGTACAACAAGTGGATCAAACGACTACAAGAGAAACAGAAGGCAACACGAGAAACACGAACTAACCTTTTTTTTTCCCTATTCACTTTTATAAGTAATAGTAGTATATAAATGATAGTGATAAATCCAAATTCTGATCTACTAATAAAATTTACGTTCGTACCCTCCTACTTAGATAGCAAAATAGTATCACCGTTGAACATTCACTTGTGGAGTTACGGTGGTAGAAGGTTGGTTGATGCAATGATATTTAGATGGAACGTCATCCACAAAACTTCAATGGATTTTTGTATCAACTACTAATATTAGTGACGAAGCTTTCTAATTAGTCTCCGGGATTAGAATCAGTTAAATAACACATATAACATCTATTATCCCGATAGAACGGAAAAGAAAGGGCGCTGTTAAATACTGATGCGACCTCCAAGCCTCCAATCCTTTTGCCGTCTTCCATCGGTAACTCGAATCAGAATTCTTCTCATAAGTTATACTTGTAATCCTTTTCTGTTTTCTTTTTCTTTCCAAGTCAAAAGTTATCGTTCTTTGTTTCTTCTTAGTTTTTTCTAAGGGACTCGAGGTCCAAAACATGTTTCTAAATAACAAATTTTAAATTTGACAGTCATAATTAAATAACCATTGGAAAAGTAACTAAATTTACCTTAACAAGTGTACCCGAATGAACACCCAACTCCAAAGCTTGAATCTAAATGGACTCGAACTTGAGTTAGATCAAATCGGCTGAATTGTTCTTCATCAGCTGAGATTCTATCTTTTTCTTACACCCAAGTGCTTATGGGTAACATCTATAACTAAATGGAAAATGTAACGTGGGTACTTTTAGATACATTGAGCTCAATAAGAAGAGTTTCACTCCTTATTTCATGAAAACTATATGTTATGCATTGCCTTGTGTAAATGCATCATAAATTTTGTAAAGAACTAAATCCCATATATTCTCATTTCCACAACTTATCCCCATTTCTGCATAGTTATGCCATTATCTGACCCTTTGAAGAGCCACATGTAAATCAACACTGTATAATAAATAATAATACTACAATTCTGATGTCTATTGTTGTTGGTCTGAACATTTTATGAGCAAAGATGTCATGTTTATTTTCCTTTAGTAAATAATGACTAACAATGAGTTATCAGCTGTAGGGTTGCTGCGGCAACCGATTTCCAGCGTTCCTTTATGAAACTTTTGCATGATGCTCAGTTTGAAGAACTATCAAGAGAGGATTTGATGATGACATATGCATTAAATAGTGACTATCTCTTGACATTGCCAATATATGTGGACTGGAAGAAGGCATCTAAATCAAATGCAATAATATTCAGGTGCGGCATTTAGCTTTCTTTTGTTGCCCTCCTTGGAAAGACATGTCATATATGTATTGTTCTTTAATCTGTTACATGTATACTTTTCCTATGATTATTCTACCAGATATTCTACAAAAGAGGAGACCTGGATTCATTAAAGTTGATATTCTAAACATAATAGTCTGCACTTTTTGTTTCAACAGGTGAGGTGTGTAGTTATTTGCTTACCAGATATCTGGTAGGTAAAGATGTAAAAAAAAGAAATATGCGTAACCACTTGTATAGTAGTAGGGTATGGGGGGTGTCATTCCTTTCAATCTTTGGCTTGATGTGTTATAGAGATAAATGCAATTCCTTGTAACAGATTGTATTGTCTCACCTCTTCGTCTAGACTCTATATTATCTAGAGGATGGAGGATGCTCCTTGTTGCATCAACTTAAACTGCATAACCAAAATGTAGGTCTACCTACCTGCCAACTGGGCATTTGGCTTTTGTGGCATGACCCTCTAATGCTCATTGCTACCTTGGCTAGGAATTTGGTACAAACATAGATTGTATGGAGCTTTCTTATGCTTTATAGTTGACATCATTTTGAAGGGAGAAGGTTTGGATGATGATGATTACTTGTAAACTAGTAGGGGGCTCACCGACTCAGGTGTTCCCTTGTCACCCTCATTTCCCGTATTTCCAGTATTTCATATTTATACTCGTATCTGGATTTTGGCATATATTTTTTTATTTTTTTCTCAACTTATGGAATTCGATATTTCTCGTATTTCGGATTTTGACATGGCTCGGTTTTAATTGGATTGGGTTGGTTTGGTTTGGTTTAATATGTATTGGAACACCTTAGCCTATGCTCCACCCTTAACACACCACATCCCACCCTCTTTAAAACTCTACCAACTTTTTCTCTCTCCTCATAAACCTCCATTAATTTCTTCTTCTCCTTCCTCTACACAACTCTCTTTTCCTTCCTCTCCACAACACCCACCCATAGGCAAGTACACCTTGCCACCACATGAGAACCCTCTTTTATTGGTCCATTTGCTAGTTTAGGACATGGTGATCAACTTTAGAACTTAGCATTTTGTGATTTGGAGTCTCCATTGCTCTAGATCTAGGTTTTCCCTATTATCGGTTTTGCATGGTTTTGATCTATTTAAGTTAGATTTTTATGGGTTTTGATGTTTCCATGTGGAAGAGAGTTCAATTCCACCCTGGTTGGAACTTTGGAAATCTGAATTTGGAGTTCGGATGGCCAAGTTGTGATGCCTTGAAGTTTTGGAGCCATTGGTGCTTCTTCTCAGCCATGGAGAAGAAGACCCAGACCCTGCGTGCGTGTTTTTATGCGTACGCAGCTCTCTGCTTGCGTGCTTTTGCACGTACGCAGCTCTCCGGCGTGCGTGACTTTTTACGTACGCTCCTCTCTGCTTGCGTGCTTTTGTACGTACGCAGCTCTCTGGCGTGCGTGACTTTTCGCGTACGCTGCTCTCTGCTTGCGTGCTTTTGCACATATACAGCTCTCTGGCGTACGTGACTTTTTGCGTACGCAGCTCTCTGGCGTGCGTGACTTTTCGTGTACGCAGCTCTCTGGCGTGCGTGACCTTTCGCGTACGCAGCTCTCTTGCGTGCGTGACTTTTTGCGTACGCAGCTCTCCTACGTGCATGACTTTTGCGTATGCAGCTCTCTTTCATGCGTGACTTTTTGCGTACGCAGCTCTCCTGCGTGCGTGACTTTTGCATACGCAGCTCTCATGCGTGCGTAACTTTTCGCGTACGCTACTCCCCTGACCCCTTGCTTAACCCATTGGCTCTTGGAGTTTTGGTCTTATTTCTTTAAGCTTGGCTCTTCTATAGCCCTGTATATTGATATTTTATTAGATATTTTACGCCCATTTTATATCCTTACGCCTTTTGTCATGAACTTGATTTTACTTAATATGTTTGGAATGACTATTGTACATGACATGGTATGACAAGGAACTATCATAACACGACAGTGACCCGTAGTTGTGCACTCCTGACATGACCAACCTGATATGATAGTGGCCCATCGTGACGCACTCCTGACAAGTATCCTGACATGATTTATCTTGTTAACTTAATACTATTGCGACGGCTAATTTAACTTGACCTGCCTTGACACCGTTGGTAGTTCTTTCTTGCTTGCTTGATTAATCCACTTGTCCTGTCTTGTTTCATGTCTAGGATGGAACTCCTGAGTGCCACGGTCAGGAGTACCTACAAAAATGGATTAAGGTTAATAACTAGAATAACACAGTAGTCATGAAGAGATGACACAGCTACGGGCAATCCCGTTACCTGGGCGCTCTTGGGATCTGTAGCCTGCCGTCGAGTAGGGCATATTTCCAGCACACCGTCGCGTGTTGCACCCTCTAAGTCACCTAAGGGTACATTTGTCTCCCGGACGATGTACCCACCTAAATTCAATCCCTAATTTTCGACCTGGGTAACCTGGATGGTCTGCAGGGCTTGTGGCTGTAGAATAATCTCACTGCATCTTGTTAGTAATTAGGCCTGTGATAACCCTAGTTAGTTAAAGTAGTAAGCCGTAGTATCTTCTTGGCCGTGATTGATTGAATGAGGTATAACCAGTTTAGCCATGTCTTGATCCAGTACAAGATTGCTCCCTGTCTCGCTTTCTTGCATTATTATCTTGCCGATAAATGGTGGAAAACCAAGTTCTGTTCAGATGAAGGGTTACAAACCCGGTCCTTGTTTGGTTTACGGGTTGTAACCTGGCTATCGGAATAGTCCCATGGTTATCTCGTCGTATATCATCCTGACATGTTTTCGTAAGTTCTAGTTTAATGTTAATTTTCTTGTGCTAATTGCTGGCTTTTGTTCTTATTTTGTGGCCCCCTTGTGGCACTTGCTCTTTCTGGGGTTGACCCAGCTGGTTTTGTGTGGCCAGATTTCGGAGCAGCTCCCGAGGACCTTCCGAACCTCCAGCCCGATGGTGGCGACTAGAAGGAACCCGGGCTACGAGTGGGTTTTCTATTTTGTTTCATTTACTCTATTGTAAAGTTATTCTTTTGAGGCGTTTTGCCGACGAGCACCTGTTAGCTCGATGCACTTTTACTTACTATCTGCCTACGGGCTGTAAACATGATTAACAAATCCTAGGGTTGATCATGTACGACTAAACTCTTGCTAGTCCTAACATTTTGTACGACTAGCTTCATGATAAGCTGAATATGTAATATTTGGGACGCATTATTATTGTATATTTAATGATCATACATCTTGCGACCTTACTTACTTGCTTGTGATTGAGACATTAGGCTTGTTCATGACCATAAGAGACTGTTAGCTTGTAGTAAACCCTCATATTTCTAGACAGTCGTGACCGTATATCGAGGTGGTTTCCATTTCAATATATGTAGCTGGCTATGTCTGCCCCCGCTCTCCAGTATTCTGGTTCTGGGGCGTGACATCCCTGGCTCATTACTTTATCCAATTTTCTCAAAATGTACTTGCATTCTTCTGGACACTTTATTGTCAGTCCAAGTGAGGAATATGTCTTTTTGCATATAAAGTGAATTACAAGTTTCAAGTTGGTTATCTTTGGAGATTGGAATTCTATCAGATTCCAGCTACTCCCTTCTATATAATACAAAGTTGTGCAATATTATTTGCGAAAAAGGCCATATTAGGCACTGATTTGAGTTGTGACTTTTGTAGAACAATTGGTAAAGAGAAGGGTACCTGAGAAATCCTAGGAAATGGTTCTGGCCATGGAAACTCCTAGCAGTTGATTCAGACCGTTTATAAGAACAGGGAGGAACGAAGTATTAATAGTTCAACAGTAAGATAATGGTTAATGCGTCTGTTTGAAAATAATGAAAAACAAGGACAGCTTCAGTTGTTTGCATGCAAGGGAGTGGTTCAATCACAGTTTTTGGTTGGTGTATAAATGCATTAACTGATTTACCAAAGGAATATTATAGGAATTACACATTGTGAACTGTCAATGGTTGGTCCAATCTCAATCCAAATGTTAGTTATACAGAACGATATTTCATATAGGTTACAATTTGCATTAGCTTCTTGTTGTTTGGCTGAGCTTTCACAAATATTATACTTGCTTCCCATGTATTTTGGCCTCTGACTTTCTCAAGTATTTTGTCTATCTGCAAGACTGCAACCGAAATTTCAATACATGTTCTCCTTTTTTTGGCTAATATAGTGTTTCAGTAATCAATATCTTGAAATACTTGGTATTTTTGTTCTTGTTTAATTTTTTTATCAGACATTAAATCATCAAAAGAGTCTGGTCGCCTTGGGGTATTTTTACAATTCATGAATTATTTATGTTACTTAATGTTTAGATTGAGGCACATGGACTTTTTTTTTTACTCTGGAAATACTAGCTCCAATTCCACCTTTCTCCTCAATTACATTGAATGTGGAAGATTCCAATAGGGCTGTTTGAAGCAAACCTGAGGTTGCAAAAACTAGATTAGGCTCATTAGCAGTAATGACTACATCAGTAGTTGCATCTCTACTTCATTACCTTGGAGTCGTTAGTCTCCTATTATCAACAAAAAATCTGGCTGAAGAAAAGTCAACTAACTAAGACCAACTCAGACCTTGATTTGGTACATATTATAGCTCAGAGTGCTCATTGCATAGCTCAAGGGAAAATTGGCAGTGGTTTTGATGTCAGTGCTGCTGTCTATGGTAGTCAATGCTACATTCATTTTTCACCTTCAGCTATTTCTTCTACTCAGGTATTTTATTTTTCTTTATGGACTATGTGGATGCCTTTTGTTACATTAAGCTCTAAAATTTTGGAATTTATTTCACTATTTGATTATGGTATCGTCCAAATGCTTATTTTTATCAACTCTTCCCATCTCTTTATTAGGTTTATTGTTAAGTTGTGTTCTACCATTGATATTCTATTATATGCTGCTTCAGAATTTACCAAAGTACTTGTAAATTATGTGTTAGATAGCAAGGGATCAAGCTATCCTTACGAAATGCATACATCATAGTGACCAAAGTGACGAATCCCAAAAGGCACTCTTATTTGCATACATATTTACAAGCTTCTTGAGGTAGAGATGTTCGTCTCTCGGGTCATTAAGGGACTATAGGATATCATATCTACGCATACATAGTTGTCAAAGGTGCATATGCGCGGCTCACATCTATCACCTACCATATAAGAATATCTATGATTTTCCTATCGAAGATCCAGATAAGCCATTACTTATTTTGTTGTGCTACTGCTTTTCTGAAATATTGTGTTTGATGGTTTTTTCAGATATGGCGAATGATCGACCTAATCTACAAGCCTGAAGAAGAAGTGTTGGGGATCTTGAGAAGTTCAAGAGCCAGTCAACTGCATAAAGCTTTAGGTTGATGTTGCTTTACATTGTAGAAAGGATGAGAAAAAATTATTAGGACTGTTATCCTTGTTAATACTAGCAAAAAGACAGTAAACTGTTGTTTTCTATGACTGTGGTGAACTGCTTGGTGTCTGTATGTTTTATTTCTATGTTTCAGTAATATAGTTTTGTTGGACCTGGGTATCTGTCAATATCATCGGTTCGACCGAGATATTGATCTATCAGCAGGAACTGTATGAAATTAACATTCAGTCAATGGCCTCTCTGTTCAAAGTAAATGTTGAGATATTGCTATATAGTTATCGGTTTTACGGGGCACTTATTTCTTGATAAGATCCAGTTAGCAATACAATACTTGAGTGTGGTTGGCTATTAATGGGAACTATAGGCAACATTTGTTACACCACTTTCAGCTTTTATTTTGATGTAAAGGATGGGATTAGTGCGATAAATAGTTATAATTAGTTGAATGCATGTCTGTGGTTCGAATAATTTTTTTAAATTTTTTGTATTTATAACGATTATAACTGTTACAGTAAATGGACAATAGTAACATACAAATAAACTAGTCACATTCATAACTGTGACCAAAATTTTTTTTGTAACATTAATAACCGTAACGAATGGTAAATTTCTCACGGTTATTACTGTGACGAAAAATATAATTCGTCACGGTTATAACTGCTACAAAAATTTTACCACGCCCAAATCGTAACGGTAATATTTATGACGAAAAATATTTGTCACGGTAATAACCGTGATAAATTGCCTATTATGGTGTAGTGATCGGCAATGGTGTGCCGAATAAACGCAGGTTTGAGGACTTTTGGTGAGGAACTAATCAACAATGCTCCTCACCGGAACGTATTTCCTAGGGTAGAAATGCCCTATACTTACCTTATGGGCTGGCTATTGCATCACAACTGCAATTTGTTACCACCATGCCCAGGAGATGAGACGGATGTCTTCCTCCAAAAGTTCAACAAAGCCACATGGACTACCACGACAGTGGCAGATACCTGAGCAGTATTGAATTATTCTTATGGTTGAAACTTTTTTTGTACCCGACCACCAGTTCCAGCCAAGTGCTTCGGCGTACAATTTGAAGATAAAGTTGAAGGAAGAACTCTATTGTCAGCGCCAGTTTTCAGATGGCTATAGTGCATCAGACCCTCCCATCTGATGTATAGAAATGAAGACAGCTGTGCGTTCGAACCATATCTACCAAGTCGGTTCGCTCGCTAATTTGGATATGACCAACTTCATGTTGGTAATCCCTCCACCAGTTTTTGTCATTATGGAAAGCTGATTGATGGTGCAAGAAACTGGAGATATTTTAGCACTGCCTGTACCGGTACCAAATTTTGAATATCGACTGCTACAAGCACCACCGAGCTACGTATACTTCATACGTATGCTTGCTTTTATGCTTCTATCCGCTCCTTCGCCCATGGATACAACCTGAGAGGTAGTCTAAGATGGCCCAAAGAAGGGAATGTTGAAGAACCAATCCGGGTACCATCAGACATACCCGACGACGCTGCTGTTCTAGATGCGTATCTGGAAGTAATCCCAACGGAAATAGGAGAAAAGCTGCAAAACCTATAATTATTGGCAAGACTTGGAAACGGAAACAAGGTGCAGCTGCTACTCTTCTAGAGAAGGCCCCTAGAAAAGAAGAAGAAGATTACCACCAAAGGGCCTTCTAGATCAAGAGCCGCTACCCCAGAGATTGATATTCCAGTCGAGGAGTCGCAACATGTTGCATCTTCTTCAGCTCATCCTGGAGAAGGGTCTTCGGCCTCCCAACTAGCAGCGACAATGGAAGCGGTGACGGTCCAATCTCCGGGACGTCTCAGCTCAGCACTTTATTTAACTTTACCATAAAAGGCACAAGTTGTTGAGGATGTCGCTCCAGTACATACTGTTGATCGAGAGCCCATCCCATCAGATGAACCAGCTATTAATTTTGACGATGATGACTGGGATGGGGACTATGACGCGTACTTGGCACGTCCTACACCTACTCCAGGTAAATAAAAATTATATAAAATCTATACAAAATTATGATATTTTGTATATTAACTTATTTTGTTTAATTTTTGTAGGTGTTATTATCACACCAAAGCTTGTGGCTCCTCCTCCTCCTCAAGAAGATATTTATGAGGAAAACGCGGAGTCTGAGGAAGAGGATTCTTCTTCAGAAGAAGGAGATGCTCAAGAAGAATGTCCTCCATCTATGGAGGTACAACAAGAGCCAGAGGTGCAAGCTCAGCCAGAATTGTCCCTTCCTGCTAAGGGCAAGGATAAAGAACAAACTGTAGTAGAACCTACTGTAGATGATGAAGAGGCTACTGAGAAAGAAGTAGACTTCAATGAAGAATCAGTTGTAAAAAACTCATTACAACTGAAATACTTGAAGAGCCTGTAGAGCCGATTGCCGAAGAAGGTGATGAAGGCATTGTCAAATCATCAACTGAAGCTGAAGACATTGAAATAGCATCCTCTGCTATTATTACTGCTTAAGAAAAAGTTCTTGAAGAGACAATACCCGAACCGAAGTCAGCTGCCATAACTTCCATTCTACCCGCACCAATTACCGCCACCGAAACTCAAGTAGTTTTGACTTCAGAATCGGCTGGAGTAACAAATGCTGAAGACACAGTCCCTAAAGCTCCTGGGGATCAGTTGGCCATAGTAGCAACGAAAACAATGGCTTCATCTCAGTCTGCTACTAAGGCAACAACATCTGCTCCCAGTCTTCAGAGAAGAGATCTAAAAGACATCGCCGCAATGCCGAGCTCAAGTGTAGAAATGAATAGTTGAGATTCATACTGATACGTTTTACAAGACTCTAGCGGCTCTGATCAAAATTGTCCTGAATAAGGGCCTCAGTTATGAAAGTCTGAAGGCGGCGATTGCTCTTACTATCAGAAATGTCGCCATGTTCAATGATGTAGCGAGAGTAGCGGCATTGGAGAAAGTCGTGGAGGGACTTAAATAGCCGATCAAAGAATATTTAAAGTTGTCAAGTGAAACCACTGAAAGACTCATCCAAGAAGAGTATGACGCTCTAAAGACTGAATACCTTGCTCTGGAAACGACTTTTAATGAAGCCCTCCATGAGTACAGCATCAAGGTAGCTAAAGAAAAAACTTTTTTGGCTGAAGCTAAGCCTCAGCTGGAGATTCAGAGAGAAGCCTATGAAGCTTCGAATATAAGAATTCATCAACAGAATGATAGAATTCGTGAAGTCGAGGCTGAGCTGGCTCGCTTGAAGGCGGAAAGGGAGCAGATGATCACAGCTCGGGACAAGCAGCTAACTCAGAGCTCAATTTTGGAGGAACAAGTCTTCGGAGCTGAGGTACCATCAAAACCCTTGATGAAGCCAAGGACAAGATGATAGTCACTTTTGCTGGACTTTCTCACATCTGTACTCCCGAAGCTCGACGCTCCGTAGCTACTAATAATGTATTGCGCTCTCGTGAAAACGTCTAGCGGAGTTACAAAAATTTCTTGAAGATGTCTCGGCTCCGCCTTAGGCAAAATAAAGAATTTTTGTAACCTTCTATCTTTTTTCATTCTGTAATGTTTACAAAAATGAATAAAATATTTGTTTTGTGACACTATCATTTATTTTGTAATTAAACAATAGGTATGAGATAGAAAATACTTATCAGAGGTAATATGGACATGACAAGTCTTCTAAACTCAAAATTTTATATCTATCCAGAGGTAATATGGACATGGTAGATAATGAATCTCTTTTTCTGTTTAGAGTATATGATACTATCAGAGGTAATAAGAACATGACAGATCATAATAACTCAAAGAAAAATAGATTAATATCTATTCAGAGGCCAAAAGGATATGATAGATAGGAGAAGAAGTAGACTTAATATTTATTCAGAGGTTACGAGAACATGATAAATAATAAATCTTCTTTCTTTCTTTCTTTTTAATCAGCTAGTAAGACAGAAGATCAAAATTTTCTTTTAGGAAGACAAATAATCAGCTTAACCAAACATTGGTAGCTGGAGAATAAAGAAAAATTCAAACATAATATTTCTTCAAGAATTTACCATTGATCGGTATCATAAGCAAATCTCCATTAGGTTTAGACAACCTATAAGCACCATTGGAGAATACCGACTCGACTACATAGGGACATTCCTATTTTGCTTAGAATTTCCCTTTGCTTATATGAGTCATCACCATTGGTCTTCGAACAGCTAGAACTAGCTCACTAAATTTGAATACCCTCTCTTTAACTTTATGATTAAAAGTTCGAGATATGCGGGCTTGATTTAGCTCAATGTGATGTTGCGCTTGAAGACGCTTCTCGTCCAATCCTTCAAGTTCTTGGAGTCGTAAGCGATTATTGTTCTCTATAGTTAGCTCATTAGCAATGGCTATTCTAAGAGATGGAATATGAATTTCCAATGGAAGAACAGCCTAACATCCATAAACCAGTAAAAATGGTGTAAAACCAGCAGGAGTTCGGTCTGTTGTTCGGTAAGCCCATAAACATTCTCCAAGTTTCTTATTCCAATCATGTTTATTAGAACAGACAAACTTTTTGAGAAGTTTGATGATTGTCTTGTTGAAAGCTTCGGCCAAACCATTAGAAGCTGGATTATAAGCCGTAGAAGCCAGATTTTGGATCCGATTCTTGTCACAGAATCGATAGATTGCCTAACTGGCAAATTGTTGTCTATTGTCATAAATTATCGGTCGGGGAATCCCAAAACGATAAATTATATGGTGTTTAATGAAACTAACCACATTTGATGTTTTTACTTCAACAAGGGGAATAGCTTCCGCCTATTTAAAGAAATAATCGGTTATAGCCAATATAAACTGATATCCCTTGACAAAAGGAGGGTTAATCAGACCAATAATATCCATGTCCCAAGCTTCAAAAGGCCAAGAAGCTGCTGTAGGATGTAAGAATTCAGATGGTTGATGAATAAAATTAGCATGAATCTGACATGCTTTACACCGTCTGGCATAATCCACAGCATCTGCTATCATGGAAGGCCAATAATATCCCATTCTTCGAATATGGTCTTGTAATTTCGGACTCGGTTGATAGGCACCACAGACACCATCACGAGCTTCACGTATTATTTGCTTAGCTTCACTCTCAGAGAAACAACACAACAAAAGTCCGTCATAAGAACGATAATATAACATATGTAAAGAAGAATCATAATAGAATCGAAATGACCGCCTCTTGATTGATGCAGCTTCTTTTGGATCTTCAGGTAAAATCCTATGAACCGCATAATCAATGAATGGACTTCTCCAATCCCACTACTGGGAACTTGATTCTGTAGTATAACTCTATTCAATATACATATTATTGTTGACACAGAATAAGTCTCGATCCAACAAAGTAATGATGTTCTGTCTTCTAATTGGCACATCTAATTCTGCAGCTAAACTAGCAAGAGCATCAGCTTCTAAATTTTGAGAACATGATTCGAATTCGATAAAGAATCCTTTAAATGAAAGGACCAAATCAATTACCACTTGATAATAAGGAATGGGGTCAGGATTTCTGACTTTATATGTCCCTCTGACTTGATTAACAATCAGTTGAGAGTCTCCATAAGCTTTCAGGAATTTAATATCTAATTCTTTTACTACTTGAAGACCAATTAGCAGTGCATTATACTCCGCCACATTATTGGAGCATGGTTCATTAAGAGAATAAGTACGGTATATGACCATTTTGTCAGGAGAGACTAGGACAATGCCTACTCCGGAGACAATATAGCCTTTAGGTCCAACCCGCGATGCTCCAACAAAATATAGTTGCCAAATGTCATCCTTCAGAGTCATGTTACAATCCATGACTTCATCTTGAATGTCCTTATATAGTTTCGAAATTTTAGGTATAGGATGAGCTGCTAAGAAATCAGCTAATGCTTGGCCCTTTACTGATTTTTGATGTACATAGACCATGTCATAAGGAGTAAGCAACATCGCCCAGGTGGCTAACCTGGAGTTAAGAATGCTCGATTTTCTTATCAATACCCGAATAGAATTTATTCTGGAGATGACATGTATAGTCTGTCCTGACACATAATGTCGTGTCTTTTGAACAGCAAAAACCAAGGCCAGATATTCCTTCTCTACAGGAGTATACCTTCAGCTCCGACCATCATTCGACTAAGATAATAAATTGCCTGTTCATGACCTTTGTCAATTTTCTGTGCAAGGAGAGCACCAAGTGAATGATCTAAGGCTCGAACTTATAGCAAAAATGGTCTTCCTACCACTGGAGGGACCAGAACAGGTGGATTTGTAAGGTATTGCTTGATGTCATTGAAGGCTTTCTGACATGCTTCATCCCAGACAAATGATACACCTTTCTTTAATAGATGAGAAAAAGGTTGATATCTCCCAGAAAGATTAGATATAAATCTCCTGATATAAGAAATGCGACCTTGGAAGCCTCGGAGTTCTTTTAAATTACGTGGAGGGCGTATTTCAAGAATTGCTTTAATTTTATCAGGATCAACCTGGATACCTTGCAAAGTAATGACAAATCCCAAAAACTTGCCACTGGAAACCCCTAAGAAAGACTTAGTAAGGTTCATCTTCTGTTGATGTTGACGTATCAACTTAAATACTGTCTTCAAGTCTTGAATGTGATCATATTTTGATCGACTTTTGACCGCAATATCATCCACATAACATTCAACTGTTTTCCGTAGATGTTCTTGAAAGATGTTCCTCATAGCCTGTTGATACGTAGCACCGGTATTTTTTAAACCAAACGGCATAATCGTATAGCAGTAGACTCCAAGGGGTGTATGAAAAGCAGTATGCTTCTCATCTCACGGATGCATCTTAATTTTATTGTATCCTAAAAATTCGTCCATGAAAAACATGCGTTCAAAACCACATATATTGTCTATCATGACATCGGTAATCGGAAGTAGAAATTCGTCCTTTGGACAAGCTGCATTAAGATCCCGAAAATCTATGCAAACTCGGACTTTTTCGTTCTTCTTCATAACAGGAACAATATTGGCAACCCAGTCTGGGTGTTGTTCTTCACGAACAAAGCCACATGTGATCAACTTTTTGACTTCTGCTTCAATTGTGTCCATCATATCTGGTCGAAAATGCCGCTGCTGTTGTTGTACAGGCTTGGCATTAGGAAGAATATTGAGTTTTTGAGTAGCTACTTTAGGATCTAGTCCGGTCATATTGTAACTCCCAATTTTTTGAAATTGGGATATTTTTGAAAATTTATTATTTTTATTATTTATTAATGGTATTTTAGTCATGATATGATTTTTGGTGATTTTTAGTTATTTAAAACTATTTTCTAAGTCATGACTTATGACTTTGTAATTTTACTAGTATAACCCTAGTGTAAACCCTGGTTATTCCTTAACCTAGAAGTTGCCATGACCATGTGAGCCTAGCCATAGGCTTAGAACATCAAATTAGTGATTTTAGCCTAAAAGGGTATTTTGGTAATTTACTAGATTTTATTTGGAATTATGTGTTTTTAATATTATTTAATTATTGTTAAGTACCATGATTAGTCCCTAACCTAGTTTACCCTAATCTAGAGGTTAGCTACTAACCTAGAAGCTTGAGGATAGATAATTAGTCATGGGTTAAAGTGGTGTAAATATCTAGATATTTTACTTTTAGATATTTTAGAAACCTAAATATCTATTCCCTTAGTCAAAGCCTTAGGGGCTAAGTTAACAAGGTGGAGGGGACCCTAAATATCTACCCCCTACCCCCCATGGCAGCCGACCCATGCCCCCATCCTATATGCACACCTCCCTTTCATTCAAGCCTCTTTTCATTCACAAAAATCAAGTTTTTCCTACAACTTCAACCCTTCACCATTTGACCATTTTAACACCAAATTGGGTCTAGTCTTTTGCATTGGACTCCCCTATACTAGAGGATACTAGTTATGGCTTGCTAGCAAGGATTTGTGGAGCTTTGGACATTGGGAGTTGAAGGGGATTTTCATTCAAAAAGGCCTATTATTGAGGATTTTGTACTCATAGGTAAATACCTATAAACCTAGTTAATATTGTGTTTTCTTTTTATAATTGCTCGTCAAATTATTGCACAATTGAGTTAGGCAAAGTTATGCCGATCGATCTAAGCCATTTCTAGTACTGTTCCACTTTATCTGTGGTTATCGTCGCGTAGTACCTCGAGAACAAGGCTCGTCATATAAAGTATATGACTTGAGTGATAGCGTCGCCTAGAGAACCAGGTCCGTCTAAGGCACAAGCCACGGTCGGTTTAGTGAAAGACATGCCACGGACAAAGGAAGTCCACGCGACTGGTTGTCACGCGAGATCGGTCCGGCTACTTGGGAGTCACGCTAAGTCTCCATAAGCCTCGTTCACGCGAGATCGGTCCCGCTACTTGGGAGTCTCGCTAAGTCTCGATAAGCCTCGTTCACACGAGATATGTCCCGCTACTTAGGAGTCTCGCTAAGTCTCGATAAGTCTGGCACACGAGATCGGTCCCGCTACTTGGTAGTCTCGCTAAGTCTTGACAATGAAACACACGAGATCGGTCCCGCTACTTGGGAGTCTCGATAAGCAAACACGCGAGATCGGTCCCGCTACTTGGGAGTCTAGATAGAAAGATGGAATGCATGGTCATGGTTAAGGAAGGACTTGGTAGATCGAGTTGAGTCTACATGGTTATTGGACAACTTGTCGACAATGTGTAGTCTTCTCGAATGATCTTCGGGGCACCGGGATCATGTCGGCCCGAGAGAAGCGCGTTGCAACTCAAGGTAGGATATTGGATAACCGAATGGAAGATTAGGCACTTCCGGGGCTAGCTACCCGCGGAGGGACAGGCCGATATCCCCGAGCCAGTACAAGATAGCTTGACATTGCTAGTGACTACTCATATAGATGGATTGGCAGAATAGCGGCAAACCGCGTGTACGCCTTTGGATTGAGTCTAGAACTTGAATGCATGTCCAGTCTGTAACACAATGTCTGGGCATAATATTGGGCTGCAGCATAGGCACCGTACTTGGCACGATACTTGACATCGGGATGTTCATAAGATCGACACTATGTTTCACAAGTCTTGTCCAAGTTGGTTTATGAGTCGAACAGGAAGGCCGTAAGGCAGTAGCATGGATAAGTCTTAATAAGTTACGAGGCACGGCCTCAATCTTGAAGCACGAACAAGTCTAAGCAAGGTCTAGAGGCATGACCTGCACAAGTTGTCTACTTGATGTCATTGGAAACTACAATAGACAAGTAGATGTCATGGCACGACCCTGCCGTTCGAATTAAAGTTGGGTCAAGTACATAAGCGATGGGTCACTGTCTCGATCGAAATACACGTTGGCATTATAGCACGACCATGTCGTGGCACATCTGTTTGGTCAGGCGTCGTAGTCTTAAAACTGATCCTAAGGCAAGACTAGAAAGACAATCATAAAGGGACTTATATTACACAAAGTAAATAAACGTGTCAGTTTTGTATGGGTGGGCGAGAAGCTCACTCTACCAGTACAGTTGAGTACTGACACCCACATAATTTCCATGTGCAGGCACAGGTAGAAGCTCGTGGTGCGGAGCTCGCTAGGATGCGTCGAGCTACGTAGTTCCTTAGCGATTCGAAGCGTACGGCCGCGTGAACTCAAGACTTATACGGGACATGATGTATGGACATTGCCTTCCGAAGCTTCTGCTGGCTTAAGCATTTTATTGAGAGATGAAAGAGAGTAGAGTGACTTGTAAAATGAGAGAAAAGTGAGATCGAGAGACTTGTAATCATGGCATTGCATCCCATTGTAATCTCAATGTTTAATATCAATAAAGAGAACTTTTAAATGACTTGTGTTTTGATTCTAAATTTCTTCTGCATGTTCAATGTTTCTACTTGGGACTTCTGTGCGACGACCCCGTCATCGCCGCTGTAATCGGCCGTTATGAAACTGCCTTACACGAGCGCAATCTAGGCTCGTACAGTATCACACCTTAGCAAGGACGATCGCTCCTACGAGAGCGGGGCATGACTTAATGGTATCAGAGCACGACTTTACGTCCTTGGACTTCAAGTCGAATGTCTCAGTTTTGAAAGCTCGTTCACGAAAAAGAAGTGTGTGCTCTCTCTCAAATGTCCCACGACATGTCCATACAATAAGTCTAAATATTTTCAAAAGCTCGTACAAGTGTTCAATTGAACGCATCGGTAGGCCATTGTCGAACGGTGTCAAACTTGACTTGATAGAAAACATATGCTAAAGTTAGCAAGTCGCATGCATGCCTAACTAATCCTACGTCGACAATAGCAAGTGAGCTTACAAACTCGGAGTATAGTCCGTACGAGATAGGTATACACACGACCTTTTGGGTAAGTTGTGTCGTGTATTGCGCACCTCGACTTTTTGGTACAATCGAATCACGAGCAAAATTATGTATTGCTCGGTCGGGAACAGAGATACACTTAGAGTATATATCGATAGAAATTCTATCGAACTAACGCTTAGGCGAACATGAAAGATTTGACTAGATTTTAAGGAATAGTGCGAATAACTTAGTGCAACGATACGACGTGAGCGATTACGCTAGAGATTCCTCGTACGAGTCTGAAAGATGTGTTAGCGAGTAATGCGAACATGATTAAGGACTAAATCGGATAGCTTGAATCCTGAGTGGTGTATGGTTTGTCTTGGAAATCATTCGAGCAAAAATTGAGGATTAAAGATAACAACGAGTATGTCGGCGAGGCGATGCGATCGCGCAAAGCCTTAGAATGCGTCACGCTTAGTTGGTCGTGACTTCGAACGTCTGGAACGAGATGTCGTTTGGCAACTTGTGAATGGGCAACGCGAGTTAGAAAATGATTTGGAACGATGAATAAAAGTGAATGTCTTGATCGAAGAAACCTTGAGGATCGCACTTATGATTTCAGATTTGGTCGAATGGAAATGTGGTATATCAAACTCGGACAATAGCATCGGTTGCACGACTCAGAGTTTGTTGTAAAGGAAGATCGCCAGGTTATGTATATCATCGATGGTATTGAGGCGTATCAAAGATCGATGTGCAGTAACTCGGGGGTACTCTGATTCGAGGAACGATGGTCGTGTAAAATGTCATTGTTCCGATGGATGCTATATGCAGGATGCTGAAATATGTCGAGAAAAAGATACAACTTGGCTCAAGGATTTTCTAGTTGAACGAATGACAAACCGACTATCAAACTAAGATCTTGGCTTGGATGAAAATGAAATATTTAGATTGCTTCGACAAAAATGACAATGTTGACGTTCTTATCTTATGCGAGCACAACTCCAGCCTCGTGCATACGTCATGTCGATTAGGGCGATCACTCCGCGTGAGCACTGGTATGGTTATTCAAACAACGGGAGTGATCGAACTTGCATGGCATGGCAATTTGATTGTTTTGACTTGTGGTTTGAAGCGAAGGTGGACTTGAGAAAGATTCAGTGTGCTTGACGATCGAAATTGAGGATTGAGTAGGTCCAATTCGCGTATCGAGAATGAATTAGTCTAGACTCAAACAAGAGTAATGCCCCGATAAAAATTATTATTCTGCGGGAGCGTTGCATGGTGATTCATGAACCACCATGGATAATCGGACTCGTATGAGATTGGGGCACAACATATTGTCGAGCAAGATGACGTTGTTATCGAATACTGAATTGGTTAGAATTAGTAATTTGAAATAGATTCGAATATGTGCAACAAGTACCTTCATGCGAATTAGGTGATCGTGCTCGATGTTTAGAAATTTGAGTGAACCGAGCTTGGGATAGAAAACCCTATATGATCGACTTTGGTTTGACCTTAGGATTGGGGTCAGTGTTGGCATTATTGTTGGAGAACTATGATTCCAATCCTGACATTGACTTAGCCTTGAGAAATGGCCTAGCGGTTAGGCGAGATGTCCCTGTTTCAAGAGTTAGCATTCGAAAGATTGATCTTGAGGATTGTTATGGATGGACAGAGTGAATCAAGAATATGGGAATACCCCTCAAGAGATTCGGCTGACATGCATATATTTCAGGGACGCCTGAGTATGTGCACGATACGACTCGAGAGAGAATGACGAATTCTCTATCATACGGCTTGGTTGAATGCATATATTTTAGGGACGCTTGGAATGCGTATACGATCCAACCAAGTGATACATTAAGTTCAAGCAAGATTGAGGAATGGAAGAGTATCGAGAATTTAAAATTGTGTTAAGGGAAAGATTGATGATAGTGTAAGCGTGGCTCAGAATCGAAGAAACACATAGGCGTAGTGTGTACGAGAGTCCTTGGATCAAGTGGTCTAAGTGTATGTACTCAGTTAGTTTCAAGGATGAAACTTTTTCTAAGTGGTGTATGATGTAGTGTCCCGTCCCGCTCAGTCAATCGAAGGAATTGAAATGCCGACGGCGTTCGGACTTAGCCTTGCAACGGCTGCTCGAAGGCTCGTTCGGTCGAGGCGACTCCTCACTCAGGTAGGGTAGTTTCGGTGAACTTGCCTCATCTTAGCCTTCACTTAATAACTCGTATGTTTTCAACTTGCACAAGTTAGGCTTGATAATAAAAGAGACGCATCCACATAGCAAAGGGAATAATCCCGACGGGTCGAAATGTATTAGAACATGGAAAATGGCTCCACGGTCTGCTTAGAAGTCGGCTCAGCGTGCTTTCAAAATGACACTCGATCCTTCGTCCCGTTGCTTGGGAGAAGGAAGTTGGCCTAAGTTGTTAAGTTGCCACAATGCTCGAATTATCCTAAGTCATAGGCGTTGCCCGCGTGAATGCTTGATAAAGCATACATGGTCCCGTCGTCCAAGGATTGGCATAGCCTTTGCAAGTCCCGTGGGTTAAGTCGTCTTGTACGGCTTTTAGCTTAAGTCTAGGCACCCAAGAACCTGGTTGTTCAAGTCAAACGAGTGTACGGCACGTTTCCATAATACAAAGCTTGGCACAGCCTTTGCTCGTCAAGTCATTGCACAATTGAGTTAGGCAAAGTTATGCCGGTCGACCTAAGCCATTTCTAGTCCTGTCCCGCTCTATCTACGGTTGTCAAGTCGCGCAGTTCCTTGAGAACAAGGCTCGTCGTATAAAGTATATGACTTGAGTGATAGAGTCGCCTAGAGAACTAGGTCTGTCTAAGGCACGATCCTCGGTCGGTTTAGTGAAAAGCATGCCACAGACAAAAGAAGTCCATGCGACTGGTTGTCATGCAAGATCGGTCCCGCTACTTAGGAGTCTCGCTAAGTCTCGATAAGCCTCATTCACGCGAGATCGGTCCCGCTACTTGGGAGTCTCGCTAAGTTTCGATAAGCCTCGTTCACGCGAGTTCTGTCCCGCTACTTGGGAGTCTCGCTAAGTCTCGATAAGTCTGGCACACAAGATTGATCCTGCTACTTGGAAGTCTCGCTGAGTATTCACAATGAAACACACGAGATCGGTCCCGCTAGTTGGGAGTCTCGATAAGCAAACACGCGAGATTGGTCCCGCTACTTGGGAGTCTCAATAGAAAGATGGAAATCATGGTCATGGTTAAAGAAGGACTTGATAGATCGAGTCGAGTCTGCATGGTCATTGGACAACTTGTCGACAATGTGTAGTCTTCTCGAATGATCGTTGGGGTGCCGGGATCATGTCGGCCCGAGGGAAGCGCGTTGCGGCTCAAGGTAGGATGCTGGATAACTGTATGGAAGATTCGGCACTTTCGGGAATAGCTATCCGCGGAGGGACGGACCGATATCCCCGAGCCAGTCTAAGATAGCTTGACATTGCTAGCGACCACTAATATTGATGGATCGACAGAATAGCAGCAAACCGCGTGTATGCTTTTGGATTGAGTCTAGAACTTGAATGCATGTCCAGTGGGTAACACAATATTTGGGCTTAAGATTGGGCTGTAGCATAGGCACCGTGCTTGGCACAATTCTTGTCGTCGGGATGTTCATGAGATCGACACTATGTTTCACAAGTCTTGTCTAAGTTGGTAGCATGGATAAGTCTTAATAAGTTACGAGGCACGGCCTCAATCCGGAAGCACGAACAAGTCTAAGCAAGGTCTAGAGGCATGACCTGCACAAGTTGTCTCTTTGACGTCATTGGAAACTAGAATAGACAAGTAGATGTCATGGCATGACCCTGTCGTCCCGAGTTAAAGTTCGGTCAAGTACATAAGTGATGGGGCACTGCCTCGATCGAAATACACGTTGGCATTATAGCACGACCATGTCGTGGCACATCGGTTTGGTCAGGCGTCGTAGTCTTAGAACTGATCCTAAGGCAAGACTAGAAAGACAATCGTAACGGGACTTGTATTACACAAAGTAAATGAACGTGTCGGTTTTGTATGGGTGGGCGAGAAGCTCACTCCACCTGTACAGTTGAGTACTGACACCCATACAGTTTCCATGTGTAGCCACAGGTAGAAGCTCATAGCGCGGAGCATGCTAGGATGCATCGAGGCACGGAGTTCCTTGGCGATTCAAAGCATGCGGCCGTGTGAACTCAAGACTTGTACAGGACATGATGTATGGACATTGCCTTCCGAAGCTTCCGCTGGCTCAAGCATTGTATCGAGAGATGAGAGAGAGTAGAGTGACTTGTAAAATGAGAGAAAAGTGAGCTCGAGAGACTTGTAATCATGACCTTGCGCCCGATTGTAATCTCATTGTTCAATATCAATAAAGAGCACTTTTGAATAACTTGTGTTTTGATTCTAAATTTCTGTTGCATGTTCAATGTTTCTACTTGGGACTTCTGTGCGATGACCTCGTCGCCGCCGCTGTAATCGGCTGTTATGAAACTGCCTTGCACGAGCGCAATCTAGGCTCGTGCAGCATCACGCCTTAGAGAGGATGATCACTCCTATGGGAGAGGGATGTGACTTAATGGTATCAGAGCACGGCTTTACGTCCTTGGACTTCAAGTAGAATATCTCAGTTTTGAAAGCTCGTTCATGAAAAAGAAGTGTGCGCTCTCTCTCAAATGTCCCGTGGCATGTCCATATAATAAGTCTCAATATTTTCAAAAGCTCGTACAAGTGTTCAATTGAACGCATCGGTAGGCCATCGCTGAACGGTGTCAAACTTGACTTGATAGAAAACACATGCTAAAGTTAGCAAGTCGCGTACGTGCCTAACTAGTCCTACGTCGACATTTACAAGTGAGCTTGCAAACTCGGAGTATAGTCCGTACGGAATAGCTATGCACACGGCCTTTTGGGTAAGTTGTGTCGCGTGTCGCGTGTCGCGTACCTCGACTTTATGGTGCAATCGAATCACGAGCAATATTATGTATTGCTCGGTCGGAAACGGAGATACACTTAGAGTGTATATCGATAGAAACGCGATCGAACCAACGCTTAGGCGTACATGAAATTTTGGACTAGATTTTGAGGAATAGTGCGAACGACTTTGTGCATCGATACGACGCGAGCGATTACGCTAGAGATTCGTCGCACGAGTCTGAAAGATGTGTTAGCGAGTAATGCGAACTTGATTGAGGACTAAATCGAGTGGCTCGAATCCTGAGTGGTGTATTGTTTGTCTTGGAAATTATTCGAGCGAATATTGAGGATTAAAGATAACAACGAGTATGTTGACGAGGCGATGCGATCGCGCAAAGCCTTAGAACGCGTCATGCTTATTTGGTCGTGACTTCGAATGTCCCGAACGAGATATCGTTCGGCAACTTATGAATGGGCAACGGAGTTAGAAAATGATTCAGAACGATGAATAAAAGTGAATGTCTTGATCGAAAAAACCTGGAGGATCGCACTTATGATTTCAGATTTGGTCGAATGGAAATGTGGTATATCCAACTCGGACAATAGCATCGGTTGCATGACTCGAAGTTCGTAGTAAAGGAAGATCGTCAGGTTATGTACATCATCGATGGTATTGAGGCGTATCAAAGATCGATGTACCATAACTCGGGGGTACTCTGATTCGAGGAACGATGATCGTGTAAATTATAAAATTTCATTGTTCTGATGGATGTTATACTCGGGATGCTAAAATATATCGAGAAAAAGATACAACTTGGCTCGAGGATTTCCTAGTTGAACGAATGATAAATCGACTATCAAACTGAGATCTTAGCTTGGGTGAAAAAGAAATGTTTACAATGCTTCGACGATAACCACAACATTGACGTTCATGTCTTATGCGAGCGCAACTCCAGCCTCGCGCATGTGTCATGCCGATTAGGACAATCACTCCACGTGAGCGCTGGTATAGTGATTCATACAGCGGGAGTGATCGAACTTGCATGGCATGGCAATTTGATTGCTTCGACTTGTGGTTTGACGTGAAGGTGAACTTGAGAATGACTCAGTGTGCTTGACGATCAAACTTGAGGATTGAGTAGGTCCAATCCGCGTATCGAGAATGAATTAGTCTAGACTCAAAAAAGAGTTACGCCCCGATGAGAATGATTATTCCGCAGAATTGTTGTATAGTAATTCATGAACCACCGTGGATAATCGGACTCGCGTGAGATTAGGGCGCAACATATTGTCGAGCTAGATGACCTTGTTATCAAATACATGAATTGGTTAGAATTGGTAATTTGAAATAGATTCGAATATGTGCAACGAGTGCCTTGATGCAAATTATGTGATCGTGCTCGATGTTTAGAAATCTGAGTGACCCGAGCTTGGGGTAGAAAACCCTGTATGATTAACTTTGGTTTGACCCTAGGATTGGGGTTAGTGTTGGCATTATTGTTGGGAAACTATGATTCCAATCCTAATATTGACTTAGCCTTGAGGAATGGCCTAGCGGTTAAGCGAGATGTCCCTGTTTCAAGAGTTAGCAATCGAAAGATTGACCTTGAGGATTGGTATGGATGGATAGAGTGAATAAAGAATATGGGAATACCCCTCACGAGATTCGACTGACATGCATATATTTCAGGATGCCTGAGTATGTGCACGATGCGACTCGAGTGAGAATGACGAATTCTCTATCATGCGGCTTGGCTGAATGCATGTATTTTGGGGACGCCTGGAATGCGTACACGATCCAACCAAGTGATACATTGAGTTCAAGCAAGACTGAGGAATAGAAGAGTGCCGAGAATTTGAAATTGTGTTAAGGGAAAGATTGATGATAGTGTAAGCGTGGCTCGGAATCGAAGAAATGCGTAGGCGGAGTATGTACGAGAGTCCTTGGATCAAGTGGTCTAAGCGTAAGTACTCAGTTAGTTTTGAGGATAAAACTTTTTTTGAGTGGTGTATGATGTAGTGCTCCGTCCCGCTCAGTGAATCGGAGGAATTGAAATGCCGACAGCGTTTGGACTTAGCCCTGTAATAGCTACTCGAAGGCTCGCTCGGTCGAGGCGACTCCTCCCTCAGGTAGGGTAGTTTTGGTGAACTTGCCTCATCTTAGCCTTCACTTAATAACTCGCATGTTTTCAACTTACACAAGTTAGGCTTGATAATAAAAGAGACGCATCCACATAGCTAAGGGAATAATCCCGACGGGTCAGAATGTATTAGAACATGAAAAATGGTTCTACGGTCTGCTTAGAAGTCGGCTCAGCGTGCTTTCAAAATGACACTCGATCCTTTGTCTCATTGGTGGGGAGAAGGAAGTTGGCCTAAGTTGTTAAGTTGCCACAATGATCGAATTAGCCTAAGTCATAGGCGTTGCCCGCGTGAATGCTTAATAAAGCATGCACGGTCCCGTCCTCCAAGGCTTGGCATAGCCTTCGCATGTCCCGTAGGTTAAGTCATCTTGCATGGCTTTTGGCTTAAGTATAGGCACCCAAGAACCTGGTTGTTCAAGTCGAACACGTGCACGACACGTTCCCTCGATGTAAAACTTGGTACAGCCTTTGCTCGTCAAGTTATTGCACAATTAAGTTAGGCAAAGTTATGCCAGTCGATCTAAGCCATTTCTAGTTCTTTCCCTCTCTATCTACGGTTGTCAAGTCGTGTAGTCCCTCGAGAACAAGGCTCATCGTATAATGTATACGACTTGAGCGATAGCATCGCCTAGAGAACCAGGTCTGTCTAAGGCACGAGCCACGGTCGTTTTAGTAAAAAGCATGTCACAGACAAAGGAAGTCCACGCGACTGGTTGTCACGCGAGATCGGTCCCGCTACTTGGGAGTCTCGCTAAGTCTCGATAAGCCTTTTTTACGGGAGATCAGTCCCGCTACTTGGGAGTCTCGCTAAGTCTCGATAAGCCTCGTTCACGCAAGATCGGTCCAACTACTTAGGAGTCTCGCTAAGTCTGGCACACGAGATCGGTCCCGCTATACTTGGGAGTCTCGCTAAGTCTTGATAAGAAAACACACAAGATCGGTCCCGCTACTTGGGGGTCTCGATAAGGAAACACGCAAGATCGGTCCCGCTACTTGGGAGTCTCGATAGAAAGATGGAAAGCATGGTCATGGTTAAGGAAGGACTTGATAGATCGAGTTGAGTCTGCATGGTCATTGGAAAACTTGTCGACAAGGTGTAGTCTTCTCGAATGATCGTCTGGGTGCCAGGATCATGCCGTCCGAGGGAAAGCACATTGCGGCTCAAGGTAGGATACTGGATGACCATATAGGAGATTTGGCATTTCCGGGGCTAGCTACCTGCGGAGGGACGGGCCGATATCCCCGAGCCAGTCCAAGATTGCTTGACATTGCTAGTGACCACTCATATAGATGGATCGACAGAATAGCTGCAAACTGCGTGTATGCCTTTGGATTGAGTCTAGAACTTGAATGCATATCCAGTCGGTAACACAATGTCTGGGCCTAAGATTGGGTTGCAGCATAGGTATCGTGCTTGGCACGATACTTGGCATCAGGATGTTCATGAGATCGATACTATGTTTCATAAGTCTTGTCTAAGTTGGTTTATGAGTCGAACGGAAAGGCCGTAAGATGGTAGCATGGATAAGTCTTGATAAGTTGCGAGGCACGGCCTCAATCTTGAAGCACGAACAAGTCTAAGCAAGATCTAGAGGCACGACCTGCACAAGTTGTCTTCTTGATGTCATTAGAAACTAGAATAGACAAGTAGATGTCATGGCACGACCCTGCCGTCCGGAGTTGAAGTTCGGTCAAGTACATAAGCGATGGGGCACTACCTCGATCGAAATACACATTGGCATTATAGCACGACCATGTCGTGGCACATCGGTTTGGTCAAGCGTCATAGTCTTAAAACAGATCCTAAGGGAAGACTAGAAAGACAATCGTAAAGGTACTAATTGTATTGCACAAAGTAAATAAACGTGTCGGTTTTGTATGGGTGGGCGAGAAGCTCACTCCACCAGAACAGTTGAGTACTGACACCCACACAGTTTCCATGTGCAGGCGTAGGTAGAAGCTCGTAGCACAGAGCTCACTAGGATGCGTCGAGGCATGGAGTTCCTTAGCGATTAGAAGCGTGCAGCCGCATGAACTCAAGACTTATTCGGGACATGATGTATGGACATTGCCTTGAGAAGCTTCCGCTGGCTCAAGCATTATATCGAGAGATGAGAGAGAGTAGAGTGACTTGTAAAATGAGAGAAAAGTGAGCTCGAGAGACTTGTAATCATGGTCTTGCGCCCCATTGTAATCTCATTGTTCAATATCAATAAAAAGCACTTTTGAATAACTTGTGTTTTCATTCTAAATTTCCGCTGCATGTTCAATATTTCTGCTTGGGACTTCTGTACGACAATCCCGTCGCCTCCGCTGTAATCGACCGTTATAAAAGTGCCTTGCACGAGCACAATCTAGGCTCGTGCGATATCACGCCTTAGCTAGGACGATCGCTCCTACGGGAGCGGGGCATGACTGAGAAAGTCCATGTTTCAATGGCTATATTTCTTTGACGATAAAAAGCCGATGTGTATCTCATCCAACATGGCTTCATGGGGTCCCCCTTACGGAAGCCCTAATCAAAGACGGTGGACCACGAACCCAACTTTTTCTTCCAGTTTTGCGAGAAGAAGAAGACGAAGTCTACCAACAGATAGCCAGCAGGGTGTCACGTCTGAAGGAGTCTATATGGGTACTCAGTCAAAGACGAGATTCCGTACAGATGACGAAGACTCCCAAGCTGGGGGTAGTATTCCTACAGAGTCTAAAGCAGATGACCTTCACATTGGAGGTAGCCTCCCAAAGGACGATGATCTCTCCGAGTCTGACAATAACTATCTGCTTCCCCTACCTACAGATGAGGGACTCGTCAACTCAGAGACAGATAATATCAGCACCAGTTGTACTGCTTTCTCTATTCATCCTTGCATATTATCTACATACATGGCAGACGGAGAAAGACCTGAAGAAGCCAGTGTTCAGACTAGCTAACGGCTAGAGGGTCTTGAAACAGTATTTGCCAAGATCACTAATATGTATACCAGTATCATGGCGGTTTAAGCTGCTGGGGCTGTTCTTCCACCTCAATAAAATATCTCGGCTCTCGCTAGTCCGGCTCATAGCAACAACCCTCCTTCACTACAAAAGGAGTATCATTCCGTTGTGCCTCCCCCGAATCTAGCAAATACTGGGGGTGGTCCTTCGCCAACGACGCCTGACAACCGTTCAGCAGCCGTTTCCCAACACCTGCTTAATCAACAAGAAGCAATTGAATCCCTAGTCGTCCGTCTCGACACTATCTCACATAAAGATGAGCTTGAGAAGATGGGGATATCTTAACCTTATCCTCCTGAATAGGAGAAACTTGCCCTCCTAACTACAAGCCGCTGATGCTAAATTCATTTGACGGATTGACTTCTCCTCGTCAACACATGACATACTTTAACACGCAGACTCTACACTTACCAAGGGACGATCTATTCTTGTCAAAGCTGTTTATTAACACCTTACAGTTGGTAGCTTTCGAATGGTTCTGTAGCTGCCTGACGGGTTTATCAATTCGTTTAAAGACTTGGAGAGGTTGTTCCTCAACAGGTTTTATGAGAGTGGCATGCATGTTAGTATGTCCACCCTCATCGAGACCAAGCAAAGGAGGAGTAAGTCTGTCATCGCCTTCATCGAACGCTTCAGGCGGCTAGCACTGAAGATGCCCTTCGGCATACCAGACTCAGAACTTATGGATACTTGTCAACATAACTTCCTTACTACGGTGAAGTTTTGTCTAGGTATTGTAACGCCCCAGTCCCAAAATACGTAGGACTAGGAATGTAGACATGCCAGCTGTATTCATACGAAGTACATGGGCCTCGTATGGATACATAAGCTGTAAAATACAGTAGAACCATGACTAATCTCATCCACACAAAATAAATGAATAAAAAATATTATATAATGATAATGAATTGTCTTAATACAATATGTTGGGTGGAGACACATCCACTACCAACCAAATAAAAGGAAAGAAGTACATGATATATAAAATAGTTTGACGAAGGTAGCAAGATAGATCCAAGGCACATCATCTTCGAATAAATGGAAAAGACCATGACCTCGGCTAGGATACCTACGAAAGACAAGAGCACACACCTGGCGAGATAACCTGGTCCTAAGAGGGACGTAACAAGATACATAATATCATGCCATATAAACTGTGATATATAATAGAAAATAAGGGATGCATGTAATAGGGTACCTCACCGTACTATAGTGAATATACAAAGAACGATCCTTCACATATGGGTACTCGGGCTGTATAGCAGTGGCATCGTCCCTCTCATCGGGAATCAGTACAATCCGTCCATAACATTCGACGAACGTCAGAGGGAATCAGTAAGAAAATGTCCATAACGTTCCATGAACGTCAGAGGGAATCAGTATAATAGGGTAAACATAAGTCTCCAATGGAGCTTCAGGTACCAGCAGTATATAAATGTGGCCCATACATCAAGGAACTGTTCTTCCCTCCCAATGCCTAATATGTTGTATCCACAACACAAAACCTCTATTAATCTCTAAGTCAAACTAAGCATGCAGCCTCTATTAGCTATTTTTCCTATCGCACGGCTTATATGTACCAGTGGCCAGCGAGTCACGCATGTCCGAGTTCTACATGCGACTCACAACTCCGTAGTAAAATTGTTACAAGGCCTATGAATGCAACACACAAATGGTGGTCCCTTAAATCTAAGTTTGAATTGCATGAAAATATAAGTACGGAAAATATAACTACACAGTAAAAATCTATCTAATCATGACGGTGTAGCACAGTTTATTTTGTAGAAAAATAAATAATGAATAAATGCATGAATATGAGCTAAAGTAAAATAAATAGCTAATGGCAAGGTATCTTGCCTGGTAGGATGCCTGGTGTACTGCAATGATCAATGTGGCACGAACTACAACTTCGGTGCAACAACTATACAAGGAGACCTCTGATGGTGGCACGGACAGTTCCATTGGGTCCAGAAGGGTCAAATTAGTTTGGCTGGACATAGGGTAGAATTGACAAGGGAACGAGCATAGTAGAATTGGACAGGATAGTAATCGAAAGAAATTGGGTAGATAATATGTATCTATTTTAGAAAATATTTCATAATATTGAAAAGAAAATTTTATGTATATAAAAAATATTTTATTGACTAGGATATATTTTTGTAGATACTGCAAAATCAAAAAGTGCTTTTAGATAGAAACTCTAAGTTTCTCAAAATAATGTTTTTACGTAGAAAGCTATAAATATTTTGAAGCGGCTTGAAGATTATAATATAATTTGGTAACAAATTTTATACATTTAGAAAAAAATTATTATTTTTTTCTTTAGAAATAAGAATATAACATCTGAAAAATTGACTTAGGGCAAACAATATCATAGGATCATATAATCATAGGAAAACTAATCTTGAAAAATTTATGGACCTCAAACCTATTTTTATCACCCAAACTTTTGAAAATATTATCTATATATATTTTAACAAATAATACAATAAGAATAGTAATAATTATAATAATAAAATAAAACCAGTAAATAATAATCAAAATTCTGGTTATACATACTTGCATATATCTTAATAATAATAATAAAATAATAGGATTATAAAGGTATCATATATACCTTATATATATACTAGTATATGTAACTAGTAGATATTGCCACAAAAATTGATAATAATACATGATATATAGTACATAAAAATCGATCAGTTAAACACTAATGTACAAATGATAAAAAATAAAATAAACCAAATTAAACAATAAGAAAACAACAACTAAATATAACCCATTATCTCTTGATCCAAAGAACCAACATCTGTGGTCTTCTCTTTTCCCGAGAGGGAACCATAGAGGAAATAAGCAAGGAAATTCTGGAAGGAATGAGAGACAGAGAGAGTGTGGGAGCATGGGAGAAGAGGGAGGGGAGAGCCGGAGGAAGGAAAAGAGGGAAGCTGAGAGCACGGGAGAGAGAGGCGGAGAATGGGAGGAATCTCGGGTCGCGTGTGGTGGGGCGTCGCGCCGAAAGAGGCGGCGGAGGAAGCATCTGGGTCTAGAGATGGCTAAGGGCACGACGATGGCTGGATAAGGGCTGGCGAGGGTGGTTGCGGTCGAGATGGTGGTGTTGCGGAGTCGGCGCGGCTCACGGTGAAGAGCGCCGGCGGCGAGACCGCATCTCCGGTGGTTAGGGCACGAAGGGGCGATCGGTGCAGAGGTTAGCCAGCGTGGAGCTCACCGCTCCGGCGGTGCAAATCGGACGAGAAGATGGCGGATGTGTACTGAAGGAGAAGGGGCGCGTGCGGTGAGAGTGGACGGCTCAGTGCTCGCCGGCGGTCAAGGCGGTCGGAGGCACGCAGGGAGATCGGCCCACGCGCGGCGGCGGCTCCAAGCAATCAGAGCTGTCCTGTTAGCCGCGGAAGAACGGCACGGTGGCGCTGTTGGCTACCAGATCAATGGTGGCGAGGTGGCGTGATAGTGGCACGACGTCGGCAGAGGTAAGGTTGGTGGTGGTGATGTTTACTTTAAGGTTTTTGGTGGTGGTTGTTTTGGGACGGCCTGAGGCCTGGGTCAGGAAAGACGGCTGAGATGGCGATGGTGGTGATGGTAATGGTGGCGGGGTGGTTTTTGTGGACGGGGCCGGAACGGTCGGCAGGACGTAGTGGTGATGGAAGAGTGTGTAGGCATAGGTCAGGGCGTGTGTGGCTGGGTAGGTGTTAGTATTGGTGGCATTTGGCCGGGGTAGGTGATGGCAGTGGTGATGTTGGCAATGGCGGCAGCGCCGTGGTGGCGACGGGTGATGGATGGCTGTGGTCGGGCTCGGGTCTGGCCGGGTGAAAAGGAAGTGGTGGTGCGGGCTATGGGTCGTGGTATCTGTGGACAGGGGTCGGAGGAGACGGAGGTGGTGTCTTGGTGGGGTGACAGCGGGAAGGTTGGGGAGTGGCAGTAGTTTTGGTGGTGGTGCCTGTCTGTGGTAGTCGGAGCAGATCGGTAGCTAGGGATAGGGTTAGGAATTTGTGATATATTGTGTCGGGGTTGTCGACACGGAGAAATAAATGTATATGTAAAAATAATGGAATAAGAAAGTCACCCGGGGTCGGACCCGAGGCCAATCACGACTGACACGAGGATGGATGGAACACCGACACGTGGCACGCGTACTTGTGGTAGAAATTTGTGGAATATTTATGGAGGAAATAATATGGAGGCTCCCCTATTTATGGGGTTGAGGAAATCTTAGTAGAAAAGGATTAGGAATATTTAAACCCAAAAATAGATAATTTGCTACTTAATTTGAATCAAATTTATATCGATTCAATCAACAATAATCCAAATCCAATTCTACTTTAAATCTAGATAATCTAAACTCAAATTAAATATAAATTCTATCTCTAAATTTAAACTATTTAAATCAATCAATAGAATCTAATCAAAGATTTAAATTGCCACAATAATTTTAAAATATATTTTCTAAAAATAATATAATAATAATTTTGAAAATACATTATTATTTAAAAATAAACTTAATAAAATATTTATGAAATATATATGTACAAACGAAGAATATTATTTATTATTAATAACTGTTATAAACGAAAGACTTTTTATAAATAAATAATAAAATAACGGACTTGGAAATGTTGGTATGATAGCTAAAATAGTTATTACATATATTATTTTGAAACTATAAAAATAGAAAAAATATTTTTCTAAAAATATGTACGCTCGCACATATTCGCACTCGTCGAGCAATTACGAAAAATAAAATTTTGCGCATGACGTATAATGCAACTACGCGACGTACAAATACAAAATAAACTAAAAATATCAGTACCAAATTTATAAAAAAAAGTAGAAATTTAGGGGTTTTGTATCCTACCCAACTTAAAAGAATTTCGTCCTCGAAATTAAGAATTTATAGGGGGTGAGAAGGCACAAGGGGGTATTGGTGAGGAACAATCACTCACAACGTTCAACAAAACATGCATTAGGAAATTGCGATTTCGATAATGGCAAAGATAATCATGGGTTAGCGCAAGAAGGAAAATGAGTAAGGGTTAAGGTTAAAACAAGATAACAGGCAATAAAGAATACTATGGTAACAAGAGAAAATAAATTAGGGACCTTAAAGTTATGGTTTCTTGAGAGTAGGTTGAGGGCACGATTAAGAGAACGAATTAGACTCATTCCTAAATTAAGCACTTAGAAGGTCATGTTAGTAAATATAGGGCCGAGAAGAAGGATGAGTAGTTTATGAAGATATAGCAGCATCGAGTGATAATGGTCATAATCGGTAGGAAGGCTAGAGGAAGTTCTAGTATAACGCCTTCGTTCTTCTAAAATAGGTGAAGGAGAAAGCAATAAGGAGTTCAAAGACGATATTATCGAATACGAATACGTGGGTCAAAGACGATCGAATAATTTTAAAGGAATTGTCAAGGCAGTCATGGATGGGATTCTAAAAGCCAAGTTTAATTTTGTTCTATCCATGTAGAATAATAGACAAAAGCGAACCAAAGTGCACTCGGTTGATCAGACCATCATGCACCGGTTCTGATTAGACAATATGTTAGTGAGCGGCCGCTCAATAGCATATGCCTTGATCAAGCTTGAGAAAGAATTAGCTTACAAATACTAGGCTATATTAGCATCATGGTCAAGATGGTAAAAAATATAGGCACATGAGATTTTAGGCTGAAAGAAAGCAGAATTAGTTCAATTCCTTAAGTCTTTAAGTCATATCTTGTGTTGGTCTCCATACAGTCATCCTACAGTCTTCTTGTCCAAGTCCTTGGCTAACTAGATGGTTAGGGTCCTCTAAATTCTGGAATCTAAGAAAACTTGTGAATATAGGTCACAAGGATAAAGGGATTGCTAGGTCACAATGCACTCTACCCAACTTAAATGAATTAAACTAATAGTGTTTCGGGACAAAAGAAGCATGTCCAACTAGTAGGGGTCACATGTCTAGCCTCTAGCAAACACGAAGGGAAGATAAGAATTATGATAGAAGGAATCAAGCAAGATGCAGTCGATGAGTCGAACGATAGTTCGAATATGGAATCATGGAAAGAGGTCAAGTATGTGGATGAGATCCTAGACTTCTAATCCTATTCGCAGGCTTGCTTGGTACAGTAAAGTAACAAAACAATTTATCTTGACCTGCATGGGCCACCACAGGTATACATAAGTATGATACGTGGCCCACTTTCATTGGGGCTGCTGATGCTGCTGAAAATGACGTTCCTAATCTGGAACTACTGGGGTTGAAAACACCTAAATCTGAAGACAAAGGCAAGCATCCTCAAACTATCCCTGTCCGTGGGGGTAAAGGGAAAGAAGTTCTGAAGGTCGACACTTCCAAGGGAGCTTCCAATTCTTAGGACGCCTCCGACAAGCCTAAGGAGACCTTCTCCTTTGACGAAGATGATGTCATTACCATTTTTCACACATTGACGAAGGGTAATAAGTTGACATTGCCTCCACAATAACGTCCTGCAGAGGTGAACCAACTCAACGATCCCAAGTAATATCTTTATCATCAGTACGTGCATCATTCCACCAAGGACTGCATCGACCTGAAGAAGAAGATACAACAGCTTATCGACAGCTAAGTGATCAACCTCGAAGCTGAAGACAAGGTCGTATCTTCTAACATGATCTCTCTTACGTTTGGTGACTTCCCTCCCACAGAAGTCCCAGATGGCGTTGTCTCGATCCCCAAGGCGATAATGGAAGTCGTCAACCTACCACCAGCTCACAACTCAACCTTGGTGCCACTCACGACTGAACATGGTGAGATCATGTGGGTCCATCCGGACCTTGTGCAAGAGATGACACAGGGGGTAGTATCTTCTAAAGCAAAAAGGGGCAAGAAATACAAGTCATGCCATATGGCTACCATCTACGAGGTTCTATCTGGCGAAACGCAATCGGGGAAGACTTATCTTCGGACATACGATCCCACACAAGAAGAAGCAGTACCTTCTCAAGCTCATGATACCCCCACAAGCTAAGAAGTCGGTCCATCTAAGCCTTCAACTACCGACAAAGCCAAGCAGAAGGAGACGCGGTTTGACAAGGCTCTGAAGGCGCCAGCTGCCGAAGGCATGGACTGGCCCTACAACTTTGACATATTGGCACAGCTGGCCAATACATCTGCTAGGTTATCTCTGTTCGATCTAATACGACTCTTCAAAGAAACATGGAAGGCCTTAAGCGAGGCATTACTACATGCCGACTATTATCTCGCTGAAGTCAAAGCCCCCGCTGAAGACCATGTCTCATGTCCCCACTGCCACAGTACTATAGAAGTGGTGCCCAACATCACCTTTTCATAGGAGGACATGCTACTCAATCGTCATGATAGACCCCTGTACTATACAGGGTCTATCGGGGCGATCAAGGTGGACCACATGCACATCGATCTAGGATCCTTCCTCAGTATCATCCCTAAAAGTTTGCTTCAAATTCTAGGAATCCATCTGCACAAGCTATCTGCAACCAATACAACTATCATGGCTTTTAATGTTGGTCGAAGCCACCCGTTAGGCAAGATCCGTCTCAAGTGCCAGATCGGTGATCTCTGAACGGAGGTTTCTTGCTATGTGATCGATGCCAATATATTCTAGAACGACTTGTTGGGACGTCCATGGATACACGAGACCATGATCGTTCCTTCCATACTTTACCAGTGCTTCAAGTACGTCAACAGCGACGGTGTCGTAAAGACGGAGTTTGTTGATGTTGATCCTTTTAAGGGCATTAAAGCCTACTATGGAGATTCGATACTTTACCAATCTCAGCCCCCCAAGGATGATGGCAACGAAGCTGACAATGAAGCTGAAGTAAGTTCATCCTCCAATGATGGTCCCCTGATTATCCGAGTCAAAGGACGTACTACTCCAAAAAGTACTTCAAAGCCTCTCACAATCTGGGTGAAAAAGAAGAACCCTGACAAAGTAAAACCATTGATAATTACTCTCAGCAAGACACCCCGGAAGGAGCCTGCTGATGTCTGTCCTCCCAATTCTGAAGAATTATCCTACGTGGTGAACTTGGCCAAGATGGTTGCTCCTCTTCCATATGATGACCCTCTAAATGAGTATATCAATACTCATAATAATGTACCTTCAGCGGATGATGTTATCCCTGAAGAAGAACTTGCATATTTTCTTAGTAAAGGTTTATCATTGAATTACTCTGATGTCTATCAATCTGTAAACCACTATATAGATACGATATACGCTCTAGAGCACGGCATAGGACCACACCTCTGCATGTCGGTCATGATGCCTTACCTGTGGGAAAATGTTTACCCAGAATTATCCACTACTTCATCGTTCCAGCCAGAAAGAAGGATGAGGAACTAATCATCTTCGGTTGTATAATTGGCGAGAGAAAGTTTATTCCGGACTCTACTTCTCCTAAGCACAACACGAAAGCTGACTATGACTCTGGGAAAATGTAACTTTTTTGGTATAGTTGGCAGGCCAAGAATATCATCCAAAACATAGGATATGACATCAAAAGCGACCAGGGGCTAAATTACGGCCGGGGACGACGGTTGCCAATACGACACTTTGCTCCTCCCGACAAACCCGAGAACTACTATCAAAGAAACGGTATTGGTTTGGGTTATATCACTCCTCCAACAACTCCTAAAATATCAGATGATGAAGAAGATCGTTGTTCTCATTCTTCTAATTCCTCCTTTTGGGACTCAGACTCCAGCATTAGCGACATGTTCAAAGCAACTCTGTCCGTCAACATAGTTTCTGTTGACCAAATTATAGACGATGTCAATCAATCGAGCTTGAACAATAGGCTCAAAAGATAGATACTAGGTGGGAGCTGCGCTTCGAACAACGTGAACCACCTACCGAAGATGAAGTCATCCAAGTCAATTAAGGAGATGAATCATCTTTTAAACCAATCTTTATCAGCAAAAGTCTATCTGACGATGAACGCCAATCTCCTATACAGCTTATAAGAGAATACATCGACGTCTTTGTATGGAGCTATGAAGACATGCCAGACCTGAACCATAAAGTTGCCATGTACCGCCTGAATATTTCGTCTAAAGCTAAGCCAGTGAAGCAGCAACAACAATGATTCCGACCAGATGTCATGGAGGCCATCGAGAATGAAGTCAAGAAGCTCATTTCCAGTAGATTCATTCGCGAAGAACAACACCCTCACTGGGTTGCCAACATCGTTCCAGTCATGAAAAAGAACGGTAAAGTTCGAGTCTATACCGATTACCGTGATTTGAATTCTGCATGCTCGAAAGACGAGTTCCTTCTACCGATCACCGACGTAATGATTGACAATACTTGCAGCTTCGAGCGGATGTCCTTCATGGATGGGTTCTCAGACTACAACCAGATCAAGATATTCCCCGACGACGAGAAGCACACATCTTTTCAAACATCGTTGGGGGTATACTGCTATACGGTGATGCCCTTCGAATTGAAGAATGTAGGGGCGACATACCAGTAAGCCATGAACACAATTTTTCGTGACTATTTGTGTAAAATAGTGGAGTGCTACGTAGACGATATCACAGTTAAAAGTCGTCTAAAGGGCAACCACCTCCAAGACTTGAGGACGGTGTTCGAACTAATGCGTGCACACCAACTCAAGATGAATCCAACCAAGTCTTTTTTGGGAGTCTCCAGCGGCAAGTTCCTTGGTTTTATCATCACTTCAAAGGGTATACACCTTGACCCGGAGAAAGTGAAGGCTATGCTCGATATACATCTTCTAAGAAACCACAAAGAGCTAAGCAGACTGCAAGGAAGGATAGACTACATTAGACGATTCATTTCGAACCTTTCTGGAAGGTGTCAACCATTCACTCACCTCATGAAGAAAGGCGTATCTTTCGTCTCAATTGAACAATGTCAACGCGCATTCGACGACATCAAGAAGTATCTTACAAGCCCCCCGGTAATGGTAGCTCCAATAATGGGAAAGCCTTTCTTACTATATATCCGTGCTATGGACCATTCTTTTGGTGCCCTATTAGCTCAGAAGAATGAAAGCGGCCACGAACATGCAATCTACTACCTCAGCCACACAATGGTGGGTTCCGAGCACAGACACACACCTGTGGAGAAGGAATGCCTTGCACTAGTATTTGTCATCCAGAAGACACACCACTACGTGTCGGGGCAGACTATCCATATTATATCAAAGTTAATCCTCTCAGAATACTCATGACTAAACCGGGTTCTCTCAATTCCCGTTTAGCTACATGGGCAATGTTGTTGAATCCATACGATATGCTCTTCGTTCCTCAGAAGGCAGTAAAAGGCTAAGCATTAGCTGATCTCCTAGCAGCTCATCCGTTGCCAGAATCCTCCAAACTCTACGACGAAATCTCCGATGAAGTAGTAGAGTCTAACACTGCAACTGAAGAAATCTCGATTTGGCGAATGTTCTTTGACGGTGCATCAAGAACAGGACCTAAAGAAAATATTGTGGCCGGAGTAGGCGTCGTGCCCGTGTCACCTGATCATCTAGTTATACATCGTGCATATTCTCTCGTAGAACCATGCACCAACAACGTGGCCGAATATAATGCCCTACTAATCGGCCTGCAACTGGCAACACTACAAGAAAAATGACCTTTCTTAACGGTTTATTTCTCGTCGGTCGTGAAAAACCATCAAGGAAATGGGTTATCTTGACGGTATTAGCCTTATGTCAAGAAAGGACACGTTTTATGTTAATTTAGTAATTTTATAGCATAATAGTTGACGGTTTTAGATGATCCGTCAAGAAACATCTATTTATTTATTGACGGTTTGTTGATAACCGTCAACGAATGTATGTGCGAAAAACTTGGCGAGATTTTCTCAGCTGTCATTTTAGTAATTTTTTTAAACCTTTTATATTTGTTGACGGTTGTGGTTCTTTTTAATCGATGAGCCCAGCAAACATTTTTCCGATCGTCCCCTTCCTTTCCTCCTCTCTCCCAAACCTTCTCCTCGCTAAGAGAGAGAGCCTCCCACTCCTCTCCTCTAAAGAGTCTCCTACAGAGCCCTCCACTCCTCTCCTCTAAAGAGCCCCCCACTTCTCTCCTCTTTCTCCTTCATGAGAGAGAAACCCTAACCCTTCCCCCCAAAATTACTCCCAAAGCAGACGCCACTCCTCCTCCTCTCGATGCTACTCCTCCTCCCGATGCCCTCCTCTCGGCCTCCTAAAGCAGACTTCCCTCCTCCCGGCCTCCTCCTCTGGACGTCAACGCCGGCGCCATCTTTGACTCCTCCTCCCGAATCCCTCCACCACTTCCCACTGACTTCGGTCTGTAAGTTTTTTTACTTTGTAGTTTTTTAAAAAAATTCTTAAATGCATCAATTTAGGGCTTGGTCTTTTTAAATGCATCAATTCCCTCGCAGTTACAATTTCCAGTAATATTAAGAATTAGCACTAGGTCAATGAAGCGCTTTGTCTTTTATTTTATATACCTTTAACTCTGCCAGAAAAATGATACTAAAGAGTTTTTTCCTGAAGCCCTTTCTCTGTGTTTTGGTGTACCAGTAGTTCTGGAAACTGTAGCTAGGGTTACATCAATGAAAAATGATACTAAAGAGGAGAAGTATGTTATTTTATTTTACCATCTATTTTCTTACCGTAAATAGGTTACATGTCATAGTTAACGAGTTGATCTCTCTCTTATTTGGATTATTTCAGTTTCATGATTTTATTAATAATAAAAATCAAGCAGAGGATATCACTACATTAATTGATCGAAAGGTATGCATGATCATATTTCCGCTTCTAATACAGATAACCTTTTGGCTTGTATTTTTAGGTTCTATAATTGTTTTTAAAAATTAGCCTAATGTAGATGACTGAATGTTTCTTTTCTTTTCAGGATAACGTTTTAATCATATCAAATCCTAAGTCAAAATATTCTATACTACAGTTAGACCTGAGGTATCCCTGCTCAGTTTTTTACTTTTCCCCTCCTGATTTATTTCTATGTCACTATGACACGATGAAAATTTACCGTTGCAAACTCATTTTCATGATATCGTGTGACCGCGGAAAAGAATGAACAAATTAAGCAAAATGAGTTTCATATTAGAATATCTGATTTCTACAAGGGCAGTCCCTCTTTAAAGTAGCTACAAGAGTAAAGCCAACATATCTGTTCCCTCCTATTTGTTTGCCATAAAAATCAACAACAGGTATTACAGAACACTGGAATTGATTGCAAACTCGCTTGTACAAAAAAGGGCTTAGAAAGAAAGCCTAGGAAACAATCTAAGTATAATTGTTTAGTTTTGATTCTTGGGGGGGCGGTGGAGGCTCAGGAAAGTGCTATCAACTCTGCCTTACTCCGTGGACTATCTGATGCAGTCTCTAGCTCGTGAAGATATTGCTTTTTTCTTGAAGGTTGCCACCTTTTGTAGGGGTGTGGCACCCTGCTATTTATAATAGGATGGATTTTGAGCCGCATAGACGGCTGGCGTCCACGTGGCTAATTTGCACGTGAAGACCCGCTTTTGGGCTGCCATCTGTCGGTTTGTTGGGATTTTGTTACAGAAAATCTGGGAAGTTAAGGAATTGGTCAGATTGCCACGTGTCCAGTTGCATATAACATTCTCAGTCTTCGATCATGCGGGGTCCCATTAGACTCATGCTTGCGGCCTGGATCACAATTACTCCTGGCTGCCTGTAGTTCTGGAAATTTTGGGGCCGCATAAGCTGGGCCGCATGAGGTTCATGCGACTTTGATGACGCTTTTTTGGCCGCATGGAGGCGTACGAACCCTGCTTTTGGGCGACGTCTCTTATATTTCTTATCGAAGTGTCAGAACTGTCATATTTTGCTAGGACTTGTCAGCTTTATCAGTCGAACTGCTCCTTCTCGGTCGCAAATTTTCCTTCTACAACTGTTCGTCGATGGGCCGCATATGTCTTTGAACAGTTATACGGCTTTCCTTCATGCGGACCTGTTTGGCCCGAAGTACCTATGCGACAATTTGTAATCCGCATGAACTCCATATTTTTTATGTTTCCAAATTTGGAATACTTTGAATAAGGAGCATAAAAAAATATGCCAAGCCATAGGGAGTCTTCAAGTTGCAGGAAGTGGTTTTCGAACTTGAGTCGCAGGAAAATACTGAGACGCAAAACAAATCTTGAGTCGCAGGGACGCTTTGAGCCATAGAGAGTCTGCCAGCTGTCACTGCTGCATTTAATTCTTCTAACTCGGTTATGGATCTATTTTCGAGATGAAGCCGATGGTTACTGGGGATAAAGTTCCCAAATATCGACTCTATCTTTAATGATCTTGAAAATTGAAGAGACGCTCGATGGTTACTAGGGATAAAGTCCCCAAACGTCGTCTCTATCTTTAATGACCTCGAGAATCGAAGAGTCTCTCTTCAGCAACTCTATAAATAGGAATCATTCAGAGAGAGTCTTTCCTCTTTCACCTTCTCCGCCTTATACTTTGTGTTATGGCTCCAAAAGCTTCTAAGTCGATTGGTGCGATGGCCAAAGGGGAGAGACTTGTTTCTCCGTCGAGAGCTGTAGACACTCCTTCCATTCATTCCGATGTGCAACCTTCCCCCAAGGGTAAGGGTGGTCAGCAGATGATGACTGAAATTTCGTACGCGGGGCTGCCATATACTGCCTCTGCTATAAATTTGGTCGATGTATGCCCTATCTCATCTGGACCACATGTGTTCTATATGATAGGGCTGCACAGACCGAGTCGCATAACCGCTGCTTATCCGAACTTGAACTGGCTGAGTGCCTCAAGATAAATCTGTATGAAATTTTCATGATCGAGCCGCATAGGTGCCGTATAAGGCACTTTATGATTGGGTTGCATGAATAATGTAAGATTGGGTCGCATGATCACCTTGTGACTGATTGGTGTAGGAACGAAATCGTAAAGCAGAATACTCTAGGAGGGGGTGAATTGAGTAGGCAGCGGAATATTGCTAATTAAAAGCTTGTTAGCAGTTAGATCACAGATATAGTAATAATCACAAGAAGTAAATAACAGAATTTAAAAGTGATCATAAGGCAAACGCAAACACCGAGATTTATACTAGTTTCCCTCTGGTGAGGACTAGTCCAGTCGAAAGAACTCTAGCTTCCAGTTGAATCCACTATTGGAAAATCCTGCAAGTTTTCATACGAAGTCCTTGCAACTTCTACGGACGCGAGCTTTGATACAAAGAACTCGTCCAACTTTAATTGTGAAGAGTTGAATCTTCTATCATGCCTCTGAATACAATCACTCTGAAACTTCTAGACTGTACCGCACTGGCAAATCGACTAGAGGATTGTAACTGGCTTGGAATTTGAAAATGAAAGCTTTTTAGGAACTCTTTGGAAGACTGTAAGCTTTAAGAAAAGAAGATTGAAAGTGAATTGGTGTATTGAAATGATCGAAATGCTTCTCTATTTATAGCTTTTCCAAAGACAAAACTCTGACAGAATTTGGGCAGAATTCGGACAGAACTCTTTGTAACAACCCGTAACTGAAGGATGACCAAGTTCAAAAACCCAACGTTCACTAACTTTCCACATGGCCGAACTCTGGCCGAACTCGGGCCGAGTACTCATGAGTTTCTGCCAGTTCTTTTTTGAAAAAAATAAATTTTGGCTTTTTGAACAATCCTTCAAGGGCTTTTTGTAAACAGAATATTTTTCAAAAACATGAATCATTTGTAAAAGAATATGATGGTTTTGAAAAACGTTTTCGGATAGCCTATTTGCCAGTACGACTCGGTGTACAATATATTCCTAGACTCAATAAAAAGAAAAATTATATTGCATAGCAGAAAGTACATTCTGAATTGCAAACGACTTCAGTCTTGAACATTGTTGATAACCATTGTTGAATATTGTCCAAAACGTCGTAGGTGAACATCTGAGTAGACTTGCATTTATATCGAGATAGAGTTTGATCAATTATTAAAATCAGGTTTGACCATGACCAATGGGCCAACAATCTTCCCCATTTTGATAATTGACAAACCTTGCCGGTATAACATCTAAGCTTGGAATCAAATCAAAATAGTAAAGAAAAATTGTTCATATCCTGTATTTCACAAACATGTTAGATCCTTATTTCTCCCCCGTTGTCACTTAGCAAAATAATTGCAAAAGAAAAAGGCTCCCCCGTAATCAATGCATAAGTAACAAACAGTGAAGAAAGACATAAAAAATAAATAATCATGACAGATGGTAGAAACAGTAAGAGAAATAGAATAACAACACAGGCATGTATTTGTCTCAGGCAATTTGTAAAGAATGAAGCAATAAAAGATAGATAGTGCTACGATAAACTGAAACAAATAGAGTGCTGAATAAAAGACTAAGATGCCAAAACTAAGGCATAATCAAAAACATCCATGTCCATGAATAAGAAAAAAAATAGTACTGATAATAAAAAAAGAGTACAGACAAAATCTTGGAATGTCAAAGCATTTCCAAGTAAACATAAGACAAAAAGTAACAGTCCCAATAATCTAACATATCAAAACTCATCATTATCAACATCATCATCATCAGCTACAGCTCCAGCATGTCCAGATGGACCAGCTCTAGAAGTACCAGTGCCAGAAGTGTGAGGAGTGGTGCCAGCGGTACGATACCAATCATACACGTTCCCTGGCTGGAACAGAGAGTGTACCGCCCCGTCGTCAATGCGGTAGCCAAAAACAGAAGGATCTCGAGGCAGAGAGCTAGCAGAATGTCCCGTCCGTACAAACCTCAGACCGGCGAAGGAGTTGGCAATCGCCTGGAACCGAGTCACATTACGGAACTCGTGTTCCCTGGAGGTCTCAACATAAAAAGACTACAGATCTGATAAGTGCTGATGGATACCCTCAAATGTCATAGGGTAAGAATGAGGAGGAACAGGTGCTGCGGGATCAGTGGAAGTAGGTACAGGAGGAGTAGGTGCAGTGGATGGTGGAACAGATGCAATGCTGCGACGAGAGAGTTTGAGAAACTTGGGCTCGGGGTCGACACCACAAGTAGATAAATCAATGTCAAATCTCTAAAAAATGCGAGGAATGAGCATCGCATAAGATAGGTTACGGTCTCTCCCGCGACATCTACCCATCATTTGAATAATAGTCTTAGGGGCAGAAAAAGGAATCTCCTTAAGAATATGATAAAGAGCAAAGAGCTCAAGTGCAGTGACATCATATTTAGAAGTAAATTTCAGAAGTAAAGTGGAATAGAAGATGCGATGTAATTCGTAGTTAAACAAGTTCAAGTTATTAGCCTTGAACTTTCCAGGAAAAATACGTGCGGGCGCACAAAGTTCATTCTTGAAACTAACGAGTGTCGTGCCATTAGGAAAATCAAAATCAGTGATCCGGAAAGATAGTCCACTTAATTGGTGATCCAGTGCTGTAGAAGCATGGAAAATATCAGAGTAATAGTCCATGCGGCTCTGGGAAGAAGCCCATGCGGCTCATACAGGAGCTGCCTTACGCGATTCAAAGAAGACTCTCAGTCTCATGCGGCTCGGGAGTGTATGCGGTTCAGCAGGAATATGCGGCCCGATCGACGCCACATCCCCCCTTGGGATCCTTTCCTACAGCTGGCCATTTAAGTAGTGGCCTCATTTAATGCCCTGACACGACTCGACGACCGTGACGGCTCTGACATAAAGCGTCATAATGGTTCTGCCATAATAACAGACTCTTCGGGAAAAGAAGAAAATCTCTGACCCAATCCGACAGAAGTCCTAGATTGCCACGTGGCACGTCTCATGCGGCTTAAATGGAGAACAGCTTCATGCGGCTCACTAAGAAGTCACCATATATGGCCAGCAAAAATCAGCCATATGCGGTCCACCGAGAGCCCAGTCCCTGCGGCTCAATACAACGCTAGCTTATGCGGCTCGTAGAGATTATGCATATGCGGCTCATTGAGAGTTCATCCCCTGCGGCTCAATAAAGCGTTGTCCTAGGCGGCTCATGAAGATTATCTCCCCGCGGTTCAAGTCTTGCCTATCCCATGCGGCTCTGGCAGGACTCACAATTAAAACACGTGGCATCGGATCAATCAAGGATTTAACCGAATCTCAACAAATATATTTGACATCATCATCATAATTACTGAGATCAAGGCATATCATTTATTATCAAGCCAATGGGACACGTGGCGAGCAATCGGACATTGGTATAATCCATCATAAAGATTTAAAGCAGTTAACATTAATTGCTCCCAAGATTTGGTGCTATCCGCATTAATGGCCTAGATTCATTGTAATCAGGATCAAGGGTTCAGATAGATTGAAGGAGCGCCGACATTCCAAACAAATGATCATTAGCAAACCCTAATGATCATATCCCACTCTTATAAATAGCCAGCATCATTTCTTTGCACAAAAAAACCCCGACAACAAAAAGAATAAAAAAATACATAGTCAGAGAGGAGAAAATACATAGAGAGAGAGAGAAGCCAGGAGAGCAACAGAGGAGCAAAAAGAGCATTTCTTCGTCAACGCCAACCATCTTTTCAAGGAGCCAAGGCTGCATACCGATCGTCCAAGGAGTAAGGCAGGGCTGCCGTCGCCTTCCCGAGCCTCTATCGTCATCTCCCAGAATCTAAAATAAACAATTGTACTTAGATTGTTGTACCTAGGTTTTCGTCCCTAGGCTTTCTTTGTACAAGCGAGTTTGTATTGTGAGTCTAAGTTCAGTCCTCCGATAATTGTTCTGTACTTTTACAATCAATGGCAAACACGATGGCGACTCTGCTGGGGACAAACTTCTCCACGGCTGAGGAGTTGGTGACGCAGTCGGATGCAGCCAAACTTGGCTCCACGCAACAAAAGATGGTCGTCCGCTTCGACCAACAAGCGTTTGAAGAGATGCTCTCCGAAGGAAGCGCTGGCCCGGTCCAGAAGCGCACCCGCACGACAAAGGCTCGCAGAGAGTGGAGGCCAAAATCCTTTGCTCCTCCCCAAGCCCCCGACGGGATACCCTCTGTTGCTCAAAACGGTGAGGACTCTTCTGCGACCCCACTTCAGACCGTAGACAACTCTGCTGTCCCCAAGTCCGGCAGAAGAAAACACTATGATGCTGGACTTGCAGGAGAAAAGAGGAACTCTACGCGAACTGAGCCGCATAGGGGTGCTAGCCAAGTGAAAAAGGCTCATACGACCACAGCCGCTAGCCGCATGGACAAAGCTCATGCGGCCACAGCCGCTAATCGTATGAAGAAGAGTCATGCGGTCACATTTGTCAGCCGTATAGTTTATGCAGCTGCAGTCGCCAATCACATAGATGAAACACATGAGGTTGCAAGAGTCAATCGCTTGTAGAAAACCCATGCGGCCACAATTGCCAACAGCATGCGGCCATCCTGCACGGTCGTTACTCCTAGTCGCCCAAAGACAACTCATCCAACAGCAGAAGACGACCGCATGCAGACAGCCTGCACGGTACCCGACTCTAGCAGCATAGCGTCTGTTCCACGCTTCTCTCGATCGGTCTTCGACCGTCTCTTATACGGTCCCGACCCTGATGATTCTCTGAATGATAAGCCAGACTCTGTGGCATTCAACTTGGACTCCTCCTATTACGCACCCGCAAGTGCTAAAAGGAGGAAGTCTAGGGCAACGCGGGCTCATCAAGCCCAGTCAGCTGTCCCAACCTCTGACTATCGGGGCATCCCGTTGACTATCATACGGGCCTCAGATGGAAAGTTGTATACAACTGCTCAAGTCCAGCCCCCGGCGGCAAACAGACAGAGTGGTTCCTCTGACCTGCGGGAGACAATCCTCCACAAACGCAAGGAAAGAGAAGGAGTATCGGTGTGCAAAGAGTCTACGCTTGGACATCGCTGCACCAAAATCATCGTCAATTGCTGCTGCAACAACGCGGCAATGACGAAAGATCGACCATCCGTCTTCCAAAGGCTACAGCACCCGAACTCAGAAGATGAGGCACCTCCTATTGTCTCCTGCAATTCCGCTCAAAAAGTCCTCGCCGAAGAAAGAAGGAAGAAGACGAGCATCTCCAGTCCGAAGATATTAACCACTACAACTAAGAAACTGTCGTCTAAACGGTTGTCCTCCACTGGTGTATTCCAACACACCCGTTCAAAGACGAAATTTACCGCGATGGGAAATTCATCATCAACATCGCTGGGAATTGAAGAAGCTGGGGGTAGCACTCCTCCGAACATCCGCAACAATCCGATGTTTCAAGGAATCGAGCCCGCGCAAACAACTCTTCCATCAGGAGCAACAGACGCTGATGTCCCCGAGGACATCCGTAACTCTCTAAATGAAGCAAGCTCTGAAACTGGGGATACCATTCCCTCCGAGTCCGAGCCCGAAGAGAACATTCCAACCTATCCCGATGACTTCTCGGTGCATGGGTACGACTCGGAGGGCATATCCTCCACCGTTCCTTCCATCACTCCTCACGTAAGGACGGTGTTCATGACGGACAGCAATCAAAGTGGTTCCAGTGACCGCCAGCGCATTGACAGTCTCAAAGCCATATTACTTGCCTTGGTCAAGTCTGTAGACGAGATCAAAGCGGCCCTGCCCACTCTACAAGGAGGAGCGCCTGGTCAAACAAGCACGGGCCCCCCGGTTAATATAGATTCGAACTCAACGGCACCAAACCTGGGCAATAATCCTTCCGAAATAACAGCCCCTGCCACGACAGATGAGACCTGAGAAGTAAGAAGAGAGGTCCAGGAGCTCCGTGCCATGTTTCATGCCCGAGAAAACGCTCAAGATCTCAGAATACGGCAACCATACCCTGCTGAGTGGAGGGATGTTCCATTCCCACCAAGATATAAGCCGTTCAACATCAACCCGTATGATGGTAAAACCTCAGTAAGTCGGTATATCACTTACTTTGAGGTCACTACCGACCATCTGCCCCATGAGGATGCGATCCTCACACGGTTATTCATTAGGGAATTGGAAGGAGTCGCCTTCGATTGGTACCGCAATCTACCGGATAATTGCATCCATTCCTTCGCCGGCTTCAAGCGCATGTTCTTGGAACGATTCTATGAAGTAGAATAAGACGTCACTATGTCCACTCTCATGGATGTCGTCCAAGGGGAGAAAGAGCTAACAAGGAACTACATCGAACGGTTCCGCCAAACCGCCATTAAGCTGCCTTTCAGAAATCCAGATTCTTCTTTGATTGAAATTTGCCAAAAGAGACTGCTTCCAACGATCAGTCTCTGGATGGGCGAGAGTCAATTCAAAGATTGGAAGGCGTTCATCATCAGTGCCACAAGCCCTGAAGAACGACTGAAGAAGGCCCGCCAACTGGGGTTGCACATCTCAGAAGGAGAAAACAAGGGCAAGCGTCTCAACAACGATAATGGGGGTAACCCCTCCAACAATCTGGACAGTAAGGGAAAATAGGCTATGGTGGCCGACACGGCCCAGAAGCCCGAGCCACAGCCAGCAGACAAGCAATGGCCTCAGATCACTTACTCTTTCGAGGACGGCCACGTCAAGCCTATCTTAGACATGCTCATACAAGGAGGTAGAATTCAGCTTCCTCCACCAAGACGGGAGCCTCGGCCGGCTGATTTGGAGAACCCGATGTTCTGTCATTACTACCGTTATGTACACCACGCTACACATGATTGCTACCAACTAAAACGGTACATCCAAAGCCTCATCGATTCGAATGCTCTGGCCATCGACTTCGAAGAGGTAACCGTAGCAGCCAATATGGTGTCCGTACAATTCGGCAACTTCCCTCCGACGGGGACTCAAGACGGGGTAATCCCCGTCCCTCTCGCGATAATGGAGATTACCAATCTTCCTCCGCCCCGAGAACAAGCTGCTGGTCTAGTACCTCTCACCACCTCACGAAGGAAGGTCATGTGGGTCCATCCAGACTTGGTGTCAGAAGTAACTCGGCCCACACCATCTCCCACCAATAAAAAGAGTAGAAAAATCAGGACCTGCAACACAATTTCAGCAGACAACGAGGAAGCTACAGCCGTCGTCACGCGGTCTGGAGCGCAATCCCAACCTGTGGTTGACAGTCCAGCTGAAAATCATCAGCCCACTACAACTGATGCTCCGGGACCGGCTCAGCCTTCGACGACCGACAAGCCTAGGCCGAAGGAAACTCGCTTCGGTAAATCTCTCCGAAAGGATGCAGCCCAAGGGCTAGAGAGGCCCTACAACTTTGACATCTTAGCACAATTGGCTAACACTCCGACCAAATTGTCATTATACGAACTCCTAAGGCTCTCCAAGGACGTTCGTATTGCATTGAGCGAAGCACTCCAAAATGCCGATGCCTACCTCGCTCAATCTAACCTCACCGGGGAGGACTCACCCGTAGATCTCCAAGACAGTGCCTGCACGGAAGCAATGCCCAACATCGTCTTCACTCCGCAGGACATGCTCATCAAAACCAACCTACATGATCGCCCGCTATACTATACGGGATACATCGGCGACGTGAAGGTGGATCGGATGCACATTGATCCTGGCTCTTCCATAAGCATCATCACGAAGGGCCTGCTACATCATCTTCGCATCCCAATGCATCGCCTGACACCTACAAGCACCGCCATCAGCGGTTTCAATTCGGGCAGGTGCTACCCTATTGGGAAGATTCGTTTGAAGTGTCAAATTGGCGACCTCCAATCCGAAGTCACCTGCTACGTCATAGATGCAGACACTTCTTACAACATCCTCTTGGAGCACCCATGGATACATAATTATATGATCGTGCCTTCTATGCTACACCAGTGCTTCAAATATGTCGACAAACACGGCTTCGTGAAGACAGAGTTTGCTGATATCTATTCCTTCAAAGGGGTCGAATCTTACTACTCGGACTCCTGTTTATATGAAAAGTCGAAGAGGTACCTTGATGAAGGAGACGCACAAACTCATACCGAGACAGCCACGGGATCAGAAGGACCCCTGACGATCCACCTCTAAGCTCGTAAATCGGGCAAGTCCGTACCCCTCACCGCCACTCTGCGGAAGGACGCGATCAGCCTCTCGGCACAAGAGGAGCAGATGATAATCTGGCTGCCAAGGTCCGGCCAAGTGCCAAGACCCACAACGGGGCCACTAACAATCCGACTACCGAGAGTCAGTCAACCACAAGCAGGGAAGCTCAACCCCTCAGATAGGCCGCTGACAATACGCCTTCCCAAGAAAGGTTGTCACCTCGATGCAAGGTCTGACACTTCCAGCGAACCAGCCACTCCTCGCTCCACATCGAATGCCAAACTGGGGGTCGCCAGTCTGCCAACAACTCCACGTTCTGCTCCATCAACTGGACCACTGACAATCAAGCTTCATAGGTCGTCCTCTCAGTCTTCGTTCACACAGGGGGTAGCCGAAGAGGAACCGGAGCTAACCAAGTACGTGGCTGCCCACACTGATGTCCCCTCTGCTGATGATGTAATCTCCCTAGAAAAGATACCTTACTTCATCAATAAAGGGTTATCTTTGAACTACACCGAGCTCAATAAGCTATGTACAATGTTTGCTATGGAACACGGCATAGGCGCTCACCTACACACACAGGTGACAAATGTGTACATCGCGATCCAACTCACTCCCGTAGAAGACGCTTACCGAATATTCAAGGAAGGGGATCACCCGATCATCTTCGGCCGGACGAACAACCCGCATCCCCTCACCATAGAAGAAGTCGACCTCGGATCAGATACCGGAAGACTGCCTCTGTATCTCTATAGCCCTCAATCCAAATATCTCATACAGAAACAGGGGCATAATCTGGAGACGATGCCAGGGTTGAACTATGGCACTGGGCGACGATTACCTTTGAAGCCGCCAGTCCCGGCGGGCAAACCACGAAACTACTATAACAAAACTCGATGCGGGTTAGGGTATGTAATACCTACTATGACCCCGAAAAGTTCAGATGAAGAATGCGATTGGCAGTCACATTCAACCGGATCACCAACTTCCGACTCAGATACCAGCATCGGGGATGTATTCAGACAAGTTATGTCAGTCAACATGGCGTTCGCCGACGCTTACGAAGAAGACGAAGACATCCCTGAAATTCTCGAACTAGAGCCATGGGCCCAGCAATTAGACGCACAATGGGAAAAGCGGTTCGAACTGAGAGAACCCCCTACTGAAGATGAGGTCATACAATTGGATCTCGGCAGTGAATCTTCTGCAAAACCGATCTTCATCAGTAAAAGCCTCACCGACGAAGAACGGGAGTCGCTGTTAGAACTTGTCAGAGAGTACATTAATGTGTTCGTCTGGAGCTATGAAGACATGCCAGGGTTAAATCCTGACATCGCTCTTCACAAACTTAACATTCGACCAGACGCGAAGCCGGTCAAGCAACAGCAGCGACGCTTCCGTCCAGGCATCATGGACGTAATCGAAGCTGAATTCAACAAATTGATAGCCAGCGGTTTCATTCGTGAGGAGCAACATCCCGAATGGGTCGCCAATATAGTACCCGTCCTCAAGAAGAATAGAAAGATTCGAATCTGCATAGACTTCCGCAACCTGAACGAGGCATGCCCCAAAGATGAAATTCCCCTTCCTATCACAGACATCATGATCGACAACACCTGCGGCTTCGAACGCATGTCATTCATGGATGGCTTCTCAGGGTACAACCAAATCAAAATGTCTCCTGACGACGAAAAGCATACATCATTCCGAACACCGATTGGCACGTACTGCTACACAGTCATGCCCTTCGGTTTAAAGAATGCTGGCGTCACATATCAAAGAGCTATGAGCATCATCTTCAGAGACCACTTACGCAAGACGGTGGAGTGCTATGTTGATGATATAGCCGTCAAGAGCCGTAGCAAAGGAGACCATCTGCAGGATCTAAGGACGGTATTCGACCTAATGCGAACGCATAATTTGAAAATGAACCCTACGAAGTCCTTCCTGGGCGTATCCAGCAGGAATTTATTAGGCTTCATCATCACTGCAAAGGGTATCCATGTAGACCCTGAAAAAACAAAAGCAATCATGGAGATGGGTCCCCCGAGAAATCTTTGCAAACTTAGAGGCCTTCAAGGAAGGTTAGCTTACATCAGAAGGTTCATTTCCAACCTCTTCGGGCGATGCCGACCATTCACGCACCTCATGAAGAAAGGAGTCTCATTCGTATGGGACGAGGAATGCCAGCGTGCTTTCGACAGCATCAAAGAATATTTGTCAAATCCTCCAGTTCTGGTAGCCCCGGTTCCTGGAAAACCATTCCTGCTCTATGTACGAGCAATGGAACACTCCCTCGGGGCTCTGCTGGCACAGAACAATGATGCAGGCCATGAACAGGCCATATATTACCTCAGCCGAATGATGATTGGGCCAGAGCATCGATATACCGCGGTGGAGAAGGAATGCCTCGCCCTGGTGTTCGCCATTCAGAAAATGCGACACTATGTCACCGGACAAACGATACATGTGATTTCACGAGTCAACCCTCTAAGGGTCCTCATGACTAAACCAGGGGCACTCAGCTCTCGACTCGCTACATGGGCAATATTGCTGTCCCCTTATCATATGATCTTTGTCCCCCAAAAGGCATTCAAAGGTCAAGCCCTGGCAGACTTCTTAGCAGCCCACCCAGGCTCGGAGTCCTCCAGGATATACGAAGAGATCCCAGATGAGGTCGCCGACTCGCATACAACCTCTCGCAAAAATATATGGCGAATGTTCTTCGACGGCACTTCGAGGACCGGACCTAAAGGCAATATAGTCATCGGAGTCGGGGTAGTGCTAATCTCTCCTTCCGGATTGGTGATTAACCGCGCTTATTCCCTTACTGAACCCTGCTCTAACAATGTGGCCGAGTATAACGCTCTGGTCATTGGCCTCCAACTTGCAAGAGAGCTGGAGGTAGAATACCTTGAAGCATACGGCGATTCCTAACTAATCGTCAATCAGATCTGGGGTTCGTACGAGGTCCGCCATGAAGATATGATCCCTTATCATCAAATAGCGATCAATATCATCTCGACATTTGAGGGGTTCTTCATCGAGCACGTCCCCAGACTCCGAAATATTGAAGCCGATGCCCTAGCTGGTCTCGTCGCTTCCCTAGCAGTTTCGAATTATGATCGACAATCAGTGGAAGTGATAGGCCATGAACTGGTCTATCCCAAAAACAATGTGCAATTCGTAGCAAGTTATTCCGTACAGACGATCGATGATGCCCCAGATTAGAGACAACCATTCATCGACTTCGTCGTCTACGACATCCTGCCTGAGAACCCAAAGGAAGCCACTTCCATCAGAAGGCGTTCTCTCAGATTCTTCTACGGTACAGAGACGAAAATGCTGTATCGCCGCTCCTACAACGGATTACTGCTTCGGTGTCTGTCAAACGCAGAAGCCAAAAAAGCCGTACGAGAAGCCCATGACGGTGTCTGCGGTGCCCACCAGCCCGGCCCGAAACTACAAGACTGCCTTCGCCGAATAGGCTACTATTGGCCCACAATGGTGGCAGCCGCGATAGATTATGCTAGAAAGTGCAAAGCTTGCCAAGTCCACGCGAACTTCATCTACCAACCTTCCGAATTTTGACATCCAACGATGGCGTCCTGGCCATTCGAAGCATGGGGAATGGACATCATTGGTCCAATCACTCCACCTTCCTCTCGAGGACATCGCTTCATACTTGCGATCATGGATTACTTCTCCAAATGGGCGAAAGCTGTCCCACTTGCAGAAGTTAAGACTTCAAACGTGATCAGCTTCCTTAAGCATCACGTCATCTACCGCTTTGGACTACCCCAAAGGATCATCCATGATAATGGGCTACAGTTTGCGAGCCACGCATTCTATCGGTTTTGCGATAAACACCGTATTCAGAATATCGCCTCGACGCCGTACAACCCGGCAGCAAATGGGTTAGCAGAGGCGTTCAACAAAACAATCATCAAACTTCTCAAGAAGTTTGTCTCCTCTAACAAACGTGACTGGAACGAGAAGCTCGGCGAGTGCTTATGGGCTTATAGCACCACGGTCCGAACAGCCACCGGAAATACACTATTCTCCCTGGTATACGGGAGTGAGGCAGTCCTCCCCTTGGAGACACAGATCCCCTCAATACGTGTCGCCCTCACACATCAATTAACGACAGACGACAACTACCGACGTCGACTGCAAGAGTTAGAGGCCTTAGATGAAAAGTGCCTCCTAGCTCAGCAAAGGATCGAGCTATACCAAGCACGCATCTCAGGAGCCTTCAACAATAAGGTTAAAATCAGAACATTCCAGGTAGGCGATCTCGTCTTGGCAGTCCAGAGGCCAATGGTCATGACTCACAAGACCGTCGACAAATTCCAGCCAAAGTGGGAGGGCCTATTTATCATTGAGACGGTATTCTCCAACGGTGCTTACCGCCTTGCAAAGCAAAACGGAGACTTGCTCATGTTGCCCGTCAACGGCAAGTTCCTGAAGAAATATTATGTCTAAACGACATTCGCTACAAGATTATCGAGTCATGTACCCGCTGGTACCACTGAACTCACACCCCCATATCTCCTTCAGATTATCGAGTCATGTACCCGCTGGTGCCGCTGGACTCCCGCTTTCTCAATATGTTAATTTACCAAGTTATGTACCCGCTGGTGCCTCTGAACTCACATTCCGGTCACTCTTTCAGATAGTAAGTCACGTATGATTATACCTCTGAACTTTCTTCCTGGAAGAGATCCTCCCTCATGATCCAATACCCGCACTCCCAGTGCACAAAAAGGGTAATCGATCCACAAATTTCCGAAAACGGACATGTACTCATTACCTCTGAGCCATTTTCACTTCCACCAAAAACAAACCGCCCCCCACATAGAACTTCCACGTTCTCCTACCTCTGAGTCGTTCTATGTACCCCCTCTTCATTAAGCCCACTCCTGCCATGTCATCATTACCTCTGAGTGGGAAGGCTCCGTCGAAGAAACCTTCATGCTTGCCATGTCCACATTACCTCTGAGCAAGTATGTCGGTCTCCTTTCGACCTATTATCTGTACCCACAACCGGAGTACGACAAGGATAATAGGTCCACAAATGTCCGCTGTTGACCAAGAATATCTTTCGTGAAACCTCCTCTGCCATGTCCTCGTTACCTCTGAGCAGGAAGATTCCACGATAAAACCCTCATGCTTGCCATGTCCTCGTAACCTCTGAGCAAATATGTTGGTTTTCCTTTCACCCTATTATCTGTACCCCGAACCAGGGTACGCCAAGGATAATTGGTCCACAAATATTCCTTTGCTAAGCTTCTTAGCATAAATCCACCACCCCACCATGCCCCGGGAGCCCAGCTGCTCTACGGCATTCTTTTTTTTAAGCACCGAGAACATCCATGACCACTTTGCCACGGCTATTCCGGACACCCTGTCCAAACTTGTTATCCGTACCTAAAACCAAGGTACGCCTAGGATAACAGGTCCACAAATAAATCCCCCAGCAAGTCTAATTCCACAGACGCCACAAGTACAAGAAAGAGATGATGAGTTGAAACATGCTCATTTATTCAAAATTCAACGTACTACTTCATTTGGGATCACATCCCTTACAAAGAAAAAAAAAGAGAAAGCAAAAAAATAGACAACTGATCACTGCTCTAGGGCACATAACGCCTTGAGACGGTCCGTCAGCAAAACAACAGACCGCTCAAACCTTTGGGAGGCTCGACGCTCTGCCTCGTGGGTCAGCACCGCCTCATCCTCCAGATGAGCGTGAGCCTGCCAGTTATCCTCAACTTTCTTAAAGGCCCGCTCCAGGTTATCGGAAGATCGGGAAACCTTCTCGGCCTCCCGAACGATCGACTCCTGCTCCGCCTGAGCAGCCTCCAGCTCTGACTCTAAGAAGGCCAATTCCCTCTGAAGTCCAAGAATACGCTCTTTCGTGTCGGCGATTCCACGAGAAGCAGACTCTTCCCGAGCACGGCAAGCCTGACTCCAACGACCCAGCTGGTCATACAAAGCAGAGAACTTAGCAAGGTCTCCCCGTACAACTGGCCCAGCCGTATCTCGGGCTAGCTTAATCCTATTCCGAGCAGCAAGGAGGAAGCCCCGCTCCCGCTTGATCGCAGCAGGCAAGCCCGCCTGTCGTATCGCCAGTAGTTGGGTCACTAGCTGATCAGCTTCTGTCAGCTTAGGTTCCAGCAGTGCAGCCAATCCCACCCCGCCAGGAAAGAACTTTAAGGCTGTAATCTGACCCCGAGCACACTGGAGAGATAGAGAAAATGGGGTCCCCCGTCCTATGGTAGCGTCTACACCCCTTTTTAAATGACGATAGAAGCTGTCGATCACGTCCTGTGTCACCTCGTCCAGAGTCTCCGTGGAGGCAGGTGTCAATAGGAGCGTGGCGGACAGCACCGAAGAAGACGTAACAGAATCCGCCGCTCCTGCGACAAGAGAAACTAGCTCCGTACGGAAGGATGCTTGAACAGCGGCCAACTCATCTTCGGCAGCCTGCAAAATTTGAATGCTCAGTAGGGCCGAGAGGTCAGCCTCCGGAGCCGTATAATCAGCGGAGGATAAGGCAGAGACCATCGCCAACCCCATTTCTGTCGGCCTGGAGCTGGCAGGAGGCTCCTCGACATGGGACGGCAAAGAAGAGGGAACGCTCTTTTCTCCTATATCACTGCAGGCCGAGCCTTTTCCAAGAACATCCGTGGTAGGAAGTAAAGGGTCAGGACCTGCAGGGCCAAGGCAACCATGAATCGATTTGACCCGGAGGATATGTTGATAGAGCAAATAAGCTCCCTCACTAGTCAATATCTGGCTCATCTTACCAGTGGAGGAGTGTGAAGGCCGAGGTTCGTCGGCAGCCACCACAGCCCCTTCACCAACAGCCTCCGAGTCAGGTATAATAGACTCCTCCGCCCTTGCATCCTCAGGAGGGGGCACACCGAGATTGGCGTCGCATTGTTGAAGATCAGCAGTTTCAGAGATGGGTCCAAGGAAACCTTCGTCACCCCGGGCCGAGGTCTCAGCAACCTGGGAGCTTCTAGCCACCGCTGATAGAGCACCCGCAGAAAGGACCGCAGCACACATGTCGCTAATCAAAACAGCAAGGGCCGGAGCAACTTCAGGGATGGTAGACGATTCGGGAGAGGACGGCTCATCGAGCACCTACAAAGAAAAGTGATTAAGTCATATCTCCGAGAGAAAAGAAAACTACAACAAAGATATGGCTGCGACTTGGTCTTACCCTCGGAGTAGCGTCTGTACCTTCATCCTTCTCGGAAATAAGTAATCCACGAGACCTAACAGCGGCTCTCTTCACGAAAAAGGTCGCTCTACTGTCAGAAGACTCGTATCTGACCCGTTTACGCGAGGGACCAGACACGGCTGAAGGTTGTTCTTCTCTCACTACTCCCTCTTGTGTAGTAAGCAACAGATCTTCCGTCGGTTCGTCGGGTGTGGGAAGCGGTTGATCCGCTAATTCTTTACCCCCACCAGAGAGGGAGCCTTCCCTGTCATTATCATCCTCATCCTCAGCCGACTCGGAAGGTTCTGATTCAGGGAGGGGAATCTGGAGCGCCAGTTGCTTTCTAGCCTTAGCCCCTTGGGCTTCTCCTCTAAACCGGTACCCACAATGAAACTGGTACTCGGATCGAAGTTAACAGGAGGCTTGTTCGCCATAACATGATACAAAGCAGCCACGTACAAAATTTCCTTCGGCACCATAGCATCGGGAACCGAGAAGCTGGCCTGAGTATGATAAGCGTCATAATAATTCCACGCTCGGACGCCGTCAAGAACGCTGCCTTCAAAACCCAAACAAGGGTTGGGACAATCAAGGAACAACTGACTATAACCAAACTGGCGGGAAAACCTGCTAGGTAGGTAAGGTTCCAAGTACACATTATCACGGTTGCGATAAACCAGATGCGCGGGGCGGATATTGTGCAACCAAGCAAGCATATCCGGAGACAGAAAATGAGAAGGTCCAGTACCATCAAGGTGTACCTTCCTTACTTCCTCATCAGAAAAAGGAGGAACAGACACAAAAAGGTCACACCCATCCACTCTCGCCAGCGCCTTCCGACAAGCTGGCATAGTGTTGTATTCCCAAGACCGGTGATGGCATTTGAAGAGGAAAGCATCTTCATCTGTAGCATCTTTCGCTATCCCAGGTCCCAGCAAAGACTTGTAGTGCATCGCCAACCACCCCATCAAGTAGTGGAAAGGCAGTTCTATACGCTCAAAATCCAAAGTCTTCTTACGAGCAATAACCTTGGACAAGAATGTTCGAAGACCATGGTGTATGCTATACACCATAGCAGGAAGTAGGGCCAGTCTAACTCCGAATACTAGTTTAACGGCAGGGAGGATGAAATGACGACCAATCCTCTCGATAGAACCCGCTCCTCCCGAGACTACGCAGCTCCGTAGCCATATCATTAAAAATCCAGCCAGAAGCGCCTTCTCCGACATCTGTATAGTCCCGTAGTGAAAATAACTAAGAGAGTCAGCTTGACTCCCGAATATATCACTCTTGGATCGCGACTTCTTGACACTTGACATCAGATCCCTTACCTCTGTATGCGTTCGAGGGGCTCGAGGAGTAACTTCGCCAGAAGGATCAACTCTAAAAAGATAATTAATCCAGGATGTGGTGTGGGGAGCGGTCCCCTCGAAGCTATCCGTCGTTTTTATAGCCATCTGATGACAAGCACTTTGGTGGCACAACAACTCCCGATATACCACAACAGAACCTGGGAGTTGCCTGTCCAAGGCCTCGAACTCCTCATTCGACGGGGTATACACCTCGAAAGGCTCATTCCCCATGGAAGTTTAGAGACAGTATACATCTCGTGAAGAGCAAGCCCCAGCTCCCCTACTGGTGCAAAGAACGTCCCCGTTCGCCGGCTATACATCTTCAAGAGCGCTACGAACAGTGGTTTATTAATGGGAAGCCCGTGACAAGTGCCCCGAATGGCATGGTAAAGCCCCACCACCCGCAAGAATGTTCCATAGGTCTGCAGAACCCAAGTGGTCAACTGGACCCATGTAGAAGTAGGGTTTATCCAGTTCGGTAATGCTATCCTGCCAACGGAATAGGATTTCTTACGAACAAGCCGATTCAAGAAGGTATCAGCTTGTGCGAATGAGAAGTTGGGACCGTATACAATTATGAAAGAGCCCGGGGCCAAACCTATCATGTACCGGAGGACAGAATCCTTACCTGCGTACGCTGACCGCATGTTCGGATTATAATGGATGTTGCCCATCAACATCCCTGACTGAGTAGGAGTCAAATTACACACCATCTTCCTGTCCAACAATACCGTGTTGAACCACGACAGAGGATAATGACGTTCCATAAGAAGAATATGGATTGCCACCCCATCCAAAAAAAAATCCCAGTTCTCGGAAATCTCTAAAACTCGGGGATTCTTGATGATTAAAGCATCACCAAAAAGGAACAAAGGCTTCAGGTATTTTCCATCCAGCTTCCCAGTATTCATCATGGAACGGAGGTAATGGAGGGTCTGAGTCTCAATGGCCTTCAACCTCTCCGAAGGCTCATCAGTAGGGAATTGATTCAACACATGCTTAATTAAGTCGTCAAGACGCACGACCAGGGCGAATTGATTTGAACCCACTATAAGCTCCCCAGCAGGATTTACGGGCAGATTCACTGGTGAAAGACGAAAGAAACGAGGTTAGAAGATAGTCAAAAAACAGAAGCATTGGAAAGATCATTTGAGTCTATGCGGCTCGGGTCGTCACAGCCTCATGCGGCTCAGCATTAGATACATCCATGTGGTTCTGTGCATCGTAGCCTCATGCGGCTCCGAGTTAGCCGAGTCCATGCAACTCAAATTCAGACAAGCTTATAGACTCATGCGGTTCAGATTAAGCACGTCTACGAAGCCAGACTCACGCGAGCTGACGCGGATACAAGCAAGCGAGCCTATGCGGTTTAAAAGTGAGCGACGCTTATGCGGCCCAAATCGAAAACACATATACGGCTCAAATTGAGTATAACAAGCTCATGCGACCCCATAGGAGGAAGTGCTTATGCGGTCACATCGATAAGCCTCGTACATACGGCTTGTGCATAAAGTATGCAGCAGAGCCATGGCAACAGTTAGGGTTTTCAGACGACCCTTACCAGCGATAGGCGGGTGAACGTCGGGATGGACAGAGTGCACAGCAGCCGACGGAGGAGTGACCACGTTCGTCGCTGCAGTCGCCGAAGAAGCAACCGCCTTACCCTTTGCGGCCTTCGACGCAGCAGCCTTCTTGGGAGCCATTGTCGATCGTTGAAGGAAGAAGACGAAGAGCAAAATCGGCAACAGAGAATTTGAGCAAAGAGAGAAGGTAAAAAAACCCCCAAGAGACTAAAAGACTCTTATTTATAGGCGAAAGAGACCCATAAAACGAACAAACGTCTCAGATTATGCCTCGGATTACGCGCTGCTTCAAAAGATAAAGGCAAAAACGCTTCGGTCAAGGCAAAATCGACCCTTGGGATCCTCCTCCAAAAGACGACGTTAATTCAAAACGAATCAAGAGCATTTAATGAAGATTTGCACACGTAGTCAGGACACGTGGCAAAGAGCCTATGCGGCCAGATGAGTTTATGCGACTGAGACACTTATGCGGCATGAACGGGGCCATGCTTCTTATTCAAAGTGTTTCAATTTTGTAAATTGAAAACTTTGAAGGGGGTCCTGTAGCAGCATGGAAAATATCAGAGTAATGGTCCATGCGGCTCTAGGAAGAAGCCCATGCGGCTCATACAGGAGCTGCCTTACGCGATTCAAAGAAGACTCTCAGTCTCATGCGGCTCGGGAGTGTATGCGGTTCAGCAGGAATATGCGGCCCGATCAACGCCACATCCCCCCTTGGGATCCTTCCCTACAGCTGGCCATTTGAGTAGTGGCCTCATTTAATGCCCTGAAACGACTCGACGACCGTGACGGCTCTGACATAAAGCGTCATAATGGTTCTGCCATAATGACAGACTCTTCGGAAAAAGAAGAAAATCTTTGACCCGATCCGACAGAAGTCCTAGATTGCCACGTGGCACGTCTCATGCGGCTTAAATGGAGAACAGCTTCATGCGGCTCACTAAGAAGTCACCATATATGGCCAGCAGAAATCAGCCATATGCGGTCCACCGGGAGCCCAGTCCCTGCGGCTCAATACAACGCTAGCTTATGCGGCTCGTAGAGATTATGCATATGCGGCTCATTGAGAGTTCATCCCCTGCGACTCAATAAAGCGTTGTCCTAGGTGGCTCATGAAGATTATCTCCCTGCGGTTCAAGTCTTGCCTATCCCATGCGGCTCTGGCAGGACCCACAATTAAAACACGTGGCATCGGATCAATCAAGGATTTAACCGAATCTCAACAAATATATTTGACATCATCATCATAATTACTGAGATCAAGGCATATCATTTATTATCAAGCGAATGGGACACGTGGCGAGCAATCGGACATTGGTATAATCCATCATGAAGATTTAAAGCAGTTAACATTAATTGCTCCCAAGATTCGGTGCTATCTACATTAATGGCCTAGATTCATTATAATCTGGATCAAGGGTTCAGATAGATTGAAGGAGCGCCGACATTCCAAACAAATGATTATTAGCAAACCCTAATGATCATACCCCACTCTTATAAATAGCCAGCATCATTTCTTTGTACAAAAAATCCCCGGCAACAAAAAGAATAAAAAAATACAGAGTCAGAGAGGAGAAAATACATAGAGAGAGAGAGAAGCCAGGAGAGCAACAGAGGAGCAAAAAGAGCATTTCTTCGTCAATACCAACCATCTTTTCAAGGAGCCAAGGCTGCATATCGATCGTCCAAGGAGTAAGGCAGGACTGCCGTCGCCTTTCCGAGCCTCTATCGTCACCTCCCAGAATCTAAAATAAACAATTATACTTAGATTACTGTACCTAGGTTTTCGTCCCTAGACTTTCTTTGTACAAGCGAGTTTGTATTGTGAGTCTAAGTTTAGTCCTCCGATAATTGTTCTGTACTTTTACAATCAATGGCAAACAAGTACAAATAGTACGCATGTTAAAATCAGCGTACCACAATAACGCTTGATCGAAAGTTTTAAAATAAAACTCATCCGATGCACCATCGTCCGATTGGACCGGAGAAAAGAGGCAATTCGTATGCAGATCTGAAGACGATACCTCTTCACTGGCATTGGCCTTCTTCCTCTTGAAGGGATTGAACTTAGGCATTCTTTCCAAAATTTCTATAAATCCTAAGCATTGAAAAGTGGTGGAAAGAAGGGATTATACCTTCCAAGAGTCGGATATGTTGTAGAGGATGACGATCTCCGCACGAATCCAAAGTTATGATGAAAAACTCCACAAGGATTGGAAGAACAAAGAAGGAGTAGAACTAGGGTTTCGGAGGGGCGGAGCTGCTGTTATGAGGATGTGGGAAAGTATAAAGAAGAAGGAGGCCTCGGGTTGCTGTTGTTATATATAAACATACAGTCGAACTATGGCCGAATTCAGACCGAACTCGGGCCGAATTCGCCTAGGGTTGCCTGGCTATATATATATAAGAAAAAAAATTAAATGAGGCCACATTCTTTTTCATTAATTCGTTTCAAATGCTTAATTCAAAGTTTAGTAATTTTAAATCTCAAAATAATATAATTAATATTATTTTACAAATTAATATTCTTTACTCAGCATCTGTCTTAGATTAGCTGTAGGAGTACTATCCCAGCTAACGGAGGTTTACCGTGGAACTCTTAAATACCGCTTCGCTTCGACCGTAGTTGTGGTGATAGACAGACTCTTTTTAAGCTTGTCTCAAAAATAGTTTATGAGTATCGAATAAATAATTAATAAAATAACAATTAATTAATATTATTGATATCTAAAATTCCTAATTCTCGACGTATATAGTTGAAACGATCTTCCGCTAAAGGTTTTGTGAATATGTCAGCTAATTGATTCTGTGTGTCTATGTATACAAGGTCTATATCTCCATTTTGTTGCTGATCTCTAAGAAAATGATGTCGAATCTTGATATGTTTAGTACGAGAATGACATACTGGATTCTTAGTCAAATTAATAGAACTAGTATTATAACAGAAAATGGGTATATGTGTAAAATGCAATCCATAGTATTCTAAGGTTTGTTTCATCCTCAAAATTTGTGCACAACAACGTCCTGCGGCGATATACTCAGCCTCTATTGTTGATAATGCAACATAATTTTGCTTTTTACTAAACTACGAGACTAGAGCTTTTCCTAGAAAATGACATGTGCCGCTGGTGCTTTTTCTATCTACTTTGCATCCGGCAAAATCAGCATCGGAATAACCGGTTAGGTCAAACGACGTGGTTTTGGAATACCATAAGCCAACAGAAGAAGTGCTTTTAAGGTATCGAAGGATACGCTTAACTGCGCACAGATGTGATTCCTTAGGATTGGCTTGAAAACGAGCACATAAGCAAATACTAAACATAATGTCTGGTCGACTGGCAGTTAAATAGAGTAAGCTACCGATCATACCTCGATACTTACGTATGTCGACAGGTTTGCCTTGTTCATCAATATCAAGCTTGGTTGAAGTCGACATTGGAGTGCTAAGTGGCTTTGCTGCTTCCATGTCGAACTTCTTTAGCAGATCTTTTGTGTACTTAGCTTGATTTATGAACGTCCCATTGTTGGTTCGTTTGATTTGCAGTCCGAGAAAGAATTTCAGCTCTCCCATCATGCTCATCTCAAACTCATTCTGCATACACTTTGAGAATTCTTGACAAAGAGATTCATCAGTAGATCCAAAGATAATATCATCTACATAGACTTGAATCAAAAGAATATTATTATTCAAAGACTTTATAAACAAAGTAGTGTCAACCTTTCCCTTTGAAAAACCGTTATCAAGTAGAAAAGAGCTTAGACGATCGTACCAAGCACGAGGTGCTTGTTTCAAATCGTATAAAGCTTTCTTCAACTTGAAAACATATTCAGAAAATTTAAAATCAGTAAAACCGGGTGGTTGAGCTACATAAACCTCTTCTTTTATAAAACTATTTAAAAATACACTTTTGACATCCATTTTAAATAATTTAAAATTATGAAAACATGCAAATGCACATAACATGCGAATGGATTCTAATCTCGCAAGTGGGGCATAAGTCTCATCGTAGTCGATATCTTCTTCCTGATTGTATCCTTGAGCTATGAGTCGAGCCTTATCACGAGTCACTAAACCATTCTCGTTCAGTTTATTTCGGAATACCCATCGGGTGCCAATGATCGGATGATCAACAGACTTGGGAACAAGTTCCCAAACTTGATTCCATTCAAATTGGTTTAATTCCTCTTGTATAGCATCTATCCAAAAATTATCACTACATGCTTTATCAATACTTTTGGGTTCAAACTGAGAGACAAAAGCAACACAAGAAGCTATATCTTTATTAGAGGAGCGAGTACTTACACCCATGGTAATCTCACCAATTACCAAGTACTTTGGATGATCAGCTGTGAACTTCAATCTTTTTGGCAGACTCCGAAGGTAACTGGTTCCTGGATCTTCTCTAGGAGGATCAGCTGGTGCTTTACTGGGTACATTGAGATCTTCGTCATTGTCATCGATTGTCGTTTGATCTAGTTCATCAAAGGTGACATTGGTCGACTCTTCGATGATCATGGTTCTTTTGTTGAAGACTCTGTATCCTTTACTCTTGCCCGCATAACCTAAAAATATACCTTCATCGGCCTTTTCGTCAAACTTTCCCAAATTATCTTTTGTATTAAGAATAAAGCATTTACAACCAAATATTCTAAAATATGAAACTGATGGAATTCTATCAAACCATAGATAAAATGGAGTCTTCTTCGATTTAGGTCGAATTAGAACTCTATTGAGAACAAAACAAGCTGTATTGACAGCTTCAACCCAGAAATACTTGGATAGACTAAACTGGTTTAACATCACTCTGGCCATTTCGGATAGAGTTCTGTTCTTACGTTCCACAACTCTATTTTGTTGTGGAGTCCTAGGGCATGAGAATTCATGTACAAAATCGTGTGTGTCACAAAATTGCTCAAACTCTGTATTCTCGAATTCGCCTCCATGATCGCTTCTAATACGAGTGATCATGTAACCTTTTCATTCTGTACTTTCTTGCAAAATGTGATAAATTCCGATTATGCATCTTTTTTGTGTGTCAGAAAATATACCCACGTGTATCTAGAATAATCATCTACAATTACAAAAGCATATAGCTTACCTCCGAGGCTAGCAAATCTGCTTGGACCAAATAAGTCCATATGTAGAAATTGTAGAGGTCTAGTAGTACATACAATGTTTACTAACTTGAAAGTGGATCGAGTAGCTTTATTAGCTTTATTCTTTTCACATTGACTGCATACCGAATCCTTTTTGAATGTAATGTCCGGTAAACCGCGTACTGGCTTCTTTGTGGATAATCTGGAAATAGTATCCATATTTGCATGATCGAGTCTCATATGCTATAGATGACTCTCATCGCTTTTAGCCATTAAATAACTACCTGAAATGTTAGTATCTTCCAACAAATAGAAAATATATATATTGTCTTCTCTAATACCTACAAATATAGTATTACCAGTTGAACTATCAATAATAGTACATTTATCTTTTACGAAGTTAATACCATAATCGTGATCAGCTAAATGGCTTATGCTGAGTAGATTATGTTTTAACTCAGTAACAAAACAAACATCTTTAATCACTGGATAGGAAGCTTTACCAATATTACCAATACCGATTATATACCTTTTTAAAGTATTGTCGAAGGAGATGTATCCTTCTTTATTCCTCATTGACAGTGTTGCAAATAATGAAGCGTCATCGGTCATGTGCCGTGAGCAACCGCTGTCGAGAATCCATTTGCTTCTAGCATGTGAAGGGTATCCCACCTACAAAACAATTTGCAGATGAAACTATTGGTACCCATTTCTTGTAGGGTCCTAACTGGTTAGTTTTCGGTATCCATGCATAAATATTTAGATCTACTAGCTTTCTGATTCTACATGCAGAAGATATATGACCAATGAGGCCACAATAATGACATTTAGCATGTTGAGTGTTGAAAGCTGAGTGGTGTGCATGGTTGGTAGGTTTAGGTTTTCTAGTATAGAAGAAAGCATACCTATTATCCTGTTTGGGCATAACCTTTTAAGGTAAAGGTTTGATAGGGTTAGGTATGACAGTGTTAGGTTTGGAAATGTTCCGATTTTTCGGTAAGTGACACGTGTTAGGGTAGGAAGCAGCAGTCTCAGGCTGTTTTCCTAACCTAATTTCCAATCTTTTAGAAGTGTCATATAACTTAGTATAGTCAGAAGTAAGTGCTTCCATTCTGACTTGTGCACTTTGAAGACTTTTTTCTCTTTAGAAAGTTGTTCTTTCAGTTGGTCAATAACCTTGTCTTTTTCTTCGGATGACTTGGTAGTCTCGTGTAATAAGAGCTTAATGGAAGAAAGCTCACCAGACTCACTAACATTATCTTTAACCTCAGTTAGTAGGTCGGTAAGTCTTCCTATTTCACCTTTGTACTCTTTGATTACCTTCTTAGAGGTCTGATATTTGCTACGCAGTTTCCTGTAATCACTTAACAGTTCACTGAAGGCTTCTCCTAATTGCTCAAAGGTGAAGTCGTCATATGTATCAACTATAGGTTCAGAGAGTACCTGATCAGATGCAATAAAGCATACATTTGCAGCGTCTTCTGATTGTTCAACTTCTGAGTCGCTGGCTTCACTTTCATGCCATATGCTGGTATTGGCATACTTCCGAGATGTTGATCTTTTCTGGTTCCCTTTTCATATCTGTTGCTCTTCTTGCTTGTTGATGTATTTGTAGGACAGTCCTTCTTCATGTGTCCTTTCTTCTTGCAGCCGTAGCAGACAGCGTCATCTTGATACCAGTTGTTGCAGCCATTATTCTCTTTTGTTTTCTTCTCATATCTTAATAATCTTTTAAATTTTCTTGCAAGGAGTGCTTGATCTTCAGCATCAGATTCACCGTTGTCTGAATCATCTTCAGCAGATCTTCTGTGCTGAGCCTTGAAAGTGATCGTCTTCTCCTTTAGTGCAGGCTCTTCAAAGTCTTGTAACTCTAGTTCATGAGTGAGTAGCTTACCCATGAGTACTTCAAGTGTCATAGTAGTGAGGTCGTTTTCTTCAATGATTGCAGTAGCCTTCGGAATCCAGTTCTTTGTAAGTGCTCGCAGGAGTTTGCGAATCTTTTCATGGTTACTGTAATCTTTGCCTAGGGAGGACAAAGGATTTACAATATCCAAGAATCTTTCGAACATCTGAGTAACTGTTTCGTTGGGCTTCATCTTGAACGCCTCATACTCTTGAGTAAGTCTGCTGACCTTTGATTCTTTGACTTAAGTTGTGCCCTCATGTATGACTTCAAGAAGGTTCCATACTTCATTTGCAGTTGTGCAGATAGATACCCTGTAAAATTTAGTTCTGTCTAGAGCACAAAATAAAGCGTTAATAGCACGTGCGTCAAGACTGGCCTTTTTCTTTTCTTCCTCTGTATATTTGGCATGGGGTTTTTCAGTTAAAACTCCATCAATATTTATACGAGGTGGCTTTTTATAGCCATCAATAACCACAGACCATAAATCAAAATCAAGAGATTTCAAAAGAAACTCATACGTGTTTTTCAATAGGTGTAGTTTGTGCCGTCAAACAGTAGAGGTCTGTTTATGGCTTGGCCTTCACTTGTGAATTTCACAGTTGCCATGTGTAAAGCTGTGATCTATATAAAAACTGAATATAACTGCTATTTTACCTTGTTTTACCTGTATAATCCGCTCTGATACCAATTGTAGGAACGAAATCGTAAAGCAGAATACTCTAGAGGGGGGTGAATAAAGTAGGCAGCAGAATATTGCTAATTAAAAGCTTGTTAGCAGTTAGATCACATGTATAGTAATAATCACAATAAGTAAATGACAGAATTTAAAAGTGATCAGAAAGCAAACGCAAACACCGAGATTTATACTGGTTTTCCTCTGGTGAGGACTAGTCCAGTCGGAAGAACTCTAGCTTCCTGTTGAATCCACTATTGAAAAATCCTGCAAGTTTTCATACGAAGTCCTTGCAACTTCTACAGACGTGAGCTTTGATACGAAGAACTCATCCAACTTCAATTGTGAAGAGTTGAATCTTCTATCAAGCCTCTGAATACAATTACTCTGAAACTTCTAGACCATACCGCACTGGCAAATCGACTAGAGGATTGTAACTGGCTTGGGATTTAAAAATGAAAGCTTTTTAAGAACTCTTTGAAAGACTGTAAGCTTTAAGAAGAAAAGATTGAAAGTGAATTGGTGTATTGAAATGATCGAAATGCTTCTCTATTTATAGCTTTTCCAAAGACAGAACTCTAACAGAATTCGGGCAGAATTCGGACAGAACTATTTGTAACAACCCGTAACTGAAGGATGACTCCAGTTCAAAAATCTAACGTTCACTAACGTTCCACATGGCCGAATTCTGGCCGAACTCGGGCCGAGTTCTCCTGAGTTTCTGCCAGTTCATTTTTGAAGAAAATAAATTTTGACTTTTTGAACAATCCTTCAAGGGCTTTTTATAAACAGAATATTTTTTAAAAATATGAATCATTTGTAAAAGAATATGATGGTTTTGAAAAATATTTTTGGATAGCCTATTTGCCAGTACGACTCAGTGTACAATGTATTCCTAGACTCAATAAAAAGAAAAATTATATTGCATAGCAGGAAGTACATTCTGAATGGCAAACGGCTTCATTCTTGAATATTGTTGATAACTATTGTTGAGCATTATCCAAAACATCGTAGGTGAACATCTGAGTAGACTTGCATTTATATCGAGACAGTGTTTGATCAATTATTAAAATCAGGTTTGACCATGACCAATGGGCCAACAATTGGGCCGCATGAGTTTTTTATGACTGAGCCGCATGATAATAACTGAGCCGTATAAATGCTGCATGAGTGCTTCATGAAGCCGGCCTAACAACTGTGGACTGTATGAGTTATGTTTTGGCTGGGCTATTTAACTGGCTAGGCCACATAACAGGGTTCTTTGTTGCTATATGACTATCTTCTTTTCTTTTGATTTTTGTAGCATCTGTGTCGAACACTGAGACCATTGCGAAGGAAGAGGTGCTACCCCTTTCATCAAATAAGAGTCACCGTTTGTTTAAAGTTGAGGTAAAAGAGGAGATGGCATCCATCGGGGAAGGGATTGCTATCAAGGAGGAGCCCAAGTCTGAGGGCAGTAGTATTGGGAGTTCTGACCCTCCTGTCCTCGTCGAAGACTCCGGTCAAATAGATCTTTCGTATGCGAAATGGCTAGGGGAATGGTATATGCCTCAGCACGGCTATGATTCTTGATTGTAGGGATCTGTGGGCTACCATGTACTAGATGTTCGTATCCGCCTTTGTACTTTCATCTGTCTATAGATGTATCTTTCGTTTTGCTTCTTTTGCAATCCTTTACTGGAGGTGTAGTCCTGTGAATGTAACTGATTTTGAATAAACAGGATACGCTTACCCTATTTTATTTGTGGTATTTTGTGGTGCTTGTACTAGAGGGCCTAATACAACATTTGTAAAGGACATCCTACTGGAGGATTTTTGTGGACCTATTGCCCTTTTGTGCATCTGGAAATGGGAGCAAATAGATTTGAATGATATTTTGTGGACGTACTACTCTTTGGTACACCGATGGTGTGAGTAATAGATTAGGATAATTTTTTGTGAACTTATCATCATTTTTGTGTACTGGCGATACGAGTACTGATAATAAGTGGAGAGGAAACCAACGTATTTACTCAAAGGTAATGAGGACGTGGTAAATACGGGTCAAAACAAAGCCTTCCTACTCAGAGGTAATAAGAACATGTTAGGGGTAGGCATGATAGGGATACACAGAGCAACTCAGAGGTGCTATCAACGTGGAAGTTCTATGCATTGGGTAATATATTTGTGATGGACGAAAAAACAACTCAGAGGTAATATGGACATGGTTGCTTTTTTCGTTGGGAAGTTCTGTAGACCTATTACCCTTTTTGTGCACTGACAGTGCGAGTAATAGATTAGGATAAGTTGGATGGACCTATTATCCATCTGCGCACCGGTGGTGCGGAAAATAGATTTTGAGGCAAATTCTTGGCAGTAGAAAAGCTATGACCAGGGGGTAAATAGATACGACCAAAAGAATTCATTCGGAGTAATCAGAGAGTAAGTTCAGTGGTACCTGAGGGTACGTAAATCAACAATCTGGGAGATTTGAAGTCAAAGTGTAAGTTTAGCGATACCTGCGGGTATATAACTCACAATCTGAGAGATAGTTGGAAGGTATCGTTTAGACATAGTATTTCTTGAGGAATTTGCCGTTGATGGGCATCATGAGCAAGTCTCCATTTTGTTTTACGAGACGGTACGCGCCTTAGAGAATACGGTCTCGATGACGAACGGACCCTCCCACTTAGGCTGGAATTTGTCAGGGGTCTTGTGAGTCATGACCACTGGTCTACGAATGGCCAAGACAAGATCGCCCACTTAGAATATCCTTTGCTTGACTTTCTTATTGAAAGCGCGAGAGATGCGCGCTTGGTAGAGCTCTATGCTTTGTTGAGCTTGTAAACGCTTCTCATCTAATGCTTCAAACTCATGTAGACGTCGACGGTAGTTATCGTCCGCCATTAACCGATAGGTGAGGGCCACTCGAAGTGAGGGGATCTAAGTTTTCAATGGAAGGACTGCCTCGCTCCCTTAGACCATGGAGAACGGTGTATTTGATGTAGCCTTTCGAATCGTCATCCGATATGCCCATAGGCACTCACCAAGTTTTTCATTCCAGTCGTATTTGTTTGCAGACACGAACTTTTTAAGGAGCTTGATTATGGTTTTGTTGAATGCTTCATCAAGACCATTGGCCGAGGGGTTATATGCTGTCGAGGCCATGTTCTGGATCTGATTCTTATCACAAAATCGATAGAAAGCGTGGCTTTCAAACTGCGGACCATTATCATGGATAATCCTCTGGGGTAGTCCAAAACGGTAGATGACGTGATGTTTTATGAAGCTAATCACGTTCGATGTCTTAACCTCTGCCAACGGAATAGCTTCTACCCATTTGGAGAGTAATCGGTGATTGCAAGTATGAACCGATACCCTCTAGATGGCGGCGGGGTGATTGGCCCAATGACGTCCATTTTCTATGCTTCGAATGGCTAAGAGGCCACTATCGGGTGCAAGAATTCAAATGGCAGATGTATGAAACTTGTATGGATCTGGCAAGCCTTGTACTTCTTTGCATAATCAACTGCATCTGCGACCATTGTGGGCCAGTAATAACCCATCCGGCGAAGACGATCTTGTAATTTCGGGCCAGGTTAGTGAGCCCCACAAGTACCATCATGAGCTTCATGCAGGGCTTCTTTGGCTTCTATACTTGACAGGCATCTTAGTAGTAGCCCATCATAGGATCGCCGATATAACATTTTTGTCTCGGTATCGTAGAAGAATCTGAGGGAGCGTCTTCTGATTGAGGTAGCTTCCTTCGCATTCTCTGGCAGAATTCTATAGACCGCAAAGTCGATGAGTGGGCATCTCCAGTCTTGTATGTCGTTGGTTATCTAGGCGGAGTAACTCATACCCAGTTGAAGATTGTTCCTAGGGCAGACCAATTCACGGCCTATTACGTCGACTAGATGATGAGCATTATTTAGGACTGCCAAGGAAGCGGCGAGACCAGCCAGGGCATCGACTTCGATATTTGAAGTCTAGGAACGTGCTCTATAAAGAAACCCTCCAAGGTTGAAATGATGGCCACTACTGTCTGATAATATGGAATTAGATCCTCATTACGAACCTCGTATGAACCTCGGATCTGGTTAACAACCAACTGTGAGTCACCATAAGCTTCCACATATCTGATTCCTACTTCTTTTCTGAGTTAGAGTCCAATGACTAGAGCGTTATATTCGGCTACGTTATTCGAACAGGGTTCTGTAAGGGAATACGCTCGATTGACTACTAGTCAGGAGGGAGAAATTAATATCACCCCGACTCCGATGACGATATCACCTTGTGGCCCCGTTCTTGAAGCACCGTCGAAGAATATCCGCCAAAGGGCGTCGTACGAAGTCATGTTCGAGGCGAAGACTTTATCAGGAATTTTTTCATAAATTTTGGCTATTTTTGAGCCTGGATGGGCTGCTAGGAAGTCAGCCAGGGCTTGACCCTTGATAGCTTTCTGCGGAATAAAAACTATGTCATAAGGGGATAGTAGTATCGCCCAGGTGGCTAGACGAGAACTGAGTGTGCCTGGCTTGGTCATGAGAACCCTGAGGGGATTGAATTGTGAAATCACATAGATGGTCTGCCCTGTCACATAGTGTCGTATTTTCTGAATGGCAAACACTAGAGCAAGGCACTCCTTCTCCACGGCAATGTACCTATGTTTAGGTCCTACCATTATCCGGCTGAGATAGTAAATGGCTTGTTCATGTCCTGCATCATTATTCTGGGCTAGCAGAGCACCGAGGGAATGTTTCATCGCCCGTACATAAAGTAGAAAGGGCTTTCCAGCGACCGGGGCTACCAGAACTGGCAGATTCATCAGGTAATCCTTAATATCCTCAAAGGTTCGCTAATATTCCTCGTTCCATACAAAAGAGACACCTTTCCTCATGAGTTGAGTGAAGGGTTGGCATCGCCCCGAGAGGTTAGATATAAACCTCCTGATATAGGCTAGTCTTCCCTGAAGGCCGCGGAGTTTGCGGAGGTTCTTTGGTGGGTTCATCTTCAGGATTGCTTTTGTTTTATCGGGATCAATGTGAATGTCCCGGGAAGTAATGACAAATCCCAATAACTTTCCGCTGGACACCCCCAGACAGGACTTGGTGGGACTCATCTTCAGGTTGTGTGCCCGTATGAGGTCGAACACTGTTCTTAAGTCATGTAAATGATCTTTTTTGAGCGACCCTTGATGGCGATGTCGTCTACGTAGCACTCCACCGTCTTGCGCAAATGATCTCTGAATATGACACTCATAGCCCGTTAATATGTTGTACCGACGTTCTTTAAGCCAAAGGGCATGACCGTATAATAATATACGTCGATCGGCATTCAGAATGATGTATACTTTTCGTCATCATCAGCCATCTTGATTTGATTGTATCCCAAAAAGCCATCCATAAAGGACATGCGCTCAAAGCCGCACGTAATATCGATCATTATATCGGTGATCGGAAGAGGGAATTCATCTATAGGACATGCCGTATTCAAATTGCAAAAATCGATGCAGATTCGGATTTTCCCGTTCTTTTTTATGACTGACACTATATTGGCTACCCAGTTTGGGTATTTCTCTTCACGGATGAAACCGCTAGCTATAAGCTTATTCACTTCCGCCTCGATAGAATTCATGATATCTGGACGAAATTGCCGCTGCTGTTGTTTGACTGGTTTTGCGTCCAGATAGATGTTGAGCTTATGGAGTGCAATCTCGGGGTTCAGCCCTGGCATGTCTTCATAGCTCCAAGCAAAGACGTCGATGTATTTTCTGATGAGTTGTAACAATGACTCCCGCTCGTCGTTTGTCAGACTTTTACTGACGAAGATTAGCTTTGGAGAGGATTCATTGCCGAGGTTAAGTTGCATAACCTCATCTTCAGTGGAGGGATCATGAAGTTCAAAGCTTTTCTGCTATTGTGCATCTAGTTGCTAGACCCACGACACCAACTCAAGAGGTTCAAGTAGGTCTTCGTCTTCTTCTTCGACATCAGTGGATGTCATATCGGCACATAATGTCTGTCTGAATATATCCCCAATACTGCTATCGGAGTCGTAAATGGGTGATTCGGACGAATGGGAGTGCCACTCACATTCTTCGTCAGAACTTTCGAGCGTTGTAGGTGGAGTAACATACCCGAGGCCACGTCTGAATTTGTGATAATGATCCTGAGGCTTCCCTACCGTTGCCGGCGGCTGTAGAAGCAATCGTCGAGCACTGCCATAATTTAGACCCGGAGTAGCCTCCATGCCATATCCCTGCTTTGCATGAAGTACTTGGCTTGAGGACTACATAAGTAGAGCGGTAGTCTTCCAACTTCGGGTCCGAGGTCAGACTCTTGCGGCGTGAAAGATTGAGGACCTTCTTTTCGACCAAAGATGATTGCGTGATCCCATCCCCTTCTGTCTGAGATCGGAAAGTAAGCGCCTTTTTTGGAAGCAAGTCGATTCGGGGTATGGACGGTTGTCACCTGTGTGTGCAGGCTAACGTCTAGACAGTCCCGTGCGACATACGTTAGATTAGGCTTATCATACTCAGAATAGTCTAACGGCAGTCTCTTATTGATAAAATAAGGAATTTTGTCCACCGGGATTACATCATCAGGAGAGGGGGTATCCGCTTGTGTAACCATATATTTGGCGAGTTCTCCGTCTTCCTTGGCTACCCCCTGCGAGCTTAGAGTTCAGGCCGCTATCTTGGTTAATTTGACCACCAAGGGTTTTGTTTGAGGCATTGACCTGCCTGGGAGTATTGGATCAACACTTGGCTGCTGGCTTGTCTTGGGAAGACGAATGACCATCGGCTCGACAAGGAATTTTGTCTTCTAGTCGCCTTGGAGCAGATTTTGGCAATCGGATTACCATCGGTATTACCGAGGGCTTCGCATCTTCCTGTTGTCTTTGATTGGACTTTGGCAGCCGAATCTCCATTGGTCCTATAACAGGTTTTGGCTTCTGACTGGATCTTGGGAGATGGATGACCATTGGTTCGGACTACGCAGGTGTGACAGAATAATCGAGCACCTCTTTATGTAAGGTTGCGACAAGGGGTACGACCCTGCCCGGTTTGCAGGGTTGGAGACGGATTATCAATGGTTCTTTTGGCCCTGTGATGGCCTCTGGTTCGTCCGTTATATGTTTTCTGGATTCGTCATATAGACAAGCCTCCGACGAGTAATAAGATTCAACCCCTTTGAAGCGATCAATGTCGGCGAATTCGGTCTTCACGGAACTGTATTTACTGACATATTTGAAACACTGGTAAAGGTTGGATGGCACGATCATACAGTCATATATCCACAGATGTCCCAGAAGGATGTTGTAAGAGGTGTCTGCATCTATGACGTAGCAGGCAACTTCCGTCCTCAGGTCTTCAATCTGGTACTTCAACCGGATCTTCCCTAGGGGATAGCTTCTCCTGAGTTAAACCCGCCAATGGCAGTATTGGTTGCCGCTAGCCGGTGCATAGGGATACCAAGAAGTTGAAGCAGGATTTTTGGGATGAAGCTTATTGACGATCCCGGATCGATATGCATCCTATCTGTCACTACCACATTTCTAGTTTGAGGGTAAATTTATCATTTTTGGGGTAAATTAAATTTATTGGAATTAATTAGAATTTATGGGAATTTTTAGGAATTATTTTGGATTTATTTGGACTAGTTTGATTTTTGACTAGTTTTGACCCTTGTAGACCAACCTAGGAACTAACCCTAGTTAGTGGGTCATGGTTAGGTCAAGTGACTCTAGTCTAACCTAGTATGACTTAAGTTAGTAGTTATTGATTCATTAGAAATTTAATTAGGAATTTAGGAATTTAGGAATCAAGTGTTTTGATAAATAGCTTGTGGTTTCACAAGTCATTTTGTGACTAAACTTGATAGGTCTAGCTAACCTAGCTCAAACCCCACCCAAACCCAACTTGGCCGGCCAACTAGGTTTAACCTAGGGATTCCCCCACTATAAAGTCCCTCCTAGATTTTAGGGCTAGCCTCTTTTAGGGTTCATCCAAATGTTCTAAGGAAAGAGGTGAGTTCCATCTTCCAAAATTCATTAAAAATCCAATTTAAATCTTTTCTTCCCCAAACCAATTTTATTTAGACCTAAAATCAATGCTCTTACTGTTGGTATTGGTTATTTGCAGGGAAACAACAATTTGTGAAAGTTTGAGTGGCTTGAGGAATCTCTCCATTTAGTTTTTGTGAAGGCTTGTTCACCAATAGGTAACTTTCCCATTTCTCCATAGATTTTTAGTTTGTCTTCACCAATAGGAAGCCCTAAGGGTCCCCCTAAGGTCTGGATAGGTTTCGTGTCCAGTGTCGAAGGATTCGTGTCCATTCTGGACACGTATCAGTACACTAGCCATAGTGTTCGACAGAATGCCACAAAGGACATGTCGATCCAGTTTACCTATTGTTTTTGAATAGGAAATAGGTTTTAGATCTAGCTTAGGGATTCCTATCTTTGTGTCTTGGTTTTCTTGTCGTTCTGTGTCATTTTGGTGGTGTGGACACGCACGCGCACACGCTCGCGCGCTGCTACAGGGATCCCCTGCTACTCGGGCCCTGTAGCGGACACGACACGCAACTATTGGACACAAAACTCGACACAAGGCAAGGGACACTAACTGACACGCCATGTGTCAAGTCCCACGTGTCCACGTGTCGTGTCGAGCGAGATTTTAATCCCACACGAGGATTTACCTGAGACAGTATACTGTGGTTTCACCCACTGACACGGGTCTCGTGTCCGACCCTGACACTTCGTGGACACAGGCCAGTGGGCCCATGAGGTAGCCCTATAGGTGGGCTACCCATGTGTGTCACCACGAGATCCTCTCGTGTCTTGTGTCGTGCACACGACACAAGTGCACGTGTGCACGAGACAGTGCACTGTCAGTGCACTGTGTGTGTCACTTTGATGTTTTTGATCTGGATACGTTGTGTCAGGCTATGGGTGACACGAGATAGGTTATGGGGCTTGTGCACGAAGGGTGTTTTCATTTACCAAGTATTAGATTCATGGTTAATTGCTTTTTGCTATTTCGATTTCCCATTAAACCATGTTCTGATACTGTGGCTTGTTCTACCTGTCATTCCAGTTTCTAAAATGAGATGGGTTGATGATTTTAATCCCTGTATTGATGTTAATTTCTGAGTATTTGATTCTGAAAATGTTCCCTATTTGTCATCTTACTGTGGTTAAAGATCGAGGTTAAATTGATGAGTTATAGTCTGTTAAATGGGTCAATGTTTCATAACATAGGATATGAACTGAAATTACTGATTGTGTTCTTCAAACTGGATGGTTTCTAACTGAGTTGTTCTCAAACCTGAGAATTGCTACAACTGAAATGGCTTTCCACCTGATAATCATTGTTATCTGAGTTTGTTTTGGTAGATATAAACCTGAGATTACACAGACTTGAGATTCATGGAATACCTCACTGTTGGGTATTCTTCTTAACTGAGATTGTTGGGGCATCAATTGCTTTCCTGTTCTCTTCTTCCTAACTGAGTTTGAGTTCCAGTTGTATAGCTTGGTAATAGGCCATGCTTTCCTGTCTTATGTTATTCACTGTCACATTTATTTTCCTGCACATAAGTCCCTCTTATTCTTCCACTGTGGTGTTTCCTACACATTGATATGTATCCCAATATACACACACTGTTTTTATACACCCTGCCCAGCTATTCCTAAACCTGTCAGCCTATCTATCTATATACACACTGTTTTGTTTCCCTTTCACTGTTATATTCCTGTATATATATATAGGTAGCCCAGTACACACACATGCACAATATTTCTTCTTTGACAGTTACATTTACACACACACCTTTCACTGTTATGACTTCCTGCACATTGTTCTACCATACACCACACCTATGTATGCACACACAACACACAGGTCCCTTTTTCTTATATATGCATGTTTATGTATATGTGGACACATATGTACCTATGTGTTATGATATGACTCATGGATAGCCTCTGGGTATATTCCTAGATTAGATGTTAAGTCCTAATGTATGAATGTATATATATACATTTCTATGTTTAGTTTAATGATTGTAAGGGTTATACTTAGCCTAGGGTTATATAGGATATATATATATACATATATATATATTGTGTAGAGTAGTGATTATGCATAATTTTGTAGTGTGATATGTATATATATATATATAGAGTGATAGGTTTTAGAGATAAGTTTGTCTTGCTTAGAGTAGAGAAGTCTAGTGTAGATTAGTTAAGCCTAGTTTGACCATAGTTGACCTAGTTTGACTTCTAGGGTTGACCAGAGTTGACCAAGAGTTGACTTTGGCCTAGATTGACCAAGAATCATGTAGAATGCATAGTAGAACACCATTTTACTATTCTGGACTTGTCGTGACTTGTGCTGCTCTGATTAGGAGCCAGACACCACTCCTTGGATGGTACTTTTCATCTTGGACACTCAGATACCGGCGAGTACATTCTCTGATCATTTCATATCCTGCTTAGAATTATTTTCTACAGTAGATTACTTTACTTGTACTGTCACGTTGGTCACACGGATTGGTACTATATGGATCCTTTCTTGAGATGTTATCCTTAGGGAGCATCGGGTACTCTATGTTCTGTACGTTTCACTTTCATAGCGTATCATAGGCTTCGTGGTTCTTTGATTACTTACGACATGTACCCTCATGATCATAGAGTCTTCCTAGAATCTTACACTATTGGGTTACCCCCAGAATCCCTATTTTTATGGGACTTACACTGTTGGGTTACCCCCAGAATCCCCATTTTTATGGGACTTACACTGTTGGGTTACCCCCAGAATCCCCATTTTTATGGGACTACTATGTATCACCTTCGGGGTCTACCACCCTTCGGGGGCTTATCACCTTCGGGGTCTATCACCTTCGAGGTCTGTTACATAGCATCATATAACATAACCTGGCTGGATCCTTGTGTATTGATCGGGGGTACGGGGGAAGTATTACATGTTCATATTGTACTTTGACTCACTAGTCACTGCTAGTTCCCTATGTATAGTAGATATTTCTATTACAGTTCTCATTCTGTTTACATACTGCACTTCTTTCAGTACTTGTATCTTACTTTACTGCATGTTTATATTTTCTAACCTGCTATGATCTGTTGAGATGTACTGTACTCGCTCCTGTCCTGACTGGACCTGTTAAAAATATTACAGAGGACGAGGAGGAGGCCTACCTGGACACTTACTACGGGGCAGCCTTAGATGACACCTGCGAGCTGGACCCTCAGGAGGACCCAGCTCTAGCTGAGGAGATCACCCCGATTGCCTAGACTAGACTAGTTAGGCTTATCTTACTTTTGCAGTCTTGAGACATATCTTAGTTAGACTTTATTTGGAGTTATGAGTTGTATATATTCTTTCATCTGAGACCTTGTACTGTTGGATATTGCTGGGATTATCTTAGACTACTGCTTCTATCTATTTTATTCCTTGAGTTCTATTTCATATCGTGATATATCTTCCTTAGTTGTGATTGAGTTTACTATGCTTGTCACCCATTCGGAGAGTATAAACTGTTTAGATGTATATTGTTAGATGTATGTTGACTTAGGACAGCGCTCTACCGCCGACACTGTGGCGTATGCTGGGCGTTGTTACGTTCTCGTACCCTCACAGTGGGTGCGGGTCGTGACACGTTTTTAGTGGTGGCCCATGCAGGTCTAGACTAGAAGTGTAGTGGTGCTCGAACTAGAGTATCACTGCAGCCTGCTATAGGATATAGGACATTAATTTTAATATACTCAATCACTTTAGAAAAATTCCCTTTTATTGCCATCTAAATCCTTTTGTCAGCTGATCCTTTGAATTATAATTGTCCGCCTTTGTTATTTCGCTTCTTTCTCAGAAATTGATACTCTTGTTTGTCTATCTTCAGGATGTTAGAGACTCGATCGCAGCGTGCCGTCCATGAGGATTCTATAGAGGGGACTGCTACCTCTCAGCCAGCACGGCGAGGCCAGGGGACTGCAGCTCTTACCACCTCAGTGTTGACACAAAGTCACAGTCAACCAAATATTGACTACATTGACTAAATAATATCTGTATAAATTCAATACGACACACGACATCTGCATTCAGTTCAGGACAGACAACAGCTCAGTTTCCGACTCTCAGTGTATTTTCGAGTCTGTACTTTTACATTTTATTGAGTCTAGAAGTATGTACTTTGAGTTATGCTGAGCTCTTGGAACTTAGTCTATAAGCCTACCCAAAATCCCAAGCTCCACCAAAACAAAAATTGCCCACAAGTCCCACTTAGGACCACTCTGTGCTCTGGAGACAGAGTTCGGGCCGAACTCTGCCTCCACACAGAGTTCGGGCCGAACTATGTCCCCTAGAAATCAGGAACCCTAATTTTAGGGTTAGCTGGTTGCTAGCTGTCCAACGGCCAAATTTTTGAATTTTCCTACCCGAATTTTGGCCGAATTCTGCCTCTAAAAACACTATAAATAGGGCATGAATTCTCTCATTTCAATTCACTCAATCTTCTCTTCTCTTCTCTCCTACAAGCTCAATAAGCCATACCCTTCCTATCTACTAGCCACAAGCCTCCTAAGTCTCGAGTGCTCAGCATCTCTCAGTTAGGATTCTTGTGCAAGAGTGAAGAAGTCGCTTGGACAATTCCAAGCAAATCGCCACTGCGATCCTCTGTTAGAAGTTGACGTGCTCTTCTGAAGAAAAGGCACGGGTTGTAAGCTACTATTTCACAAATAGTGGATTTAATCCTGAGCTAGAGTTCTCAGGCCTGGACTAGTCCTCCACGAGGGAAACCAGGTTAAAATCGTTGTGTTTGCGTATGCTCTTCTGCTCTTCATTTATTTTCCGCACTTTACTCTGATTTTTATTGTTGGTGAAAGAGTTATTTTTAATTGGCTATTTTTCTATATAAACTCCATTCACACCCCCTCTAGAGTTGCCAAACTGTTCTTCAATTGGTATCAGAGCACTGTTCTCTTTACAAGGACTAACATCCTAAGAGCTGATCCATGGCAACCACACAATCCTTGATTTCCAATCATGGTGAAGGTCAGTCCACTCATAGGCCTCCCCTATTTGATGGGACTAACTACACATATTGGAAAACAAGGATGAGCTTCTATCTTAAGTCTCTAGACTTTGACCTGTGGACTGTCGTCACTGACGGTTACAAAAAGCCCGCCAGGATAGTTGTCGATGGTGACCTCATTGAGAAACCACACGACAAATATTCTGTCGAGGAGAAGAAACAGGCAAGTCTAGATGCTAGGGCTATTAATGCTTTATTCTGTGCTATAGACAGGAATGAGTTCAACAGGGTCTCTACATGCACCACTGCTCATGAAGTATGGAGACTTCTAGAAGTGACGCATGAAGGAACCACACAGGTCAAGGAATCTAAAATAAGCCGTCTCACTCAAGAATACGAAGCCTTCAAGATGAAGCCAAGTGAGACGATCACTCAAATGATCACAAGATTCCTCGACATCATCAATCCTCTATCTTCGCTTGGAAAGCAGTACTCAAACCACGAGAAGATTCGTAAGCTGCTCAGAGGGCTACCAAAGATTTGGAACCCTAAGGTGACAGCCATCATAGAAGGAAACGATCTCACAACAATGTCAATGGAGACCTTGATGGGTAAGCTTATGACTCACGAGCTTGACCTCAAGGACTTCGAAGAGCCTGCTCCGAAGACCAGGGAGATCGCACTCAAAGCTCATCAACGAAGAGCTAATCATGATGAGACCGAAGAAGATAATTCGGATGATGAAGACCAAGCTCTCATGGTTCGCAACTTCAGGAAATTCCTTCGCTTCAATCGAAGGAAGAAGGAATCTCAAGAAGACGATGAAGAAGAACCAACTTGCTATGGTTGCAAGAAAACTGGACATGTCCAAAAAGACTGCCCATTCCTGAAGAAGAGCAACCGCTATGAGAAGCCATACAAAAAGAACTCATCAAAGAAATATGCCAACACAGGTATCTGGCATGAAAGTGAAGCGAGTGACTCTGAGGAAGAAAAGGACTCTCCTCAAGATACAGCAAATGTGTGCCTGATGGCAACTTCCAACAAGGTATCTAACGAAACTCTGGATGACTTCTCTTTTGATGAACTTGGCGATGCTTTCACTGATTTACTCGATGATCATAAAAAGGTCATCGGTAAATATAAACATGCCAAGGACAAAATCAAAAGTCTAGAAGATGAGATACAAAGAATTTCTTTACTTCTTGATAATGTTAGAAACACATCACCCACAAATGACACTGATGAAGCATCCAAGCTTAAATTAAGCTTATATGATGCTGAAGCACGTATTGAGCAACAAACTCAAGAAATCACTACTCTCAACACGTTGCTTGCTGAAGAAAAGAGTAGACACAAGATTTCCATGACTAAGATTTATGGCTTAAATATTAAGGTTGATGAACTGCAAGCTGTTTCTAAAAGATTAGAAACCAAATTGGGTAAACAGGTTGTTCAACCTCAAACCCAATCACATGGGCACAATACCACTCATGCTAGTCAACCACGTCAATCTCATGCAGCACATAACCATGCTTTTATATACACAAACTTTCATAAACCACGTGCACGTAAGAACAATTCTCACTCAGTACACACTCATCATGCACAAAGACACAATCAACATCACTCCACACATAAAATTCATCATGCCATGCCATATAGACAAAATCATCATGCAATGCCATATAGACAAGGTCCTCATAAACCATATAGACAAAATCATCATGCCATGCCATCTAGACAATATCAGCATGTCACACATCATAGACAATACCATCATTCTATGCCTCATAGACACCATCAATATGCCACTTATTCCATGCATAATCATCTTCACCATGCTAACTCTTCACATCATGTTCATCCTCATCCTGTTGCTTATAGATATTATTCTCATGCTCCTAGTATAAATAAGAATGCTATCTGTACTTATTGTGGATTACATGGACACATCTCACCACAGTACAGAGTTAGAAGACTTGTAGATAAAAGGATATATGCTTGGTTCCCAAAGACTAACTTTTCAGGACCCTCAAGAACTCGGGTACCAAAGGTCACATCTACTCTTGATGTAGGTGGACCTTCCCTCCTCAACTGAAAGTAAGTGGATTCTCGATAGTGGATGCTCGCGACATATGACGGAAGACGCAAATCTTTTTGCATCACTATCGATGAAGAGAGAAGGATACGTATCCTTCGGTAACAATCTCAAAGGGCACATTATAGGTAATGGTATCATTGGTCATCCTCCTTCTCCTGTAATAAAGGATGTCTGCCTAGTGACCGAGTTAAAGCATAACCTGCTCAGCATTAGTCATCTTGCTGATCATGGATATGATATTAACTTTGGACAAAACAGTTGCTACATCTATGATAGGTCAACAGGAGACATTGCTTTTGAAGGGAAAAGAGAGGACAACATCTACATTTTCTATCTTTCTATAAATTCTAACAATGCAGGTAGATGTCTATATGCCCACAAAGACGAACGACTACTTTGGCACTAGCGTCTTGGTCATGCCAACATGGATGCTATATCCAGGCTTTCCACCAAGAAGCTAGTGAGAGGATTGCCTGAAATCTCGTTCAAAAAGGACACGGTATGTGCCGAATGTGAACTAAACAAGGCAACCAAATCCTCATTTCATTCTATCAACTCTGTAAGTACTACTAGACCCTTGCAACTACTTCATATGGATTTATTTGGTCCTAGTAGAATCGCTAGCCTTGGAGGCAAACTTTATGCATTTGTTATTGTTGATGATTTTTCGAGATTTACATGGGTTTTCTTTCTCGCTAATAAGAGCGATGCTATTTCTGCTTTCAAAATTTTTGTAAAGAAAGTTCAAAACGAAAAAGGCTACATGATTACTCGAATCCGAAGTGATCATGGAGGCGAATTCGTAAATTATGATTTTGAAAGTTTTTGTAATGCAAATGGTTTTGATCATGAATTTTCTTATCCTAGAACTCCTCAACAAAATGGTGTTGTGGAGCGGAAGAATAGGACTCTTGGCGATATGGCTAGAGTCATGTTGAATAAATTTTCTCTTCCGAAATATTTTTGGGCAGAGGCTGTAAGTACAGCATGCCACATTTTGAATAGGGTGCTTATTCGTCCCATTACGAAGAAAACACCCTATGAGCTTTGGTTTGGGAGAACCCCCAATGTTTCTTATTTTAAAGTTTTTGGCTGTAGATGTTTTATCCTTAACACCAAAGACAACTTAGGCAAATTTGATGCCAAAGCTGACGATGATATCTTTCTTGGTTATGCCGCCAAGAGTAAGGGATATAGAGTTTTCAATAAACGCTCACTTATTGTGGAAGAGTCAACAAATGTGACTTTTGATGAAGATAACAGTACAGCAAGTACTCTTGATGATGACGTTGAGCCATCAACTTCTACTCCAATGAATACTTCAACCGAAACTAATTCTCTGGAGGGTTTGCCTAAGAAATTCTCTTTCAAACCTTCTCATCCAGAAAACTTAGTTATAGGAGAAGTTTCACGTGGAGTAACTACTAGATCATCACTAAGAGACTCCGTTGCTAGTACTGCCTTCATTTCACAAGTAGAGCCTAAAAACATTTCTGAAGCTTTTAATGATGAATTTTGGATTTCTGCTATGCAAGAAGAACTCAACCAATTTGAGAGGAGCCAAGTATAGGAACTAGTTCCTAGACCGGCTAATCACTCAATAATTGGTACCAAATGGGTGTTTAGAAACAAAGTAAATGAAGATGGTTCAGTCACACGTAACAAAGCTCGTCTAGTAGCTCAAGGATACAACCAAGAGGAAGGTATTGACTACGATGAGACGTATGCTCCTGTTGCTAGAATAGAATCCATTCGGATGCTTTGTGCTTTTGCTAATTTTCAAAACTTTAAATTATTTCAAATGGATGTTAAAAGTGCTTTCTTGAATGGCTTTATTAAGGAGGAAGTTCATGTCAAACAACCCCCTGGCTTTGAAAATCATAAATTTCCCGACCACGTGTTCAAGCTGAAGAAAGCGCTTTATGGCCTTAAACAAGCCCCCAGAGCTTGGTATGAAAGGCTAAGCAGTTTCTTGCTTGAGAAAGGTTTTTCAAAAGGGAAAATTGACACCATACTGTTTATCAAATCTTTCAAAGACACCATTCTATTAATTCAGATTTATGTTGATGATATTATTTTTGGGTCTACTGATGAAACTCTTTGTCAAGAATTTGCCAAGTGTATGCAGACGGAATTTGAGATGAGCATGATGGGAGAGCTCAACTACTTTCTTGGTCTGCAAGTAAAACAACTGGCTAATGGAACTTTCATCTGTCAATCGAAGTATACCAAGGACATGCTGAAGAAGTTCGATCTTGACAACATCAAACCAATCAGCACTCCAATGGCTACTTCAACCAAACTCGAACCAGATGAGAGCGGCAAACCCGTTGATCAACGTAAGTATCGAGGTATAATAGGCAGCTTACTTTATTTAACTGCTAGTCGCCCCGATATCATGTTTAGTGTTTGCCTATGTGCTAGATATCAAGCAAATCCTAAGGAATCTCACATGACCGCGGTTAAGCGTATCTTTCGATACCTTAAGGGTACGGTTACAGTGGGCCTATGGTATCCCAAGTCAACATCATTTGACCTCATCGGTTACTCTGATGCTGACTTTGCTGGATGCAAGGTCGACCGTAAAAGTACGAGCGGCACGTGTCATTTATTAGGAAAGGCTTTAGTCTCATGGTTTAGCAAGAAGCAGAACTCTGTCGCACTATCCACAACAGAAGCTGAATACATAGCAGCTGGGCGTTGTTGTGCACAAATTCTGTGGATGAAGCAAACCCTTGAAGACTATAAGTTATCTTTCATGCATATTCCTATATTCTGTGACAATACTAGTGCAATCAATTTGACTAAGAACCCTGTCTGCCACTCACGCACTAAACACATTGAGATCAGACACCACTTTTTGCGTGATCATCAGCAAAATGGCACGATTAACTTAGAATTTATTGACACTGATCATCAGCTGGCAGATTTCTTTACTAAGCCACTATCCGAAGAGCGCTTCAATTTTCTTTGTCGTGAACTTGGAATTTTAGATGAAGCAGTTATAAATTGAAACTCACCTGCGTAAATATCGAGTATATTGTGATTCTTTTTCGAAGAATTTGGTATGGGTACAAGCCGAAAGGGTCCTTCTGACAACAAGGCATAAAAGCCTAAGCGACACGGTGCACTAGTCCTCAGGACTACCGCTAGCTGGGATCCGGCCCCTGCAGCTAACCCATGGCAAATTTGGACTATTGAACCACAGTATATGTCCTTATTTATTATATGGCTCGTTTTCGATTTAATGTTGCCTAACTGAGATTTTCTAAAGTTCATTCTGTTTTCTGAGTACCTCTCTATCTATTTTTTTTTTCTCTTTGTTGTCCTCAACTATCTTTTGTTTAACTCTTAAACTTTTTCTTCATGTTCTTTGCCTGCTTTCAGTTCTGGACCATTGATCCAGAACTCGGGCCGAACTCTGCCCCTATCAGAGTTCGGGCCGAGTTCGGTTCTTAGGTTCCAGGGTCGGGATCTGGCTCTGCCGTTGGATCAATCTTAATCCAATGGTCAATATTTCACCCGACCAAAGATCAAGCCCTACTTTATTTCGGGATTCCCTCTCTTTCCTCCCATATTTCCTTCTTCTCCACCTCCTCCATCTTCTTCCTCCAAACCCTAACCCTAGTTCTTGATATAGAGGGCTCTATTTCTTCTCAAAATCAAGGGAAAAGGGTTTTTCAACATTCTCTTCAACTGTTTGGTATTCTTTTCAGGTATATCTCTCTTTTTCTATCATTTCCAAGTTCTCCTCTTTTATTTCAAATGGTATCTCGCTTGTCCAAACGAGGGAGAAGGACTCGACATGAGGGTGCTTCCTCTTCGGTTCCTCCTCCTCCGATTGAACAAGTAGTTGAACAACACCCCATTCATCCGTTGTTCAATCCGTCGCGTCCCGATGACCCTAACACTTACGACGACCGTTTATTTGTATCGCTAGAAGCCTCTAATAAATGGTTTAGCGATTTTAGAACTCGTCCGGTGTTTGGGGGCCATCCCATAAATTTTACTATATTTTCACAATATGAGTCTTTATTCCGTGATCTTTGTTTGGATGAACTTGTTGCTTCAAATTCTGTCATCTACCATAGTGCAATTCAAATGTTTTACTGCAATTTGACTCACGATGCAACCCACATCTATTCTCGGGTTGCTGGCATTACCATTGCCTTTAAATGATTCTGAGTTGGGAGACTTTCTTGCTCTCCCGGATCTTGATGTGTGGGACAAGCTTGTGGAAGCACGTCAACTTCAATTTGTTGGCAATACTTTCCTTGAAGGATTCAAGGAGGATTTATGTGCTCCTAACGTAAGTCCTCGCAAGCTAAAGGCCAAGCATCTCACCCCCTACTTTTATGAACTTCATCGCATCGTGTTCAATACTATCTTTCCCAAGGCTGGCTCAACAGATGAAGTCACTTATCTTGAGATCTCCACCTTATATCATCTCCACTATCGTATTCCATTCAACTTTCCACGGACTGATGGATTGGATGATCAACTGTCGGAAGAAACCAAGAGCTTTGGTTTATCCTCTCTATCTTCCTTTAGTTTTTCGTGCTTTCATCATTCCTATCCATGATTGTCCGTTCCTGCCTGCACCTGCCTTTCTATCCAAAGAACGACGCCTTCAGCCTGTCGCTGCTTCTGAGTCATCTGAGTATTCTGCTGATGAGGAGCCTGACGCCCCTCCTCTTGGTCAGGATGCACCTCCTCCTCCTGCCACTCTTGAGTCTCTTCAGACTATGCTTCGCGATCGCTTTGCTATTGAGGATGATCGCTGGACGCAGCAGGATTACCGTACCACCTTGCAGATCAGTGCCCTTGGGAACTCTCTGCATGATATGCGGTATTCACTTGCTCGTCATCCTGATCTACATGTGCCTATTGAGCGGGATCCAGATCGCGCGGGTCATCGTATAGACGATCCGTGGGTCATGAGGTATATGGATCCTGATGATGCTTTTGTGGACCCTCGTCGCTCATTCCCTGGTCCTTCAGATGTTCCAGGACCTTCTCGTGCTCCATGATGGAGATTGGCTTGATATGCTGCTGACACTGCTGATGGTCTTAGTTGTCTTTTTTTGATTTTAGTTATTTATGTACTGGATTTATGTCTTCAAACCCTAATGATGTGCTGGTTGATGGATAACATTTTATGCTATTTTTCGTAGTTCTATTTTATGTCAGTGACTTGTTTTATTAGTATTATACTGTTTCTTCTCTGCTTGGTGTGGTTGGATTACTTTTCATTGTCTATACTGCTATTCCTATGCTTTTCCTTATGCAGTCTATACTGCTTTTCCTTATTGCTAACTGCCAAAAGGGGGAGAAATATGTATATTTGTGTGCTTGTGTTTGCTTTTGGGAAAATATTTTTATTAGGCCACAGGTTCTATGCATTATTTACGGGGGAGAGCTATTGATTCTAGCTCGGCACCGTTCACTGATTACGGGGGAGCTATCTTATTCTAGCTCGGCATTGTTTATGGGGGAGCTGTGTTTTAACCAACTGTGAACAGGTATGAATATTGAAATATACATTTATTATTTTGTCAATTATCAATATGGGGGAGATTGTTGACACAAAGTCACAGTCAACCAAATATTGACTACATTGACTAAATAATATCTGTATAAATTCAATACGACACACGACATCTGCATTCAGTTCAGGACAGACAACAGCTCAGTTTCCGACTCTCAGTGTATTTTTGAGTCTGTACTTTTACATTTTATTGAGTCTAGAAGTATGTACTCTGAGTTATGCTGAGCTCTTGGAACTTAGTCTATAAGCCTACCCAAAATCCCAAGCTCCACCAAAACAAAAATTGCCCACAAGTCCCACTTAGGACCACTCTGTGCTCTGGAGACAGAGTTCGGGCCGAACTCTGCCTCCACACAGAGTTCGGGCCGAACTCTGTCCCTAGAAATCAGGAACCCTAATTTTAGGGTTAGCTGGTTGCTAGCTGTCCAACGGCCAAATTTTTGAATTTTCCTACCCGAATTCTGGCCGAATTCTGCCTCTAAAAACACTATAAATAGGGCATGAATTCTCTCATTTCAATTCACTCAATCTTCTCTTCTCTTCTCTTCTCTCCTACAAGCTCAATAAGCCATACCCTTCCTATCTACTAGCCACAAGCCTCCTAAGTCTCGAGTGCTCAGCATCTCTCAGTTAGGATTCTTGTGCAAGAGTGAAGAAGTCGCTTGGACAATTCCAAGCAAATCGCCACTGCGATCCTCTGTTAGAAGTTGACGTGCTCTTCTGAAGAAAAGGCACGGGTTGTAAGCTACTATTTCACAAATAGTGGATTTAATCCTGAGCTAGAGTTCTCAGGCCTGGACTAGTCCTCCACGAGGGAAACCAGGTTAAAATTGTTGTGTTTGCGTATGCTCTTCTGCTCTTCATTTATTTTCCGCACTTTACTCTGATTTTTATTGTTGGTGAAAGAGTTATTTTTAATTGGCTATTTTTCTATATAAACTCCATTCACCCCCCCTCTAGAGTTGCCAAACTGTTCTTCACTCAGCTCGTGTTGAGACCTCGGCAGCCACAGCAGGGGGTATACATCTACCGACTGGGAGGCAGGACCCGGTCATTCCAGAGGATCCTTTCCAGCCGCCATCGCCTCCAGGACATGTGGATGCAGCTCAGATGTTCGTGTATTTTCAGCAGTTCATAGACCGACAGCAGGCTCGACAGGACAGAGGCATGGAGTTGGCCGTCACGACAGCCGCAGCTCGACCAGTGGTGCAGCAGCCGAGGACACCGGGGATCGAGCAGTTTCAGAAGATGAGCCCCGGGGACTTCATGGGGACAGAGGGGATCCTGTATGCCGACGAGTGGATCGAGCATATGGAGGAGATCTTTCGCTTGGCCAGGATTCCAGTAGACCTTCATATCGAGGCCGTAGCTAGCCGGATGCGAGATCTTGCTCGCATCTGGTATCAGTCGGACCCCAGGGTGGGGGTACCAGGGCAGACTTGGGAGCAGTTCAGGGGCTTCTTCAAGAAGAAGTTCTTCCCAGATTCAGCAGTCAGAGCCTTGGAGACGCAGTTTGAGAGCTTAGTTCAGGGGAGCCTCTCAGTAGAGGAGTATGCGGAAGAGTTTGGTCGTCTCGGCAGGTTTGTTGAGGGGTTGAACGAGACGGCGAAGGCCTAGAGGTTCCGGAAGGGTCTGGTCAAGGAGGTCAAGTCCCTGACCAAGGGGAACAGAGATGCTATATTTGAGGAGATCTTGACGGGAGCCCTGCTAGCAGAGGATGATCTTGAGCTTAGGCTCAAGAGAGGGAGAGACCCAGTTGGGGGCAGTAGCAGCAGCGGAGGCCAGGCCAAGAGGCCTCATTTTTAGTTCCAGCAGCCGAGGCAGTTTCAGCCTCAGCCGATTCAGCAGAGGCCAGCTCAGCGTCAGCAGCAGCCGAGGCAGCACCAGCAGGGCCAGAGGTAGGTTACCGTTTGTATCTACTGTAGAAAGCCCGGGCATGTTGCCAGTGAGTGCAGGAAGAGGCTGGGACAGTGCCTTGTGTGTGGTTCAGCAGACCACCAGATGAGGGAGTACCGTGTAGGACGAGCAGCTCCGGGAGGAGGAGCAGGAGCCAGAGCTCCAGTGGGCCAGCAGCGGGGACCAGCCCTGCCGACTCAGCAGCAGAGGTTTGTCCAGCACCAGCAGTAGGCCAGGGGAGGCCAGCAGGGGCGAGCTTTTGCCATGGCAGTTGGAGATGCGGAGGTGACTGGAGAGCTTATTGCAGGTTCGATTCTTCTCGACTCCAGTCCAGCATTTGCATTGTTTGATTCTGGTGCATCGCATAGCTTCATTTCAGTATCTTTTGCGATTAGGCATGGTATAGTAGCTGAATCGTTGCCTAGGACTTACAAGATCACGACCGGGGGTGGTATTATCTTCGTGAGTGATATTTGTAAGGGTCGGAGAGTAGTTTTGGAAGGCCGTGAGTTGGAGGTGAGCCTGCTCGTAATGCCATTGCCGAACTACGATATAGTACTAGGCATAGATTGGTTGAGCAGGCACCACGCCAGCATAGATTGCAGAGGGGGTAGAGTTCTCTTCAGAGCGCCGGGGGAGCCAGAGTTCGAGTACTCCAGACGTCAGGCAGAGCAGAGCAGCGGAGTCTTCTGTGGAGTCTCGGTCGAGGAGCAGACGATTCTACACCCCTTGATAGCAGATTATATGGATGTTTTCCCAGAGGAGTTGCCGGGACTGCCACCAGACAGGGACATAGAGTTTTCGATAGAATTGGTTCCAGGAGCGGAACCCATCTCTTAGCATGTCTATCGGGTGAACAACAGCGAGCTGGTGGAGTTGAAGAAGTGGGTGGATGAGCTACAGGACAAGGGCTTCATTCGCTCGAGTTCGTCGCCATGGGGTGCACCAGTATTGTTCGTGCCGAAGAAGGATGGGTCAGTACGCATGTGTATTGACTATAGGGCACTCAACAACCTCACGATCAAGAACAAATACCCACTGCCGCGGATCGACGATCTATTTGACCAGTTGAGCGGAGCTCGGGTATTTTCCAAGATTGATCTGAGGTTGGAATATCACCAGGTGAAGGTAAGGGAGAGGATATTCCTAAGACCGCTTTAAGGATGCGGTACGGGCAGTTCGAGTTTTTGGTTATGCCGTTTGGGCTAACCAATGCACCCGCAGTGTTTATGAACCTTATGAACAAGGTGTTCCATCAGTATCTGGATCAGTTTGTAGTAGTGTTTATTGATGATATCTTAATATATTCCAAGACTGAGGAGGAGCACGAGGAGCATTAGAGGATAGTGCTGGAGATTCTCAGGAAGGAGCAGCTTTACGGGAAGCTCTCCAAATGTGAGTTCTTCCTAGACCGGGTGGATTTTTTAGGGCATGTGGTGACTGGAGACGGTATCTCAGTTGACCCCATGAAGATTGTGGCAGTTGAGGCATGGACAGCGCCGACTTCAGTTGCAGAGATCAGGAGTTTCCTAGGGCTGGCAGGATATTATCGGAGATTCGTACAGGATTTCTCCCGGGTTGCAGAGCCGTTGACACGGTTGACCCGGAAGGATGCTGAGTATATTTGGTCAGAGGAGTGTCAGGCAGCTTTTGATGAGTTGAAGAAGCGGCTGACGACAGCTCCGATTCTGACGTTGCCTTCAGGATCAGGTGGTTTCACTATTTATAGTGATGCTTCAGGGAAGGGGCTGGGTTGTGTGTTGCAGCAGCACGGGAAGGTAATTGCCTATGCTTCCAGGCAGTTACGTCCCCATGAGAAGAACTACCCTACCCACGACCTGGAGCTGGCAGCAGTGATTTTTGTATTGAAGCTATGGAAGCATTATCTGTATGGTGAGAGGGTAGAGATCTTCACAGATCACAAGAGCCTTAAGTATGTGTTCACTCAGAAGGAGCTGAACATGAGACAGCGCAGATGGTTGGAGTTGATGAAGGACTTCGACATTGCACTGCAGTATCATCCAGGGAAGGCCAACGTGGTTGCCGATGCCTTGAGTAGGTATCCGACAGCCATGTGTTTGACCATGGATCGGCATTTGCTTGCCGACTTAGAGAGCCTTGGGATTGAGGTGATCGTGCCAGGAGTACAGATGCAGCTATGGGGGATGCAGATTCAGTCAGACTTGGTGGACAGGATCAAGGCGGCCCAGTTCGAGGATGTGGCTTTACAGAGTATCAGAGAGCAGATCAGTATAGGAGTGGGGGATCCTGAGTTTTCACTTGCAGAGGATGGTGCCCTGAGGCACGGTGCCAGGTTATGTGTGCCTAGCGGGGAGCTCAGAGAGCAGATTATGTAGGAAGCCCATAGATCTCAGTACTCTATACACCCGGGTGCCAACAAGATGTATCGAGATCTGCGGGAGCACGTATGGTGGTCAGGAATGAAGCGGGAGGTGTCCCACTTCGTGGCTAGGTGCTTGGTCTGTCAGCAGGTCAAGGCAGAGAGATAGAGGCCCGGTGGATTATTGCAGCCGCTGTCCATTCCCGAGTGGAAATGGGAGCATATCACGATGGACTTCATTTCAGGATTGCCGCGTACTCCAGGAGGAAAAGACGCGATTTGGGTCATCGTTGATAGATTTACCAAATCGGCCCATTTCTTGCCATTCAAGGTGGGTACGTCTACAGAGAGGCTGGCGGAGATGTATATGCGGCAGATAGTCAGGATCCACGGAGTTCCGGTCAGCATCATCTCAGATCGGGATAGCCATTTTACTTCCCATTTCTGGAGGAGTCTGCAGACCAGCTTGGCCACTCAGCTCAAGTTTAGTACTGCATACCACCCCCAGACGGACGGACAGTCAGAGCGGACTATTCAGACCCTTGAGGATATGCTGCGGACGTGCGTCCTGGACTTTGGAGGTTCCTGGAAGGATCATCTTCATTTGGTGGAGTTTGCCAATAAGAATAGTTTCCAGGCCAGCATCGAGATGTCACCTTTCGAGGCTCTGTACGGGCGTAGGTGCCGTACACCCTTATCCTGGGATGATGTTGGTGAGCGAGCTTTGCTGGAGCCAGAGATGATTGTGGATGCGGTCGAGAAGGTAAAGCTCATCAGGGACAGACTTCGCGTGGCGCAGGACAGACATTGGCACTGGACCGATAGCCACCGGAGGCCCTTATAGTTTGAGGTACAGATTAGAGTAGGATTAGATTTAGGTTATTTGTTTGTGATCTTTTTGATCATGTTTGTTTATTATAATTAATTGAGACCTTGTTTGTGATTAGGTCGGAGACCAGGTTTTCTTGAGGATATCTCCGACTCGTGGTACGATACGTTTTGGTGGAGGCGGAAAGCTTAGCCCGCGCTTCATCGGCCCTTTCGTTATCAGCGGGAGAGTCGGTGACGTGGCTTACAGGCTAGACTTGCCGCCTGCACTTGTGGGGGTCCACAACATATTCTATGTATCACAGTTGAGACGGTACGTGGCTGACCCTAGCCATGTGCTCTATCATTCGGAGATTGAGGTGGGGCCTTCGCTCAGCTATCCAGAGCAGCCAGTAGAGATTCTGGATCGACGGGAGAAGGTTCTGAGGAACCAGGTGATACCCTTGGTACGCGTCGCATGGAGGCATCATTCTCCAGGAGAGTCTACCTGGGAGCGGGAGGATGAGATGCGCGAGCGGTACCCCTATCTTTTTGGACCGTGAGGTATGCTTTCTATCCTTCTCATCAGTTGTATTTTGCCTTTCAATTTCGAGGACGAAATTCTTTTAAGGAGGGTAGATTTGTCACTACCACATTTCTAGTTTGAGGGTAAATTTGTCATTTTTGGGGTAAATTAAATTTATTGGAATTAATTAGAATTTATGGGAATTTTTAGGAATTATTTTGGATTTATTTGGACTAGTTTGATTTTTGACTAGTTTTGACCCTTGTAGACCAACCTAGGAACTAACCCTAGTTAGTGGATCATGGTTAGGTTAAGTTACTCTAGTCTAACCTAGTATGACTTAAGTTAGTAGTTATTGATTCATTAGAAATTTAATTAGGAATTTAGGAATCAAGTGTTTTGATAAATGGCTTGTGGTTTCACAAGTCATTTTGTGACTAAACTTGATAGGACTAGCTAACCTAGCTCAAACCCCACCCAAACCCAACTTGGCCGGCCAACTAGGTTTAACCTAGAGATTCCCCCACTATAAAGTCCCTCCTAGATTTTAGGGCTAGCCTCTTTTAGGGTTCATCCAAAAGTTCTAAGGAAAGAGGTGAGTTCCATCTTCCAAAATTCATTAAAAATCCAATTTAAATCCTTTCTTCCCCAAACCAATTTCATTAGGACCTAAAATCAATGCTCTTGCTGTTGGTATTGGTTATTTGCAGGGAAACAATAATTTGTGAAAGTTTGAGTGGCTTGAGGAATCTCTCCATTTAGTTTTTGTGAACGCTTGTTCACCAATAGGTAACTTTCTTATTTCTCCATAGATTTTCAGTTTGACTTCACCAATAGGAAGCCCTAAGGGTCCCCCTAAGGTCTGGATAGGTTTCATGTCCAGTGTCGAAGGATTCGTGTCCATTCTGGACACGTATCAGTACACTAGCCATGGTGTTCGACAGAATGCCACAAAGGGCATGTCGATCCAGTTTACCTATTGTTTTTGAATAGGAAATAGGTTTTAGATCTAGCTTAGGGATTCCTATCTTTGTGTCTTGGTTTTCGTGTTATCCTGTGTCGTTTTGGTGGTGTGGACACGCGCGCGCACACGCTCGCGCGCTGCTACAGGGATCCCCTGCTACTCGGGCCCTGTAGCGGACACGACACGCAACTATTGGACACGAAACTCAACACGAGGCAAGGGACACTGACTGACACGCCATGTGTCAAGTCCCACGTGTCCTCGTGTCGTGTCGAGTGAGATTTTAATCCCACACGGGGATTTGCCTGAGACAGTACACTGTGGTTTCACCCACTGACACGGGTCTCGTGTCCGACCCTAACACTTTGTGGACACAGGCCAGTAGGCCCATGAGGTAGCCCTATAGGTGGGCTACCCATGTGTGTCACCACGAGATCCTCTCGTGTCTTATGTCGTGCACACGACACAAGTGCACGTGTGCACGAGACAGTGCACTGTCAGTGCACTGTGTGTGTCACTTTGATGTTTTTGATCTGGACACGTCGTGTCAGGCTATGGATGATACGAGATGGGTTGTGGGGCTTGTGCACGAAGGGTTTTTTCATTTACCAAGCATTAGATTCATGGTTAATTGCTTTTTGCTATTTCGATTTTCCATTAAACCATGTTCTGATACTGTGGCTTGTTCTACCTGCCATTCCAGTTTCTAAAATGAGATAGGTTGATGATTTTAATCCCTGTATTGATGTTAATTACTGAGTATTTGATTCTAAAAATGTTCCTTATTTGTCATCTTGCTGTGGTTAAAGATCGAGGTTAAATTGATGAGTTGTGGTCTGTTAAATGGGTCAATGTTTCATAACATAGGATATGAACTGAAATTACTGATTGTGTTCTTCAAACTGGATGGTTTCTAACTGAGTTGTTCTCAAACTTGAGAATTGTTACAACTGAAATGGCTTTCTACCTGATAATCATTGGTATCTGAGTTTGGTTTGGTAGATATAAACCTGAGATTACACAGACTTGAGATTCATGGAATACCTCACTGTTGGGTATTCTTCTTAACTGAGATTGTTGGGGCATCAATTGCTTTCATGTTCTCTTCTTCCTAACTGAGTTTGAGTTCCAGTTGTATAGCCTGGAAATAGGCCATGCTTTCATGTCTTATGTTATTCACTGTCACATTTATTTTCCTGCACACAAGTCCCTCTTATTCTTCCACTGTGGTGTTTCCTGCATATTGATATGTATCCCAATATACACACACTGTTTTCATACACCCTACCCAGCTATTCCTAAACCTGTCAGCCTATCTATCTATATGCACACTGTTTTGTTTCCCTTTCACTGTTATATTCCTGTATATATATATATAGGTAGCCCAGTACACACACATACACAATATTTCTTCTTTGACAGTTACATTTACACACACACCTTTCACTGTTATGACTTCCTGCACATTGTTCTACCACACACCACACCTATGTATGCACACACAACACACAGGCCCCTTTATCTTATATATGCATGTTTATGTATATGTGGACACATATGTACCTATGTGTTATGATATGACTCATGGATAGCCTCCGGGTATATTCCTAGATTAGATGTTAAGTCCTAATGTATGAATGTATATATACATTTCTATGTTTAGTTTAATGATTGTAAGGGTTATACTTAGCGTAGGGTTATATAGGATATATATATATATATATATATATTGTGTAGAGTAGTAATTATGCATAATTGTGTAGTGTGATATGTATATATAGAGAGAGTGATAGGTTTTAGAGATAAGTTTGTCTTGCTTAGAGTAGTGAAGTCTAGTGTAGATTAGTTAAGCCTAGTTTGACCATAGTTGACCTAGTTTGACTTCTAGGGTTGACCAGAGTTGACTAAGAGTTGACTTTGGCCTAGATTGACCTAGAATCATGTAGAATGCATAGTAGAACTCCATTTTACTATTCTGGACTTGTTGTGACTTGTGCTGTTCTGATTAGGAGCCAGACACCACTCCTTGGACGGTACTTTTTATTTTGGACACTCAGATACAGGCGAGTACATTCTCTGATCATTTCATATCCTGCTTAGAATTATTTCCGACAGTAGATTACTTTACTTGTACTGTCACATTGGTCACACGGATTGGTACTATATGGATCCTTTTTTGAGATGTTATCCTTAGGGAGCATCGGGTACTCTATGTTCTGTGCGTTTCACTTTCATAGCGTATCATATGCTTCTTGGTTCTTTGATCACTTACGACATGTACCCTCATGATCGTAGAGTCTTCCTGGAATCTTACACTGTTGGGTTACCCCCAGAATCCCCATTTTTATGGGACTTATACTGTTAGGTTACCCCCAGAATCCCCATTTTTATGGGACTTACACTGTTGGGTTACCCCCAGAATCCCTATTTTTATGGGACTACTATGTATCACCTTCGGGGTCTACCACCCTTCGGGGGCTTATCACCTTCGGGGTCTATCACCTTCGGGGTCTGTTACATAGCATCATATAACATAACCTGGCTGGATCCTTGTGTATTGATCGGGGGTACGGGGGGAGTATTACATGTTCATATTGTACTCTGACTCACTAGTCACTGCTAGTTCCCTATGTATAGTAGATATTTCTATTACAGTTCTCTCTCTGTTTACATACTGCACTTCTTTCAGTACTTGTATCTTACTTTACTGCATGTTTATATTTTCTAACCTGCTATGATCTGTTGAGATGTACTGTACTCGCTCATGTCCTGACTGGACCTGTCAAAAATATTACAGAGGACGAGGAGGAGGCCTGCCTGGACACTTACTACGGGGCAGCCTTAGATGACACCTACGAGCTGGACCCTCAGGAGGACCAAGCTCTAGCTGAGAAGATCACCCCGATTGCCTAGACTAAACTAGTTAGGCTTATCTTACTTTTGCAGTCTTGAGACATGTCTTAGTTAGACTTTATTTGGAGTTATGAGTTGTATATATTCTTTCATCTGAGACCTTGTACTGTTGGATATTGCTGGGATTATCTTAGACTACTGCTTCTATCTATTTTATTCCTTGAGTTCTATTTCATATCGTGCTATATCTTCCTTAGTTGTGATTGAGTTTACTAGTGCTTGTCACCCCCATTCGGGGAGTATAAACTGTTTAGATGTATATTGTTAGATGTATGTTGACCTAGGACAGCGCTCTACCGCTGACACTGCGGCGTAGGCTGGGCGTTGTTACGTTCTCGTACCCTCACAGTGGGTAAGGGTCGTGACACTATCCACCTTGATGTCGCCTATGTATCCAGCGTAGTCCTTTGGGCGATCATGTAAGTTGGTCTTAATCAACATGTCCTGCGAAGTAAATACGATGTTGGGCATTGCATCTGTGCTACCACCATCCTGTAGATCTGCTAGCGGGTCTTCCCCTAGAGGCTTGACCGGAGCTAAGTAGGCATCAGCATTCTGGAGTGCTTCGCTTAATGCAACACGAAGATCCTTGGAGCGCCTTAGGAGCTCGTATAGCGACAACTTTGCTGGCGTATTAGCCAATTGTGCTAATATGTAGAAGTTGTAAGGTCTCTCCACTCCCTGAGGTATATCACTACGGAGTGGCCTATCGAAGCGGGTTTCCCTCGTCTTGGACTTATCTGCCAGCGGAGGCTGAGATGGTCTTGGAACATCGAAGGGAGACAACGTTGCGGGCTGAGGATCTTCGGCTGGACTATTTCGTACGGGCTGGACTTGTGCTCCAGACCGGGTAACAAAATCTGCAGCTTCTTCAGTTTCAGCTAAAATTGTATGGCAGGCTCTAGGCTTCCTGTCCTTATTCTTGTTGGTAGTAGATGACCACCCCTGGGTAACTTCGGGCACCAAGTCTGGATGCACCCACATGATCTCTCCTTGCGATGTGGTGAGGGGTACCAATCCAGATGTCTGGCTCCGGGCGGATTGAAGATTAGTAACCTCCATCATTGCCCGGAGGATAGGTATTACCCCATCTGGAGTACTTGTCGGAGAGAAGTCGCCGAACTGAATAGATACCATGTTCGCCACCACGGTAACCTCTTCAAAGTCTATCGACAGAGCTTTTGAGGCGATAAGACTCTGAATGTACCGCTTCAATTGGAAACAATCATGAGTGGCATGATGGAAGTGACAGTAGTTTGGGTCCTCTATTTCTGCTGCTCGGAGCTCGCGCCTTGGTGGAGGGAGCTGGATCCTACCCCCTTGCAAGAGCATATCGAAGATAGGTTTGACATGACTATCTTCGAATGAGTAGATGATCTTGGGCCACTGACCTTCCGTCTATTTTTCTTCGGGCTTCTGAGTCGCATCAGTGACCATGTCATGTTTGCCCTTATTGTCCCGACTGGCGGTAGCGCCACTGTTGTTGTTATTGGAAGTGGAACTAGGACGTCTGCCCTTATCTTCTCCTTCTAGGATGTGTAATCCCAGCTGGAGAGCCTTATTTAATTTTGCCTCCGTGTTGGTAGCACTTATGATGAAGGTCGTCCAATCCATGAACTGATCGTCACCCATATAGAGGCTAATTACTGGGAGCAGCTTCTTCTGGCAGATTTCAATCAGGGAGATCTCAGGATTGCCCTGAGGCAATCTCATCACGGTTTGGAAGAACCGTTCGATATAGTTCCTCGTCAGCTCCCTCTCTCCCTGAACGACGTCCATGAGAGATGACATCGTCACATCATGCCCCACCTCGTAGAATCTCTCTAGGAAATGTGCTTAAAGCCGTCAAAAGAATAGATACAGTTGTCAAGGAGGTTGCGGTACCAGTCAAACGCGATCCCCTCCAATGCTCCGATGAATAATCGTATGAGGATGGCGTCACTATGCGGTAGGTGGTCGGTGGTGACTTCAAAGTAAGTCATGTACCGACTAGCAGAGGTCTTCCCATCATAAGAATCAATATGGAACGGCTTGTACCGTGGTGGAAAAGGTACGTCCCTCCATGCAACAGGATATGGCTGCCGTATTCTGAGATCCCGAGAGGAGTCTCGGGCATTGAACATCGCTCAGAGCTCCTGGACTTCCCTCATAGCCTCCTTAGCTTCATCTGCAGCTAAAGGAACGGATGGTGCTACGGGATCATCACTCAAAGGAGGGGCGATCGTGTTGGAGTCCGCATTGACTGCGGGCCCCAAGCTTGTTTGTCCGAGCATCCTCGCTGGTTGAGCTGGCTAGGTAGCTTTGATCTTGTCCATGGACTTGACCAAGGACAGGAGCATGGCCTCCAGCACTTCCAGCTGTTGTCGGTCAGAAGGTGCTTTATGATCATCGTCAGCAATAAAGACTGTTCTTACGTGGATAGAGGTGGAAGGGATTGTGGCAGAGGTACTCTCGGTGTTGTACCCTTGTATAGAGAAATCGTCAAGAAATGTCTGAATATCATCTTCGTCAGACTCGAAAGTGGTACTACCCCCTGTATAGGAAGCCGCATCATCTTAGCGAGGGTTGTGGCCCTCGGGAAATCCGATTCTGTTACAGAGTTCTGGAGGATCTCTACCCCCTGCGTGTGCTCTTGGTACACCGGGTTGTCGCATACATTGAGGGAGCTACTACCCCCAGCTTCATCTACCCTCAAGGAGGCTGAAGACGCACCCCTAGGTGCTGGAAGCTTCTTCTTGGATTGAGTGCCTAAATAGACACCCCCTGTAGTTGATGGGAACCCACCAGATGAGGGTCTCCTTACAATACCGGCCGAAATGGCCGGGCTGGAAGAGCATGTCTTCTTTTCTCCTTTTGTCACTACCACATTTCTATTGTGAGGGTATTTTTGTCATTTTTGGGGTAATTTAAATTTATTAGAATTTATTTGAATTTATGGGAATTTTTAGGAATTATTTTGGAATTGTTTGGACTAGGTTGACTTTGACTAGTGTTGACCCTTGTGGACCAACCTAGGAGCTAACCCTAGTTAGTATGGACTTAGTTAGGTTATGTGACTCTAGTCTAACCTAAGTTAATCCATAGTTTGGTCGTTAGACTCAAGTTAGTCATAGAATTAGATAAGTCATAAGTCATGACTTATGGTTTGAACCAATTAATAAAATAACTTAGCCATAGCCTATGTAACTTGGCCCAAAGCCCAAAAATTAGCAAACCCTAACCCTACTTGACTTGGCCGGCCACCCTATCCCTATTGGGATCATCACCCCATAAATACACTCCTAAAATCTAGGATTGCCTCTTTCTTAGAAAAAGCTCTAAGTTCAAGAAGGTTAGTTTCTATTGTATTTTAATTCCTAGAACTCCTTTCCTCTTCCTTTTTCTTTCTAATTTATTCCTTTAGGTCCTAATATGACTATTCTTGCTGTTGCTAAGGTCTCATCTCAGTTTGAGGTTGTTTTGATTGGATTGGGATATCAAGAAAGGAGCTCACAAAGAGGGATTTTTCTTGAAAGTTCAAGCATAGGTAACTCTCTCAAATCTCCATGCAATTTCGATTTCTCTTCATGATTAGGAAGCCCTAGGAGTCCCCTAAGTGTCTGCATTGGTGTCGTGTCGGGTTTTATGGGTTTCGTGTCCATTTGGACACGTATCAGTAGCAGTATCTAGGTGTTTGTCGAAATGCCCAAAAGGGGATTTCGATCTGGTTTTTGGAAAACCTTTGAATAGAAAATTAAGTTTTTGTATTGTTTATTGGTTTCTGGTGGACTGAGTTGATGATTGTATCGTGTCGGGTCATTTTGTACACGTGACACGCACGTTTCCGCACGCACAGCAGTCCCCTGCTACTCGGGGGCAAATCCTCCTTGGACACGACACTTAGACACGAGATATTCGACACACACGTTGGGGCAGACACTGACACGAGGCTCTCCAAGTTTTACGAGTCCTCGTGCCGTGTCGGACACGTATTTGCGTGTGCACGTGCATTTCACTGTGTGGTTCAGTGCACAGGATTGGGTTCTGTTTTATTCAATTTATATGCTTTTAATGGTGTTTTTAATTGCTAAATAGATCCTAAATATCTTGTATAATCTCTGTTTAATTAGACTTTACTAGTTGGATTAGTTTTGATGGATTTTTGGCTCGAATTGGGGTTGAACTGTGTATTTCTGATACATGGGTGATACTGTCCTGATACCAGTATTTTAATTAGTTCCTAAACCAATTAAACCCCTGTTTTAGTAACATTTTCACTTCTAATAATGCCCCACATATTGTTGTTTTGGGTTAATGCCAGATTACATTCGAGATTGGGTTTTATAGTATGATATGGGATTTGGCAATGTGTGATAGTTGACTGTAAAATGATAACTGATACATTATTTCCAGTTTTCTTTTCCCAACTGATTGATCCTGGTTTAATTGGTATTATCATTGATTAATTCTTCCTACATGTTTGTTTGCATATATTAATGAAACATTTAGATTCAAATGGGTTTTGGGATGTGTTATGAGGATTTTGACATGTTGAGTTGATTTCGAAATTGGGCAGTGGCATATTAAACTGAGAATGGAATGCTAATTTCCTGAGAATGATTCATTACTAAATTGATTTCCTTTCCTATACACTGTCACATACACTGTTCTTGATTCTGAACACACCCCATAGTTATAGCTCACTGTTTTCATCATAAATTATCTGAAATTGTTGGGTTATATTTTCCTGAGATTCATAGGAAACCTGGGACTGGTTTGGAATTGCTCACTGTCTTTTTTTCCTTCATGACTGAACCATTAGATTAACTTGTTTTCAAATCTGAAATCTGGGAACACAACCTTGTGTTTTCCCTTATGTTCTCATGATAATTGGGAGCTTTCCTTGTGGTATGAACCTGACTAAGGACTGAAACCTGGGAATGTAGAATGTGGGACTGTTTTGGTATGAAATGGTTTCCTCCCCATTCCTATACACCCTCACTTAACAGTCACCTTCACCCTCTTGACACACACTAGTACATCTTGTTCCCTCTCTCTACATATATATTTATATATGATTTGAGATAGATATATTAGTTTCCTATATATATAAATGAGTGTATGTGCCTATATATATATTTTAGATATATATAGTGTATAGGTGGTACATATGAAATAATGTATTATATATATGGTTGTGTGGTGATATGTATAGATAGCCTATGGGTATATTCTAATTAGATTATATATATCAATGTGTATTGATTAGCTATAGAGGATGTCTTGGTAGATGTGTATTGGTAGGCTTGACATGGTATAACCTAGAATAGTCTTGTTAGAGCCTAGAATGACTTGTTAGACCTAGTTAGTTGGGATTAGACTTTTTGACTATAGTTGACCTAGTTTAACTAGTGCAGTTGACCCGAGTTGACCAAGGGTTGACTTTAGCCTAGTTTGACCTAGATTCATGTAGAATGCATAGTAGAACTTCTTTATACTATTTTGGACTTGTTGTGACTTGTGTTGTTCTGATTAGTAGTCAGACGCCACTTCTCGGACAGTACTTTTCATATTGGACACTCAGATACAGGCGAGTACATTCTCTGATCATTTTATATCCTGCTTAGAACTATTTCCTGCAATAGATTACTTTACTTGTACTGTCATGTTGGTCACACGGATTGGTACTATATGGATCCCTTCTTGAGATGTTATCCTTAGGGAGCATCTGGTACTCTATGTTCTGTGCGTTTCACTTACATGGTGTATCACTATGCTTCGTTGGTTCTTCGATTACTTGTGACATATACTCTTATGATCACAGAGTCTTCCTGGAATCCTTATCCCATTTATGGGTCTACTATGTATCACCCTTCGGGGACTTACCACCCTTCGGGGGCTTATCACCCTTCGGGGGCCTTACATAGTATCATAACATAACCTGGCTTGATACTTGTGTATTGATTGGGGGTTCGGGGGAGTAGAAGTGGACATGTGAATAATACACCAGTAGTATCTTATCAGAATCATTCCGTAGTGTCTTATCAGAATAATCCCATGCCATTTACATGTCCATGTTGTACTCTGACTCACTAGCCACATGTTAGCTCTTTATTTATAGTAGATATTTCTATTACAGCTTTCTCTCTTTGTTTACATACTACACTTTCTTCAGTACTTGTATCTTATTTTACTACATGATTATATCCTCTAACCTGCTATGAATTGTTGAGATGTACTGTGCTCGCTCCTGTCCTGACTGGACTTGTTGAAATATTACAGAGGACGAGGAGGAGGCCTGCCTGGACACTTTCTACGGGGTAGCCTTAGATGACACCTGCGAGCTGGACCCTCAGGAGGACCCAGCTCTAGCTGAGGATACCACCCCGATTGCCTAGTCTAGATTAGTTAGGCTTATTATCTTTTATGTTGTCTTGAGGCATGTTTTAGCTAGACTTTATTTAGAGTTCAGAGTTGTATATATTCTTTTATTCTGTATTTGAGATCATGTACTTCTAGACATTGCTGGGATTATCTTAGACTACTTGTCATCTATTTATTTTCTTGAGTTCTAATCCATATCGTGCTATCTTTTCCTTAGTTGTGATTGAGTTTTACTGCTATGTCACCCCCATTCGGGGAGTATAAACTGTTTAGAGATATATTGCTAGATGATTGTTGACCTAGGACAACGTTCTACCACCGACACTGCGGCGTAGGCTGGACGTACCCACGTCTCGTGCCCTTACTCTAGGGTGCGGGTCGTGACACGTTTTTAGTGGTGGCCCATGCAGGTCTAGACTAGAAGTGTAGTGGTATTCGAACTAGAGTATCACTACAGCCTGCAGTAAGATATAGAACATTAATTTTAAGGTACTCAATCACTTTAGAAAAATTTCTTTTATTGCCATCTAAATCCTTTTGTCAGCTGATCCTTTGAATTATAATTGTCCGCCTTTGTTATTTTGCTTCTTTCTCAGAAATCGATACTCTTGTTTGTCTATCTTCAGGATGGTAGAGACCAGATCGCAGCGTACCATTTATGAGGATGCTATAGAGGGGACTGCTACCTCTCAGCCAGTACAGCGAGGCCAGGGGACTGCAGCTCCTGCCACCTCAGCTCGTATTGAGACCTCGGCAGCCGCAGCAGGGGGTATGCATCCACCGGCTCGGAGGCAGGACCCGGTCATTCCAGAGGATCCCTTTCATCAGCCACCGCCTACAGGATACGTGGACACAGCTCAGATGTTCGCGTACTTCCAGCAGTTCATGGACCGGCAGCATGTTCGACAGGACAGGGGCATGGAGTTAGCCATCACGACAGCCGCAGCTCGACCAGTGGTGCGGCAGCCGAGGACACCGGGGATCGAGCAGTTTCAGAAGATGAGCTCCAGAGACTTTCTGGGGACAGAGGGGATCCTATATGCCGATGAGTGGATCGAGCATATAGAGGAGATCTTTCGCTTGGCCAGGATACCAGCAGATCTTCAGATCGAGGTCGCAGATAGCCGGATGCGAGATCTTGCTCGCACCTGGTATCAGTCAGACCCCAGGGTGGGGGTATCGGGACAGACTTGGGAGCAGTTCAAGGGCATCTTCAAGAAGAAGTTCTTCCCAGATTCAGCACTCAGAGCCTTAGAGACGCAGTTCGAGAGCCTGGTCCAGGGGAGTCTCTCAGTGGAGGAGTACGCCGGGGAGTTCGGCCGCCTCGGTAGGTTTGTGGAGGGCTTGAGCGAGACGGCGAAGGCCAGAGGTTCCGGAAGGGCCTAGTCAAGGAGGTCAAGTCCTTGACCAAGGGCAATCGGGATGCCACGTTCGAGGAGACCTTGACAGGAGCCTTGCTAGCAGAGGATGATCTTGAGCTTAGGCTCAAGAGGGGAAGAGACCCATTTGGATGCAGCAGCAGCACGGGGGCCAGGCCAAGAGGCCCCACTTTCAGCATCAGCAGCTGAGGCAGTTTTAGCCGCAGCCGATTCAGCAGAGGCGAGTCCATCAGCAGCAGCCGCCGAGGCAGCACCAGCAGGGTCAGAGACAGGTTATCACTTGTGTCTACTGCAAGAAGCCCGGGCATGTCGCCAATGAGTGTCGGAAGAGGCTGGGCCAGTGCCTAGTGTGTTGTTCAGCAGACCACCAGATGAGGGAGTGCCGCATGGCACGAGCAGGCCCGGGAGGAGGAGCCAGGACAGCAGCAGGCCAGCAGAGGGGACCATCCCTGCCGACGCAGCAGTAGAGGTTCGTCCAGCACTAGCAGCAGGCCAGGGGAGGCCTGCAGGGGCGAGCTTTTGCCATGGCAGCAGAGGATGTAGAGGCGATCAGAGAGCTGATTGCAGGTTCGATCATTCTCGACTCCAGTTCAGCTTTTGTATTATTTGATTTCGGTGCTTCGCATAGCTTCATATCAGTATCTTTTACGATTTGACACGGTATCATAGCTGAATCGTTGCCTAGGACTTACAAGATCACGATCGGGGGTGGCAATATCCTCGTGAGTGATGTTTGTAAGGGTCGAAGAGTAGTTTTGGGAGGCCGTGAGTTGGAGGTGAGCCTGCTCGTAATGCCATTACCGAACTACGATATAGTACTAGGCATGGATTGGTTGAGCAGGCACCACGCCAGTATTGATTGCAGAGGGAGTAGAGTTCTCTTCAGAGCATCGGGGGAGCCAGAGTTCGAGTACTCCAGACGTCAGGCAAAGCAGAGCAGCGAAGTCTTTTGTGGAGTCTCGGTCGAGGAGCAGACGATTCCATACCCCTTGATAGCAGATTATATGGATGTTTTCCCAGAGGAGTTGCCAGGATTTCCACCAGACAGAGACATAGAGTTCTCGATAGACTTGGTTCCAGGAGCGGAACCCATCTCTCAGCATGTCTATCGGGTGAACAACAGCGAGCTGGTGGAGCTGAAGAAGCAGGTGGATGAGCTACAGGACAAGGGCTTCATCCGCTCGAGTTCGTCGCCATGGGGTGTGCCAGTGTTGTTCGTGCCGAAGAATGATGGGTCAGTACGCATGTGTATTGACTATAGGGCACTCAACAACCTTACTATCAAGAACAAATACCCACTGCCGCGGATCGACGATCTATTTGACCAGTTGAGCGGAGCTCGGGTATTTTCCAAGATTGATCTGAGGTCGGGATATCACCAGGTGAAGGTGAAGGGGGAGGATATTCCCAAGACCGCTTTCAGGACGCGATACGGGCAGTTCGAGTTTTTGATTATGCCGTTTGGGCTAACCAATGCACCAGCAGTATTTATGAAGTTTATGAACAAGGTGTTCCACCAGTATCTTGATCAGTTTGTGGTGGTGTTTATTGACGATATCTTGATATATTCCAAGATTGAGGAGGAGCACGAGAAGCATCTGCAGATAGTGCTGGAGATTCTCAGGAGGGAGCAGCTTTATGGGAAGCTCTCTAAATGTGAGTTCTTTTTGGATTGGGTGGACTTCTTGGGGCATGTGGTGACTGGAGATGGTATCTCAGTTGACCCCAAGAAGATTGTAGCAGTTGAGGCATGGGCAGCGCCGACTTCGGTTGCAGAGATCAGGAGTTTCCTGGGGCTGCCAGGATACTATCGGAGATTCGTGTAGGATTTCTCCCAGGTTGTAGAGCTGTTGACTCGGTTGACCCGGAAGGATGCTGGGTATGTTTGGTCAGAGGAGTATCAGGCAGCTTTTGATGAGTTGAAAAAGCGGCTTACAACAGCTCCAATTCTGACATTGCCTTCAGGATCAGGTGGTTTCACTATTTATAGTAACGCTTCAGGGAAGGGGCTGGGTTGTGTCTTGCAGCAGCATGGAAAGGTGATTGCCTATGCTTCCAGACAATTGCGTCCCCAAGAGAAAAACTACCCTGCCCACGACTTGGAGCTGGCAGCAGTAATTTTTGCTCTAAAGCTGTGGAAGCATTATTTGTATGGTGAGAGGGTGAGGATCTTCACAGATCATAAGAGCTTAAAGTATGTGTTCACTCAGAAGGAGTTGAACATGAGACAGCGCAGATGGCTAGAGTTGATGAAGGATTTTTATATCCTACTTCAGTATCACCCAGGGAAGGCCAACGTGGTTGCCGATGCCTTGAGTAGGTATCCGACAGCCATGTGTTTGACCATGGATCGGCATTTGCTTGCCGACTTGGAGAGTCTTAGGATTGAGGTGATCGTGCCCGGAGTGCAGATGCAGCTATGGGGGATACAGATTCAGTCAGACTTGGTGGAGAGGATCAAGTCAGCACAGTTTGAGGATATTGCTCTACGGTGTCTCCAGTAGCAGGTTCGAGCAGGATTGCTGGAGGGCAAGTTTTCTCTTGCAGAGGATGGTGCCTTGAGGCACGGTTCCAGGTTATGTGTGCCCAGCAGAGATATCAGAGAGCAGGTTATGCAGGAGGCCCACAGATCTCAGTACTCTATACATCCAGGTGCCAACAAGATGTACCGAGATCTGCGGGAGCATGTTCGGTGGTCAGGGATGAAGCGGGAGGTGGCTCGTTTCGTGGCTAGGTGTTTGGTCTGTCAGCAGGTCAAGGCAGAGAGATAGAGGCCCGGTGGATTGTTGCAGCCGCTGTCCATTCCCGAGTGGAAATGGGAGCATATCACGATGGACTTCGTTTCAGGATTGCCGTGTACTCCAGGAGGGAAAGACGCAATTTGGGTCATCGTTGACAGGTTGACCAAATCGACCCACTTCCTGCCATTCAAGGTGGGTACGTCTACAGAGAGGCTGGCGGAGTTGTATATACGGCAGATAGACAGGATTCACGGAGTTCCGGTCAGCATCATCTCAGATCGGGATAGCCCTTTTACTTTCCATTTCTGGAGGAGTCTGCAGACCAGCTTGGGCACTCAGCTCAAGTTTAGTACTGCATACCACCCCCAGACGGACGGACAGTCAGAGCGGACTATTCAGACCCTTGAGGATATGCTGCGGACGTGCGTCCTGGACTTTGGAGGTTCCTGGGAGGATCGTCTTCATTTGGTGGAGTTTGCCTACAACAATAGTTTCCAGGCCAGCATTGAGATGTCACCTTTCGAGGCTCTATACGGGCGTAGGTGCCGTACACCCTTATCCTGGGATGATGTTGGTGAGCGAGCTTTACTGGGGCCAGAGATGGTTGTTGATGCAGCCGAGAAGGTGAAGCTCATCAGGGACAGACTTCGCGTGGCACAGGATAGACATCGGCACTGGGCCGATAGCCACCGGAGGCCTTTAGAGTTTGAGGTACAGATTAGAGTAGGATTAGATTTAGGTTTGTTTGTTTATGATTTTGATCATATTTGTTTATTATTTTAATTAAGACCTTGCTTGTGATTAGGTCGGAGACCAGGTTTTCTTAAGGATATCTCCTACTCATGGTACGATACGTTTTGGTGGAGGCGGGAAGCTTAGCCCGTGCTTCATCGGCCCTTTCGTTATCAGCAGAAGAGTCGGTGACGTTGCTTACAGGCTAGACTTGCCGTCTGCACTTGTGGGGGTCCACAACGTATTCCATGTATCACAGTTGAGACGGTACGTGGCTAACCCTAGCCATGTGCTCGATCATTCAGAGATAGAGGTTGGGCCTTCTCTCAGCTATCCAGAGCAGCCAGTGGAGATTCTGGATCGACGGAAGAAGGTTCTGAGGAACCAGGTGATACCCTTGGTGCGCGTCGCATGGAGGCATCATTCTCCAGGAGAGTCGACCTGGGAGCGGGAGGATGAGATGCGCGAGAGCTACCCTTATCTTTTTGGACCGTGAGGTATGCTTTCTACCTTTCTCATCAGTTGTACTTCGCCTTTCAATTTCGAGGACAAAATTCTTTTAAAGGAGGTATATTTGTCACTACCACATTTCTAGTATAAGGGTATTTTTGTCATTTTTGGGGTAATTTAAATTTATTAGAATTTATTTGAATTTATGGGAATTTTTTTAGAAATTATTTTGGAATTGTTTGGACTAGGTTGACTTTGACTAGTGTTGACCCTTGTGGACCAACCTAGGAGCTAACCCTAGTTAGTATGGACTTGGTTAGGTTATGTGACTCTAGTCTAATCTAAGTTAATCCATAGTTTGGTCGTTAGACTCAAGTTAGTCATAGAATTAGATAAGTCATAAGTCATGACTTATGGTTTGAACCAATTAATAAAACAACTTAGCCATAGCCTATGTAACTTGGCCCAAAGCCCAAAAATTAGCAAACCCTAACCCTACTTGACTTGGCCGGCCACCCGATCCCTATTGGGATCATCACCCCATAAATACACTCCTAAAATCTAGGGTTGCCTCTTTCTTAGGAAAAGCTCTAAGTTCAAGGAGGTTAGTTTCTATTATATTTTAATTCCTAGAACTCCTTTCCTCTTCCTTTTTTTTTAATTTATTCCTTTAGGTCCTAATATGACTATTATTGCTATTGCTAAGGTCTCATCTCAGTTTGAGGTTGTTTTGATTGGATTGGGATATCAAGAGAGGAGCTCACAAAGAGGGGTTTTTCTTAAAAGTTCAAGCTTAGGTAACTCTCTCAAATCTCAATGAAATTTTGATTTCTTTTCATGATTAGGAAGCCCTAGGAGTCCCCTAAGTGTCTGCATTGGTGTCGTGTCGGGTTTTATGGGTTTCGTGTCCATTTGGACACGTATCAGAAGCAATATCTAGGTATTTGTCGAAATGCCCAAAAGGGGATTTCGATCTGGTTTTTGGAAAACCTTTGAATAGAAAATTAGGTTTTTGTATTGTTTATTGGTTTCTGTTGGACTGAGTTGATGATTGTATTATGTCGGGTCGTTTTGGACACGCGACACGCACGTTTCTGCACGCACAGCAGTCCCCTACTACTCGAGGGCAAATCCTCCTTGGACACGACACTTGGACATGAGATATTCGACACACACGTTGGGACAGACACTGACACGAGGCTCCCTAATTTTTACGAGTCCTCGTGTCGTGTCGGACACGTATTTGCGTGTGCACGTGTATTTCACTGTGTGGTTCAGTGCACAGGATTGGGTTCTGTTTTTATTCGATTTATATGCTTTTAATGGTATTTTCAATTGCTAAATAGATCCTAAATATCTTGTATAATCTCTATTTAATTAGACTTTACTAGTTGGATTAGTTTTGAAGGAGTTTTTGCTCGAATTAGGGTTGAACTGTGCATTTCTGATACATGGGTGATACTGTCCTGATACCAGTATTTTAATTAGTTCCTAAACCAATTAAACCCCTATTTTAGTCATTTTCACTTCTAATAATACCCCACATATTGCTGTTTTGGGTTAATGCCAGATTACATTCGAGATTGGGTTTTATAGTATGATATGGGATTTGGCAATATGTGATAGTTGACTGTAAAATGATAACTGATACATTATTTCCAGTTTTCTTTCCCAACTTATTGATCCTGGTTTAATTGCTATTATCATTGATTAATTCTTCCTACATGTTTGTTTGCATATATTAATGAAATATTTAGATTCAAATGGGTTTTGGGATGTGTTATGAGGATTTTGACATGTTGAGTTGATTTCAAAATTGGGCAGTGGCATATTAAACTGAGAATGGAATGCTAATTTCCTGAGAATGATTCATTACTAAATTGATTTCCTTTCCTATACACTGTCATATACACTGTTCTTGATTCTGAACACACCCCACAGTTATAGCTCACTGTTTTCATCATAAATTATCTAAAATTGTTGGGTTATGTTTTCCTGAGATTCATAGAAAACCTGGGACTGGTTTGGAATTGCTCACTGTCTTTTTTTCCTTTATGACTGAACCATTAGATTAACTTGTTTTCAAATATGAAATCTGGGAACACAACCTTGTGTTTTCCCTTATGTTCTCATGATAATTGGGAGCTTTCCTTGTGGTATGAACCTGACTAAGGACTGAAACCTGGGAATGTAGAATGTGGGACTGTTTTGGTATGAAATGGTTTCTTCCCCATTCCTGTACACCCTCACTTAACAGTCACCTTCACCCTCTTGACACACACTAGTACATCTGTGTTCCCTCTCTCTACATATATATTTATATATGATTTGAGATAGATATATTAGTTTCCTATATATATAAATGAGTGTATGTGCCTATATATATATTTTAGATATATATAGTGTATGGGTGATACATATGAAATAATGTATTATATATATGGTTGTGTGGTGATATGTATAGATAGCCTATGGGTATATTCTAATTAGATTATATATATATCAATGTGTATTGATTAGCTATAGAGGACGTCTTGCTAGATGTGTATTGGTAGGCTTGACATGGTATAACCTAGAATAGTCTTGTTAGAGTCTAGAATGACTTGTTAGACCTAGTTAGTTGGGTTTAGACTTTTTGACCGTAGTTGACCTAGTTTGACTAGTGCAGTTGACCAGAGTTGACCAAGGGTTGAATTTGGCCTAGTTTGACCTAGATTCATGTAGAATGTATAGTAGGACTTCTTTATACTATTCTGGACTTGTTGTGACTTGTGCTGTTCTAATTAGGAGCCAGACACCACTTCTCGGACAGTACTTTTCATATTGGACACTCAGATACAGGCTAGTACATTCTCTGATCATTTTATATCCTACTTAGAACTATTTCCTGCAGTAGATTACTTTACTTGTACTGTCACGTTGGTCACACGGATTGGTACTATATGGATCCCTTCTTGAGATGTTATCCTTAGGGAGCATCGAATACTCTATGTTCTGTGCGTTTCACTTACATGGCGTATCACTATGCTTCGTTGGTTCTTCGATTACTTGTGACATATACTCTTATGATCACAGAGTCTTCCTGGAATCCTTATCCCATTTATGGGTCTACTATGTATCACCCTTCGGGGGCTTACCACCCTTCGGGGGCTTATCACCCTTCGGGGGCCTTACATAGTATCATAACATAACCTGGCTGGATCCTTGTGTATTGATTGGAGGTACGGGGGAGTAGAAGTGGACATGTGAATAATACACCAGTAGTATCTTATCAGAATCATTCTATAGTGTCTTATCAGAATCATCACATGCCATTTACATGTCCATGTTGTACTCTGACTCACTAGCCACATGTTAGCTCTTTATTTATAGTAGATATTTCTATTACTGCTTTCTCTCTCTGTTTACATACTGCACTTCCTTCAGTACTTGCATCTTACTTTACTGTATGATTATATCTTCTAACCTGCTATGAATTTTTGAGATGTACTGTGCTCGCTCCTGTCCTGACTGGACCTGTTGAAATATTACAGAGGACGAGGAGGAGGCCTGCCTGGACACTTTTTACTGGGCAGCCTTAGATGACACCTGCGAGCTGGACCCTCATGAGGACCCAGCTCTAGCTGAGGATACCACCCCGATTGCTTAGTCTAGATTAGTTACGCTTATTATCTTTTATGTAGTCTTGAGGCATGTTTTAGCTAGACTTTATTTGGAGTTCAGAGTTGTATATATTCTTTTATTCTGTATCTGAAACCATATACTTCTGGATATTGCTGGGATTATCTTAGACTACTTGTCATCTATTTATTTCCTTGAGTTCTAATCCATATCGTGCTATCCCTTCCTTAGTTGTGATTGAGTTTTACTGCTATGTCACCCCCATTCGGGGAGTATAAACTGTTTAGAGATATATTGCTAGATGATTGTTGACCTAGGACAGCGTTCTACCACCGATACTGCGGCATAGGCTGGACGTACCCACGTCTCGTGCCCTTACTCTAGGGTGCGGGTCGTGACACCCTTGCTAGGAGGAACTTTTTGAGTTGTATTACAGTAGGCGAAAGGAAACTCTTTGTCCCCTGGAATTTGCACTTGTCGGACAGGTGCTGGCTGCTGAAGTCGCTGGAAAACTGACTGCCGATCTTCAGGCACTACTGATTTGTTATGGCAGCAGTTGATGATGACTTGAGTGCAACGATGTCCCGAGAGGGACTCATTGCATGCTGACGCTGCCATCTTGTGCTTGTGAGTAATCACATCACGTAAGTCGGTAGGAAGCTGATCTACCTTTACACCAAACATGTGAACTCGGGGATCCCGAGCGCACGAGTGCTTAGGCATCATGTTTGCCCCCTGATCCGTGGCTAGTAAAAATAATTGCTCTGGATCTTTAGAGGGAGACTTTAAAGACCCATCCTGTCCGTTAGCCCTGGTGGCCTGGACGCGGGTGGTTCTGTACAACTTTCCATCAGGCGCCGTGTAACAATTAACGGGGCCCACTGACAGTTAGCAACTTGGACAGTTGACTGGACTGGTTGAGCCCGCACTGCCCTAGACCTTTTTGACTTAGCGTCCAAAGGCGCATAGTAAAAAGAGTCCAAATAGATACATCTTGCATCTTTAGTGGGTCGTATGGCGTCGGGCCCGCATGAGAGGCGGTCGAACACAGAGCTTCCGACAAGGCCGCATGAGACGTCCTGTCTGTGGGCAGGATTGGTCTTCGTATGGACCATCTTCTTGCGGCTAGAGTTGGTTGCCGCATGGATCATCTTCCTGCAATAGGAGTTGGCTGTCGCATGAGTTGTCTGCCTACGGCCAGAGTTGGCTGTTGCATGGACAGACTGTCTATCTCCTCTCTGCGGCCTCCTCTTTGTTTGCATGGAGTTCCCTTGCGCCTTCAAAAACTCAGCATCGTAGTATTTTCCTCTGCTGGATTTGGAGACAGCGGGGTCCTCTGCGGTCGAAAACAGAGCCACAGGAGAGTTCTGGTCACCGTCTTGGGCTGTAGAAGGAGCTTCTTTGAGAACTTGGTCAGGGGCAACAGTTTTGTGCACCGATGTCTTGCGAGTCCTCTTCGGGTTGGCTCGCTTCTGAGACGGGCTGGCGCTCCCTTCAGAGAGCAATTCTTCGAAGGCTTGTTGGTCGAAACGGACCACAAGCATTTGCTGTATAGAGCCGAGCTTGGACGTGTCAGATTGCGTCACCAACTTCTCATCGAAAGAGAAGGAAGTCCCCAGCAGAGTTGCCATCATGTTTGCCATAAAAATTAACAACAGGTATTACAGAACACTGGAATTGATTGCAAACTCGCTTGTACAAAGAAGGGCCTAGAAAGAATGCCTAGGAAACAATATAAGTACAATTGTTTAGTTTTGATTCTGGGGGGTGACGGTGGAGGCTCGGGAAAGTGCTATCAACTCTGCCTTACTCCGTAGACTATTTGATGCAGTCTCTAGCTCGTGAAGATATTATTTTTTTCTTGAAGGTTGCCAGTCTTTTGCAGGGGTATGGCACCCTGTTATTTATAATAGGATGTATTTTGAGCCGCATAGACGGCTTAAGACCACGTGGCTGATTAGCACACGAAGACCAGCTCTTGGGCTGCCATCTATCGGTTTGTTGGAATTTTATTGCAGCAAATCTGGGTAGTTAAGGAATTGGTCAGATTGCCACGTGTCCCGTTGCATATAACATTCTCAGTCTTCGATCATGCGGGGTTGCATGAGACTCAAGCATGCGGCATGGATCACAATTACTCCTGGCTGCCTGTAGTTCTAGAAATTTTGGGGCCGCATGAGGTTCATGCGGCTTGGATGACGCTTTTTTGGCCGCATGGAGGCGTACGAACCCTGCTTTTGGACGACGTCTCACGTCTTATCTTTCTTATCGAAGTGTCAGAACCGTCATGTTTTTCCAGGACTTGTCAGCTTTATCAGTCGAACTGCTCCTCCTTGGTCACAAATTTTTCTTTTACAGCTGTTCGTCGATCGGCCGCATATGTCTTTGAACAGTTATACGGCTTTCCTTCATGCGGACCTGTTTGGCCCAAAGTACCTATGCGGTAATTTGTAATCCGCATGAACTCTATATTTTTCATGTTTCTATACTATTCAAGGTTGAGTAAAATACTAACTCATCCAATTGACTTAATGATCTTAGGTGCAGATTCTCATAAATTGATATTGATCTTATAAGAGTGCAAATGCATTTGGAAACTTGAGATATTATCCATTTTTTTGACATTTTTTCATGGAACAAAACATATAACCAGTCACTCCAATCCAACGTATCTGTTCCCCCTCCTATTCAAGGTTGAGTAAGGTACTAACTCATCCATATGAGTCTATGTCGAGAAAAAAATACTTTTAGTACATAATAGGAGAAGAAAAAAGGTTTTTCTTATTCTTACTTCCTATTCTTCATCGGTGATCAAATTGTAGAACAATTTCTTCTAGTAGGTAACCTTAATTTATTTTCCAGGTCTGCAAGTAAATTATCTCCTTGTACAATTGCCAAGATTTTTCTTATTCTTACTTCCCATTCTTCATCGGTGATCAAATCGTAGAACAATTTCTACTAGTATGTAACCTTAATTTATTTTCCAGGTCTGCAGGTAAATTATCTCCTTGTACAATTTCTACTATAGTTTGCCAAGAACCCATTTTATTTGCTTCAAGCATTAAGGATAACATAGCATATGGAAAGGATGATGCAACTCTTGAAGAAATCAAAGTTGCAGCATAGTTGGCCAATGCTTCCAAATTTAAGGATACCCATTTTAGGTATTCATTTTAACTTCAAAGTTTATAGTTTTAAAATTCTACAGTATTCATAAACGGCTCGAAACCATTGCTTAAAAAGTTGAAATCTATCGTATAGTTATTTGGAGTGCATTCATCTAAGACATCTTTAGGTGCTGCTATTGTAGTAGAGATTTTCTCAAGAAATGGAAGCTTCGAAGGTAAAGTAAATACCATTGTTATTAATGTGTTAGAAGATAGGTACACTGCTTTCATACCTTTTACTGGCTTACTACCCATCTTCAAAAGCAATCTTCAAGGAAAAAGAAGAAATAACCTGAACCTCCCTTTAAGATAATAACCAAGTAAAACAAATTGACTCATCTCAACGAAGTTTCTGTATTTACGAATAAACCATTTTCATTTAAGATTCATAGGCACCCTTCTAATTTCCAGTTCCTTCAGCGTGTTTATCTACCATTTTGATTCATATGCCTTGTTCTCCAATTGGTTCATGTCCCTAGTACCAGTTTATCTCTTCATCAATTTTTTGAATTCCACTGAACATATTAAATGTATAGGCTAGCATTCTGATACAACACCATTAAAGCCTTTATCCCAAATTTTTTGGGTCACTATTTGAATCCTGTTAAGTGACATCTCCTCTGTAGCTTTGACAGTTGCATCGGATAGTAACGATGCAACATGTCGCTACTAAGGGACGCCCCAATGTGTACTCCGTAAGGATTCATTTAATAGAGATTCGACACTGTTTTGTGCTGGCTTTCGACCGGCTATGAAATACAATAATAAGCACAACCCAAGTGGAGTTATAGGCTGGAGTTTTGACAATTGTAATATAATAGGTCTGATATTAAGTATAAAAAGAGTAATTGTCCGTAGGCATTCTCAGATTGCATGTAGGTTACGATATGTTTGACACTTCTACCTGTTAAAATATCCAGTATCTATCTGCGACCGACAGGACACACATGTCCATTTGTCTCCATACGTTTAAACTAATCTACATCAAGTACAAACCTTGTAACCTGTAACTAGGAAATTTTGTACCAATTTTGAAAAATAAGAAGGTAACTGGTTCTTGGCGGATCCAGACATGCTACTATATGTACAAATAAATCCACCAATGAAAAATATTTACCTTCAAAATTAATAATCTACACTAGTACCTGTCCGAAGATTGTTCGTAATCAATCGAGTTCTTTATGTAAATCAATGTTGAGACATGGTTGGTACCAGCTATAGTAATTTATATTGGGAGGAGGAAGAGTACGTTTTGGAATCAATGACTAGAAATTATTTAGAAACAAGTTACTAGTTTGAATTATCAGTCCTTCCTCCAGAACCAACAGAAACCTTCCTTACACAAGTAGAAGAACTAGTAAAAGAAAGGATGTGTCAGTGCCAATGTGAACAAAAGCAAGAAGCAACCAAATCCCAACCCCAGTTGGTTCATTTCCTACACCAACCTACCTACCAAGCACATGTTCAATATTGCTACCATGAACAATTAATCTCATCATTTTATTTTATTGTACCCCCAATTTCGGCCTTCCATAGAGTAGCACTAGATTGGAAGTGAAGCTTTGGTGGCATTTGAAGGACATTTGTATGTATTTTACTAATGTTAGAAACTTTCAGCACGTTTGTTACAATAATAATTTTGTGCTACACTCCCTTTATCCAAAAATGCACTGATACTCTCTATACTTCTGCACTCTTGTAGGATCACCTATATTTTCTTATATTCACTGAAGTATGTGCTCAGATCTTTCATGGATTAATCTTCGCCCTCCTGTCATTGCCAGAAGACTTGTCATCTTTTGTCCTTTTATTCCGGACATCCATAGAGTTATAGGTTATGGCCATTTTAGACTATCTTAGGAAAAATCTTCATTCTCCAATTACAGTCTCAAGCCCTAGTTGGATTTTGGTTGGCAATCAATGTCTTAGGAAACATATTGGTTTAGATACAATATTTGGTTGGTAATCAATAATTAAATATTATCAATGTATATATGGTTGATTTCAACACTAAGGACATGGAGCTAAAGGATACAAAATTTCCTAACGAATAGCTGAAGTCCATACCAATGACATGAAAAAGAAAGCCCTGTAGGAGTATAACCTCAGTTTTAAGGAGCATCATAGTGTATTGCAACATTTCACTCTGCATATTCAAGATAAAAGCTTCAAACTTTTTTCTCAACACCACAAGTTATGTTGAAATATTAGGCCCTACAAAATACCAGTTTTTTTCGCTCAATGAATCTTGATTGTAAATTCAAGATTCCAATATACTCTTATTTTTGGTACAATAAGGCCAAACAAGTGCCTGCAACACCATTTAAGTTCAGTTCAAACTGTCTAAAAAAGGAGACAAAAATCACTACATTTTAAAATACCCTTGAACACACTCTTAACCATTTACCAAGGCCTAGGATTGATACTACCTATCACTGATACATTTTCTTTTTTGAGTATTAGCAACTGGACACACAGGTCCTCTGGTTCATGATACATCCCTATACATTTTCTTCCATGGCCATACTTTCTCTATCAAATTTGTATGTCCATGTTATTTTTTTATGTTATACTTTTTTTTTGAGTATCAGTAGATTATTTAGTTGACTATCATTTGTCTCAAACATTTGTTGACTACGTCCATTTTGACCTTACTTTTGTTAAGGCATTACTTTCTTTTTTTACTATAAAGTGAAACTGTATTGACAATTTTGTAATACGTAGTTCAATATCTATATAAGAACATGTATGGAAGTATTGATAATTTGTGTTCTTGTTCTCTCAGGAACTCATTGAAAAATGAAGGTTGCATGCTGTGAATAGGAGAATGTTATGGATATGGGAGAGATGTGCTCCGGTCTGGTTTGCTACTTTTTTGGTTTCATTTTGTATGGTTGGATTATATTTTGTGGTGACAAATGATGGATGTTTGTGGTTTGGATGTTTAAGTGGTATGGAAACAACAAATGTGGGATATGTGTACTTTGTGGTTGTATTATGTTGTGGTTGGACAAGTGAAAAATACATGTGGTGGAATGTGTATTGGAAGTGTTTGTTATATGAACAATACAGTTTGTTAATATAAATTTTAGGTTTTATAGTAATTTGATATATGTAGCTTCTGGATTGATATTATGTGTGTTTGATTAATATTATATATAATTCTTGATGGAATTTTGGCAAGCTTCTCTTGACGGTACTTTGGATAGCTTCTCTTAACGGTTGTCAAACATCAATTTTAATTCAAATCATGTTGCATAATAGTTTGTGAATAAATGCTTTTCTTGACGGCTAATAACTGTCACCTAGGCCTGAGTCAAGAAAAGTTTTCGCCTACAATGACCGTTTCTAAAAACTGCTATCTTGACGGCAAAAAATAGTCAAGAAAAGTACTTCATATGACGGCCAAAAATCGTCAAGAAAAGCCCTTCCAGCGACCGTCAAAAAAGAGGGGGCCCTTTTCTTGACTCCGACCTACTTGACAGATCCGCAACCGTCAAGATAATCATTTCTTGACGGGGAATCACCGTCAAGAAAAGCCCTTATTCTTGTAGTGCAAAACAACTGGGAGTTGATTATCTAAAAGCTTACGACGATTCCAAGCTAATAGTTAGTCAAGTCCGAGAGGATTATGAAGTTCGTCACGAAGATCTCATCCCCTATCACAGAGCAACAATCGAGTTGGCATCTACTTTTGCTGAATTATTCATCGAGCACGTGCCTCGACTACAGAATATAGAAGCAGATGCTCTAGTCGGTCTCGCTGCTTCCTTGACTGTCTCCTCCAATACTCAGCAGTTGATCATAGTGTCTGGTCGAGAACTATTTTGTGTAAAAATTGCCTTGCATATTCATCACAGTTACACAACGAAAAAAAACGTCGATGTTAAAGACTGGAGATTTCCTTTCATAGACTACGCCGTCTATGGAATCCTACCCGAGGGCCCAAAAGAAGCAGTGTCTATCCAAAGGCGATCCCTCAGATTTACTACGACACAGCTACCAAGATGCTATACCGACGCTCTTACGACGGGTTACTGTTACGACGTTTATCAGACACAGAAGCCAAACATGCACTCCGGAAGGCTCACGATGGAGTTTATGGTGCACATCAACTAGGCCCCAAATTGCAAGATTGCCTCAAACGAATGGGTTATTATTGGCCCACAATGATTGCAGATGTTGTTGAATATGCACAAAGTGTAGAGCCTGTCATTTCCACATCGATTTTATTCATCAACCCTCGGAGTTTCTACACCCGATGGCAGCATCTTGGCCTTTTAAAGCTTGGGGCATGGACGTCATAGGACCAATCAATCCGCCATCTTCCATAGGACATCGGTTCATCCTAGCCATAACCGATTACTACTCCAAATGGGCGGAAGCTATATCGCTCACCGAAGTGAAGACGTCAAACATGATCAGTTTCATCAAACATCATGTTATCTACCGCTTCAGCCTACCTCGCAGGATCATCCATGATAATGGTCCACAATTCACAAGCCATGCATTCTATCGGTTCTACGATAGGAATCAAATCCAGAACGTAGCCTCTACTGCCTACAATCCAGCGGTAACGGGCTACCATAAGTCTTCAATAGAACCATCATAAAACTTCTCAAAAAGTTCGTGTCTTCAAACAAGCGTGATTAGAATGAGAAGCTCGGCGAATGTCTATAGGCCTATCGTACAACGGTCTGGACTCCAATAGGCAGTACGCATATCTCTCTGGTTTATGTGAGTGAAGCAGTTCTTCCCCTAGAAATCCAGATTCCTTCTCTTCGAGTAGCATTAGCCAGCGAGTTGACTACCGAGGAAAGCTACCGTCTGCGACTCCAGGAGCTCGAAGCGCTAGACGAAAAATGCTTGTTAGCTCAGCAGCACATTGAGCTATACCAAGCACGCCTTTCCAGAGCCTTCAATAAAAAGGTGAAGGAAAGAATCTTCCAAGTCGGTGATCTAGTCTTAGCAGTGAGAAGGCCAATGGTCACGACACACAAAACGAAAGGAAAATTTCAGTCTAAATGTGTAAAACCCCTAAATTTCTACTATATTTTTTTATCGATTTTGGAACTGATTTAAAATTTTTGTATTGTACGTCGCGTAGTCGTATTGTACGTTGTGCGCAAACGACGTATTTCGTAATTGCTCGTCGAGTACGAATCTGGACGAGCGTACATATTTTTAGAAAAATATTTTAATTTTAATTTTTATAAGTTCAAAATAATTTATATAATAAATACTTTGCTATCATACAAGAATTGCTAAGTTTGTTCTTTACATTTTAAAAGAGCCTTCAACTACTAATAATAAATAATATTTTTATTGTATACTAGAAAAATATATTATGTAAATATTATTTGTGCATACATATATCATAATTATTTATTACCTTATTTTTAAATAAATGGTGTAATTTTTGAAATTATTATTATTAGTATTTTTGGAAAACATATTTTCAAAATATTTGTGACAATTTAAATTTTGATTTGATTCCATGGATACATTTAAATAGTAAACTAATATCTATATTTGAAATTGATTTGATTTTAAATTAAAAGAATTTAATTAGATTTAATTGGATTTAGATTTGGATTGGATTGATTGATTTTAATTAATACATGAATTATCTAATTTGGGTTTTAAATCTTTTCCTAATCCTATCCAATTGGGAATTTCCACATCCTATAAATAGGCAGGTACTCCTCCAATATTTTCTCCACAATATTCTTCCACAAATTCCACAAACGTGCAGTGCATCGTGTCCGTGTCCCATCCACTACCTATTTTCTTTTACAAATACATTAATCCCTTCGTGTCCGACAAACCCGGACACTTTCTTAAAATTTTTCTTGTGTCCGTGTCATGCAGGACACATGACCCCAATCCCTAACTATAAACCTAACCCTAGTTTCCCTGTTCTAGCCGCCGTCGTACCTCGCCCACCAAGCCGAAATTCTCGTGGCAGTAACCTCCTGCCACAACCCGACACTGCCTACCACTGCTCACCGGACATCTGTCTTCCCGGCCTTGGCTACCCAGCCACTACCTACACCGCCACCTGACCTCCCCGACACCACCCGCAACACCACCATTAGCGCGACCACCATGGCCATCCCCTAGCAAACCACCACGTCACTGTTCCAGCCAACCACGAATCACCACCACCGTCCCCACGGCCACCGCCGGAGCCCCAAGAAAAAACCCCCGACCACCTGCAACACGACCCAACGCCACCACTAACAGACAAGCGCCACCGTGTGCCGACAGCCCCGACAACCGCTGCCACCAAAATTCCTGACTATAATCACCCGACAGAGACCCAGAACCACCACCAACCTATCTCTCCGCCTACAACCCCGCCACCACGGACATCGCCGCCGGCGCCGCCACCAAAAACCCACCAGAACCCCCAAATTAAACCCTAAACCTAAAACTCACCTCCGCCCGAGCATGACGAGTCCCGTGCCGCTTAGCCGTACCGCCGCCGGCGTGCCCTGATCGGACCGTCGCTCCACCTCTCTGCAGAAGCCGCCCTCTTCCGGCGCTGTGCCGTCGCACGCAGCCGCCGTGTGTGCCCTTTCTTTCTTCCTCCGCCTGGAAACCCCGCGCGCGACCGCCGGACCAACCCCTAGCCGTCCAGCACTCGAGTCTGCCCGGACCAGCGCCGGGTCGTGCCACCCGCCTGCAATCGCACGCCCATCGACGCCGGCGAGCCCATCCTCCACTCGCAGCCGCCCTCTTCCGCCGAGCTCCACCCAAGCGCCCGGCCGACCCTCCGTCCATCTCTCTCTCGTCCCCGCTCTCTTTATTTCCCCCTCTCTCGATTTCTCTTTCTCTCTCTTCCTATTCTCTCATTTACTCTCTCCCTCCTCTAATAAAATTTCTCTGATCTTTTCTCACTAAGTCTCTGAGAACGAGAACATAGTACCTTATTATTATAATTATAATTATTATTATTTTATATTTTCATTAAAATAGTATATGATATTAATACTTTAAAATTATGATTGCTGTATATATTATGTTGTTATTATTATTATTAGAACTTTCATAGTGAATATCTGTAACTTAAATTATTAAATATATTTTATTGAGATGTATTTTTGGACAAATGTTTATATGAAAGCATGTGTACTTTACGACAACTGTATATTAGTTATTATACCTTATTAATATTAGTATTATTTTTGTTATTTTATCATAGGTATTATTGTTATTTGTAAATAAATTTATTTATTAATATTTTCATAGTATGCTAAATATGTATACTAAAAAGTATTGCCAAAAATAGGTTATCCGAAAAATATGGTTTTCTAGAATATTTATCTAGAGTATTTTTATCAAACATCGTTTCTGTCAAAAAAAAGAAAAAGAAAAAGAGAATTTACAAACTTAGTATTTTTATCCAAAAATGATTTTTCTTAACTGTGAGTATTTTTCTTATACTTATTTTGACTTATGAAAACTAGTTTTAAGAATTATAAATATTTTCTAAAACTCGTATATATATAATATTTATCAATTATTTCTTTGATTTTTCTCATGTCCGTATCCAGTCCTATTATTCCTATTCCTTCGCCCAATTCGAGATTACCTTATGTCCAACCTAACCAATTTGACCCTTCTGGACCCAATGGAACTGTCCGTGCCACCATCAGAGGTCTTCTTGTGTAGTTGTGACATCAAAGGCAGATTTTATGCTAGCTTGATCATTTCACCACAGCGGGCGTCCTACCAGGCAAGACACCTTGCCATTTGTTGTTTACTTATTTTAGCTCATATTTCATGCATTATTTATTTTCTTTATGCAAAATAAACTGTGATACATGACATAACCTGTTAGAACTTATTGTTCATTTATATTTCCTGCTATGTATTATTTTTTTTACACATTAAACCTAGATTTAAGGGACCACCTTGTGTGTTGCATTCATTGGCCTTGACACGTTGTAACACGAAGTTGTGTGTCACATGTAGAACATGGACATGCGTGACTGGCTGGCCACCGGTGCGTAGAAGTCGTGCGATAGAAATAACCGCTAATAGAGGTTGCATGCTAGTTTGACTTATCGGTTATAGTGGTTTTGTGTTGTGGATACAACACAGTAGGCATTAGACAGGGAGGACAATTCATTAGCGTATGGGCTTCGATGCACTTTTCCTTTTGTAACCCATGAGCTCCGCCGGAGACGCGGGTCAGCTTACCCAAGATTACTGACGGCCACTGACGTTCTGCGGAACGTTATGCTCTTATTGATTGGGCCTCTAGTGCCCCAAGGGGGGACCATGACGATCCTATTCAGCCAGGGCCTATGCGTAGGGAGGATTATTCTTAACTACATTTCACTTAGAACGGTTAGGCACCTTTATCCGTTAGGTACGAGTACTTTTGGTTTGGGTACTTGTATCTGACCGTGGCTTGGAACCATAACTTGTCGCAGATTAGTTCGTCACATCTTGTCCTTGTTTGGTTGTAGGTGTGACTTACTACTTCGATGAGAAGGTATTGAACCTTGTTGGGGTCCGGATACCATATTGGATTCATAACATAGAAAGATACGTCACCGTGAATTAGTTTACCATCTCTTGTCCTTGTTTGGTTGAGGGGATGGTACGCTCGTTCAATAGGTGTGTATTGGACCATGTTATAAATTCAATTGACTTATTTATTTGAGCAATATTTATTCAGTTTATATGGCATGATATTATGTATCTTGTTACGTCCCTCTGAGGACCTGGTTATCTCTCCAGGTGTGTGTTATTGTCTTTCCCAGGTGCTCTAGCTCTAGCCGTGATCCGCTCTATTTCTTCGAGGATGATTGCACTTTGGATCGTCTTCGCTTCGCTCACCAAAATCTTTCTTTTGCTTATCATGTATTTTTTTTCATAGTTGGTAGTGGATTTCTCTCCGCCCAACTACATGTACCAAATGACAATTTCATAGTTGGTTATATGATATCTTCTATTCATTTATATTGTGTGGATGAGATTAGTTATGGTTCTACTGCATTTTCCAGCTTATGTATTCATATGAGGTTTCCATATATTGGAGTGTACTTCGTATGAATACAGCTGGCATGTCTACGTTCCTAGTCCTACGTATTTTGGGACTGGGGCGTTGTCACGACCCGCACCCTGTGTAGGGGCACGAGAAGTGGGTACGTCCAGCCTACGCCGCAGTGTCGGCGGTAGAACGCTGTCCTAGGTTGCTAACTAATCTCATGCAGTGTATATAATGTACTTGCCAAGATCTCAACTCCGAAGGGAGGATAAGTAAAAGATATGATATACTCAATCACAGTCTAAGCACGATAAGATAACACAGAAATCTAGATACCAACTAACAACAACAGAAATTAAACTACTAAAATAATAACAACAATGTCTCAAACAAACTCTAATACAACTCAATATCTCAAGTTTAATACAACAAGCTCAAAACATGAAAGCTAAGTAAGTCTACTAGCTAACTCCTGAATCACTCCTGAGAGTCGGAACCAAAGGTAGCTAATCCCTCGCCAGGTCCATGGTAAGTAGGGCATGTGTCGTCAGGAGTATCATCTGTAATATTTTCAACAGGTCCAATCAGGACAGGAACGAGCACATCTCATCTAGAAATCCCAAGTAAATGACAAAGACTATAAAGCAGTTTTTAGACAGTTATACAGATGAGCATGGCAGTTTTATACAGATAATGATGTAGAGAAACAGTGAGGGTACAAGGGAAGTAAAGTAACTAACAAGAGAAGAAATCATGGCAAAGAAGACTGTAGTAAACTAGCTGAACTAGAATAACATGGTATAAGTCCAGACAGTATAAAATGTAATCCCAGTATGAGTCCAGTCCATATAATCCAATACTAGATGATTCCAGTACAGATGAGTCCAGTAAAAATGAGTCCAGAAGTGATCCATGATTCCAGGGTAAGTCCAGACTATACTCTAACAGTGTGTTTTAAAATACTGAGATCAACATGTAAACGGCTAGGGGTAATCAGGCACATCGCACACTCGGCCAAGTGTGGGATGGCTAGCATTCCAGAATAGTTCCAAGGGAGGTGGTTCCAGATTTTAGGTATGTTCACATGTCTACTCAAGTATTTCCCCGCCCACAAATGAATCTATAATCCAACACTACAACCAGTATGAGTCCAGCCAATGATTCCAGAAATGATTCCAGTAGGGTGATGCCAGTATTGATTCCAGATATAGAGGCCAGACATGAATAAATGAGTGTCACATGTAATGGGTCCAGCAATACCAATCGTGTTTGTACAGAGAATCACATATAGCTAACTAGAACTGAAATACAGTAAATGACAAGTAATGAAAGAACTATCAGAGAATGTACTCGCCTGACACTCTGGAAGAGTAGTGTAATATCAGATGTCTGTACCAGGGTCACAATGTCCTAAAATAGAGCAATACAGTTATGACATGTCTAATATGAAGGTAAATGAAATCTACAATGCAATCTATATAAATTCTAAGCCAATCTAGGTCAAAGTCAAACTTGGTCAACTCTACAGTCAATCTAAGTCAAATCAAGTCATATTAGGTCACAGGGAATCAAACTAAGTCAAATAGAGTCAAACAAGGTCAAACAAGTCAAGGTTAGTCAAATCTAGGTTAAAGTCAACTCTTGGTCAACACTCTAATCAAACTAGTCAAATACTAGTCAATATGATCAATCTGGGTCAAGTCTAGGTCAAACTTAGACCAACTAAGGTTTTGGTTAATCATATACTAGTCTGTAAGATAATTAGGTCAATGGCCAACTCTAACTCAAACTCTATAAGGCTAACATGTCTTTGGATACCAAGGATTTTATACCACAAAGCTAAGGCATAACACATCTCCTATACAAGGTATATCATACAAAATATATATATAGCACAATACCAACCTTAATCCTGTAATCAAGCTAATCCCATTCTCCAACTCAAGTCATGACTCAACTCTAAGTATTCCACTTAACCCCATACATATCTTAATTTATATAGGACTACCCATATAACTTAGGTTACTATTTACTCATATAGGTTAAACCTAACCAACTAGTCATTAGGCTAAGGTTTAGTCAAATCTTAGTCAGCTAGTCCTTCTAAGACCATCTAAGTCATTTATAGATCAATTAGGTCATTTCTAGGTCAAGGTTGACCTATAGTTGACTTTGGTCAACAATGGTCAACATTGGTCAACTTGCTAGTCAACCTAGGTCTACTAGTTAGGGTTTAGTCAAACTAGTCATTCTAGGTTAGTTCAAGTCAAACTAGGTTGATTAGGTCAAGTTTGACCTAAGGTTGACCTTGGTCAACACTTGGTCAAACAGGAGGTAAACTAGTTAAGTCATGGGTATTTGGTTAATTAGGGTTAGCCCTAATGGCCATAGGCTAATAGCTATAGCCCATAGGCTAGTAGCTTAGGTCAACTAGTTCTAGGTTTACCTATATATATATATATATATATATATATATATATATATATATATATATATATATATATATATATATATATTTTTTTTTTTTATATATATATACATACACTATATAATGTAAAACCTATATATATAGCCACTATATATAAATACCCATATACCCCACATATATATATAACCATATATACACACTACAATATATATATATAACATATATACATACATAATGTATATGTATAATATACCTAATATATATTACATACAATATATATATAGAGAGGGAAATAGAGAGAGAGAGATGTGAGAGAGAGAAAGAGAGTGAATGAGAGAGAAGGACAGGAAGGGAGAGGGGTTCCTGTTCCTGGAACCAGGAAGCCCAAACACACACACACAATAGCATATATACATACATAGGTATATATATACATATCTACCCAAATACACAACCATTTTCCCTCAAATTTTGTCCACACTCACACATACATATATACTATATATATACATACTAAAATACACCAGTCCAATGTATAAAACATATAAAAATAGGTTTTGAAATCCATTTTCAAAAACTGGAAAATAATCCTAAAACTGGAAAATCAGGACTGTTCACTCGAAACTATGCAAACCCAAATTCTCACACCAACACGAGCTAAGACCCAAATCCCTAGGTTGGTAAAGGTAGGGTAGGGTCCACTCTAGTGTCCTAGGTGCCTGAGACACGACCACGACACGACACAACGTGTCCACGAGTCGAAAATCAAAAACAGGTAAATTCTAGGGTTGGTATCGGCTGATGTTCCTGTGTCTCGTACTCATGACACAGGACACGTGGGATCTCGTGCACCTAGGGGTAGGTTCGCCTAGGGGTCTACTAGGTATCCCAAAACCTAATTCGTGTCCAAGTGTGTCCGTGTCCGAGATACGAAGGCGTATCAGAGAGGTCTGAAATGTGTGTGCTGTGCCAGTGTACGACCCGTGCGAGTGGATTTTCTCCCTCGACACGACACGTCGTGACACAAGACTTTAGGGGTGTCTTGTCAGACACTGCCCCTAGGTCTGTGCCAAGTGTCACGTGTCCACGTGTCGTATCGTGTCCATACGAGGGGTCTGGTAGCAGGGGAGCTACGCAGGGCCTCGTGCACAAGTGTCGGGGGTTCGTGTGCCTCACACGTGGCACGTGGGGCCACGTGCCCGTGTCAGGTGGTAGGGTAGGTGACTAGGTATGTGTCCGTGTCACTGTATCGTGTCCACAACACGCGTGGACACGATACAAAATATCAAACACCTACGTGTTTACAGTGTGCACAGTGTTTACAGTGTGTTAGTGTAGTGTTTTGACAGTGGGTTCGTGTCCAGTTTTGGACACGAACAGTGTCCAAAGTGTGCTCAGCCAGTGGGGGATGTGACCTAGGGATCTAGGGCTACCCAAAAGTCAAATTTGTTTCACAAGAACACAACACAAATTTCTAAGGGGCATTACATCAAACACATGGTTAAAAGCCTAGATATGTGTCCGATACGGACACGAAACCAAACCTAAAATTTACCAAACTTAACCCACATCTAGGGCAGACCTGCATGCATGCATTTATGAAGAAAAATCACTACATTACATAGATAAAAATGAAAATACCTCTATGTGCTAGAAATCAAGAAAATCAATATAGAGGGGGGGCTTCACTTCAACTTTGTGATGTCCAATACCTCAAAAACTCCAACTTCTAGTCTCTCCTAGTTCCTTTGGTATGTTAGGGTTCCAATGCAAAAGATTTGCGGTCAATAGGATCACTAATGGTGAAGTTATGTAGGTTTGAGCATTTGTGGTTTTTCAAGTTCATGAATTTGTAAAGAGACATGAAATAAATTGGGGTGGTGATATATAGGGGCTTGGCATGGCTAGGGGGGTCCTTGGTCGGCCAACATGTAGGGGGTGTCCTCCAAGTTACTTACAAGCTAAGGTAAAGACTTTGGGGTAAAGGGTTGTGATATTTGGAGTAAATCAAGGAAAATATCAATGGAATAAATATCTAGATATTTATCCTACTTTAACCCAATGTAAATATCTATCCCCTAATCATTCTAGGTTAGTAGCTAATCTCTAGATTAGGCTAAACTTGGTTAGGGACTATCATGACACTTAACAATAATTAAACAATAATAAAAACACATAAATCTAAATAATTCCAAATAATTCCTAGAAATTTACCAAAATACCCTTTAGGCTAAAAATCACTAATTTGGTGTTCTAAGCCTATGGCTAAGCTCTCATGGTCATGGCAACTTCTAGGTTAGAGAAAACTAGGGTTTACACTAAGTTATACTAACCAAAATCACAAAGTCATAAGTCATGCCTTAGAAAATGGTTTAACTTAACTAAAATCACCAGAAAATCATACCATGACTAAAATACCACTAATAAATAATAAAAATAATAAATTTTTAAAAATCCCCAATTTCAGAAAACAGGGTGTTACAGGCGTTACAAAATGGGAGGGTCCTTTCATCATAGAATCAGTATATTCAAATGGTGCGTACCGACTAACCAAGCCTGATGGTGACTTGCTCATGATGCCTATCAATGGCAAGTTCCTGAAGAAATACTATATGTAACCTTTTTTACATAATGTTCACATATGTTCAGTCATGTAAATGTACAGTACGATGTTTATGTGATTCGAAAAATTATCTAACTATTATCCGTATTTCAAGAGTCTTGAATACGCCTTGGATAATAGGTCCTCTAAGATATTTCTCCAGTAGAATCATTCTCATTTTTGACTATGTCCAAACTCGTCTTGACAAAAATAAGTCACGTCCCTATTACCTCTGAATTGTTTTCCGACAATTATTCCCTCAGTAGAATGATTAAAAAATATTTTGCCATGTCCATATAACCTCTGAGCAAAGCATTCATCAAGGAAAATCACGTCCATATTACCTTTGAATTATCCACTCCCACCTAATGTTATATATCTTTTCATGTCCATATTACCTCTGGTCAGATATAGAACATCCCCTGCTATTACGTCCATATTACCTCTACTAGCAGCCTCCTTCAACTTATTATCTATATTCAAAAAACTTGAATATGAAACGGATAATAGGTCCACATCAAAATTCTCCAGCAGAATACCCACCAGAAATATCCTTGCTACGTCCACATTACCTCTAGTTTTGATATTTTACAAAACCACATTGACTTTGAAAAGATTCTCTATTCTTTACTTGAACATCTATCAAGAGACGAAAAAAAGGTACAAGAGTTGTGATGGCTGAAAAAACACAGTTACAAATAAAGAATCTAAGGGATACATAGGCGATTGATGTTGTCCCTTAGAGCTGCGATTTTGGCTTCAGACTTCGTGATAGCTCGACGACACGCCTCTTCTTGACGAGTAGCTTCATCCTGGAAAAGGATCAGACTCAGATGCTCTTCCTCAAACTTCGTCAGCTGTTCTTCTAAATGGGCAGAAGTTGTGACAGTCATGGAAGCCTGAGCCAAATAATCCTCCTACTCAGACGTTGCCGTCCTCAAATTGGCTTCCAGTTGGGCGATCTCATTCTGGATCTGTGTAATGTGATTATACTTCTTGATAATCTGCGCAGCCAGTTTATTCTTCGAGGCAGCACGCGCCTCACTTGCAGAATTGAACTGGCCATAATGGTCAGCTAATTCGTCGATCTCTCGAACGAGGGCATCCTTCCTCGCCTGGAAAGTAGCCTTCTCCTCCGCGAGAGCCGTGATTAAAGCCTCGACTTCTGTGCAGAACAGTGATGTCGGGCTCCGCTATTTGGTATCCCAAAACCTGGCCACCTGACCCTCCAGGTCATTCAGAACTTTCCTCAGAGTATCGGCCCGCTCTTTATAACCGTCAATGCTCTAGAGGGCCGCCACTTGGCATTCGGCAACATCCTTCACATGGCCAAAGGCAGTATTCCGATTCAGGACTCCAGGAAGCTTTACTTTCAGAACAGAGTAGAAAGCTTTGATAACTTCCTGGACCATCTCGTCATCTTCAGGGGAGGTCGTCGGAGAGAAAGCTTGGAGAGTTTCTTCCGCTCCAGGAAGGGATACCTGACAAAAAGCCAAACCTGATAAGAAAATAATATATACATCAGTAACCAAAAATAGAGGAAGGAAAATACGAAAGAGTTGTAATTTTGTACCTTTGGCTTGCTTAACTCCAACCTGGGCTACGCCAAAAATCTTGGCTTCAGGGAAACCAAGAGCAGGCCCAGACTGCTCAAGAAAAACAATATCAAGGCCCTGAACAGCATCAGGCTTGATATCTTCCACAATCCCATCCAGAACGGGAGCAAATTCAGCAACATCTCCATTAGTAGGCTGTTCAACCTCTCCTTCTGTAGTCGATACCGGCTCACTAATAGCTTACTCCATACCAGCAAATTTGGAAGAGCCAGGGACAACTTCTGTCCCTTCCCCAATGCCTGGGGCTATCTTTGCAAGTGGTCCCTTCTCCTTGTCTACAAAGGAACATACAGTCGTGATCAACCTCACGAGGAGCACGCAAAATCAAAGTCAAAAAATCTCATCGGAAGAGATGTGCAAAGATAACGTACCCGCAGGAGGATGAACCGATTGGACTTGATTTTCATCCAACTCTTTCATCGCAGCTCCTATTGCCAACATATCCCCTAAAGATATTTCGTAGAAGGGACTAATCTTTTGATCACCGTCATGGTCTGGGCCTTCGACCTGATCTTCCCGTCGCTTAAGTCTTACAGCCGAAGAAGATTCGCCCTCATCAATCGGTCGAGGACGAGCAGGGGACACTATCATCACGTCTACCTCCTCAGACAAGGAGGTACCGGCCTCAGCTGCAACTTCGGGGTCCTGTGCAAAGGACAAATGCAAGTGTGAAAAAGCTTCTAAAGGCTTGACCAGAACGGTCTATGGAGCCTAGGAAGGGATCTACCACCCGAATGGCAACGGCCTGCAATACCGTCTGCCGAGAAGACCTTCTAGGAGGAGGCGAGCCGGCACCCACGTCCACAACCTTCTTCCTCTCCCGGGAAACAACCACCTTCTTCCATTTTGGCCGTGGCACGAGCTCGGTGGAAACCTTCCTCTTATGAGGAACAACAGGAAGAGGTTCTTCAGTGTCATCTCTCCGAGGCGCTGCAGTGGTAGGCTCCTTAACGACAACTCTCTGCTACGGCGCTGCAGCCGGTTCAACTGTGGGTGTGGTGCCTTCCTTTCTGCTACTCCCCATTGCACGCACTCGTCCTATATCAGCAAGGGTAGAGGAAATCTTGGTCCCCGATATAAAACTATGCTCACGGTCATACCAAGAAGGAAGGGTATTGACCTGAATATAGAACTTAGCAGCAGTAAAGAGCATGTAGGTGTCGGGTTTATCTTCGGGCAAGGTAAAAACTGCCCCTGTACATCCAGCATTATAGTAGTCCCATGCACGTGCCCCGTCGATCAGACTCCCTATCGACTGGAGATGAGGATTGGGATTGCCCAAGAGAAGCTGGCTATAGTCGAATTGTCGTACAAAGCGACTTGGCAAATAAGGTTCCAGGAAAGTGTGGTTCTTATTCCTAAATACCAGATGGGAAGGCCTAATAGATTGGAGCCAACAAAATGCCCTAATAGGAAGGCTAGTAGTAAGTGCTCCCTCATCTACTAGGGTGTCTCCCGTGCGACCACTGCCAGACGAAGGCGATACTCTGAGGAATTCATAGTTCTACAGAAAACTCAAAGCCCTCCTACAAACAGGCACCCCCGTAATAGTTCAATCTGTGTCTCTGAACCTCCGAAGGAAGGCATCTCCCGCCAAATATTCTGCCATCAGCCCAGCGTTCATCAATCTGGGACAATGCTGCACCAGCCACCCCATCAGATAGTGGAAGGGTAACTCAGTCCTAGCAAAGTCCTTTCTGCACAACAAAATATCGTAAACCCCGTTGGATGGCACAGACCATCGCTGGAAGTAGAGCAAGTGGGCGTCCAAAGGCCAGCTTTACAGCCGGAAGTATCATACCTTGGCTGATTCTCTCAATAGACCCTGAACCACCAGGGACTACATAGTCACGAAGCCATATCATCATGAAAGCGGCTAGCACCGCCTTTTCTGACATCTTGAACTCGGCTTGCCTAAACAAATAATAAATTGAGGAGTTTTCCTCAGGATCATCACTATCTTCGGCATCCGTAGCTCCGTAATCTGCCATCAGCTGCTCTATCTCAGAGCTCGTCAAGGGCTTGCGAGACGAGAAGGAGACTGGGCCATTTCCCCTTCTCTGGTGAAAACATAGTTGGTCCAGGCCCTCGGTTCTCCTTTTCCAGATCCAAGATCTCTGCATCACTGGGGACGTATTCTGCATATGGCTCCGTCCCCCAGGGAAGTTTAGATACCGCCTATATCTCGTGAAGAGCCAAACCCATCTCCCCGCCCGGAGTGAAGAAGGTACACATATGATGGTTGTACAGCTTCGCCAAGGAGACAAACGTTGGTCAGATAACCTTAATACCATGTTGGGTGGCCCTGACGGTATAAAAAAGACCGACAGCTTCTAGGGTGGCCTCGTGAGTCGAGAGAACCCATCCAGTAAGTCACTCCAGAACGGAACAGAATGTCTCCAGCCTTACATCCACATCTTCCCTCTCGAATATGACTCCTTCTTCGACAGCATCAAGTTAGAGAGAGTCTCAACAGCATAGGGATGAAGATCAGTCGAGACATCGTTCAGTATAACACTAGGTTGTAGCCCCCTCAAGGTTTAGGACGTGGAACCCTTGATACACTTGAACGTGTCCTTCTTCCGGTCACCAGAGTTGAACTGGATTCTGCCAGAAACAACCCCAGGCAGTTCAGGGGTCAGTTCCTATTTCATCTGCCTCTGTACAGTCAGATCAGCAAACGCTGACAGAGGGTATTGGCGCTTCATCGATGGCAACCTATTCTTTGGTCATTTAACTTAACTACCAAAGGGTCTTCCAGATATATCTTCGCGTCATCCTCGAATCCTACCCTGTCACCGAACAGGAAGTACGGCTTCTTCCAACGACGTGTCCCTCCGAGCTTCTCATCATTAATCATCTGCTTCAGAAAGGTTGTCCTATTCAATTATAGCGATCGTCCGTTTCATGGGTTGATCATGACTGATCTTGGCCTGAACATTGCTGACCATGTTGGTTATGAGGCTTGTGCTGAGGACGTGGCAAGCAGAACTGAAAAGGATACCGCCAAGTTCTGGGACAAACATATTTATTGTAAGGACAAAAGAGAAAGTCAGACTCAGAAATCTGCAAGAAAAACTAAGTGTTGAAGGGCTCTTATGCGCCCAAAGGACTATATGCCCAAGACAAACCTGTGGGAGCATAACTCACAGCAGAACATGGGCGCTTAACATACAAATAGCATGTGGTTGCATAATATGGCAACTTATGGGCGTATAGCACACCACAGTGTTGGCGTATGACTTCTGTTGGCGCATAAGGATGCTCACAGAAGTATGTTGCCTTAGGCGCATGCACCCAGGCAGAAGAAAAGTCTGAGCATCGTAAATTAACGCTCGAGACTTTATTTTTGAAGCATGGCCTCACCCAGAATCGGGTCCTGGACTGGTGAGGATGCCGCCGCAGAAGGAGAGCCACTCGGCGCAGCCCCCTTGCCTTTCGTAGATCTTTTGGCGACCTTGGGAGACATGGTTCGTAAAGAAAGGAGATGAAGAGTCTTTTGAAAGTTCTAAGCGAGGAGAAGAAAAAACTTTCTCTCTCATTCAGAGCCTATTTATAGGTGTGGGCCACTTCCTTTGCGCCCACTATTTCCTATGTGCCTATGCGCCCATTGTGCACTATGCGCCCACCAAAGCCTATGCACCCACGTGATGATCCAGCCTCTTGCACACTATGCGACTGCCACTTTCTGACGTGGACGACGTATGAAGGATGGACCTCTTCAAATTCCACCCCATTGAATCTGTCAGTTCAAATTTTCGAGGAAGATCTCAACAGTCGTCTCTCTGATAGGCTGGCCAAACGCTATACGCCCAAAGAGAGAGCCGTGCTATGCGTCCACTGCATCATAAGAAGACGGTCCATGCTTCTTTCAAAGTATTTTGAACTCGTTCAAGTATCGAAAACTTTGAAGGGGTCTTGTAGAAGCATGAAAATTTCAGCAATGAAGCCTTATGCGCCCAAGACAATAAGAACATATGCGCCCAAGAGAATTCATATGCGTCTAAGTCATCTTGTGAAGGTCTATGCGCCCAAGTCATCCTGTGAAGCTCTATGCGCCCAAGTCACCCTGTGAAGCTCTATGCGCCCAAGACAAGCTCCCCCAGGAAGAGGGTGCATAGCCCTGTTTCAGGCTATATGCCCAAGCCAAAATATCCTCTGACTCGGTCAAAACCATGATCAAAATATGCACCCAAGCGTACGGCCACGTCAGTCTCCATGAGCAGTCGTGCACCGAAGCTTGCGGCCACGTCAGCAACACGATCAACCCACGACCACGCAGCTTGCATTGCCTATATCGTATGCGCCTAAAGCAAGACCATGCGCCCACATGAAAACTAGTATATTTTCTCATGTGGGCGCATAACATCATTCTAGCTCAAGAACGACTATAAAAAGGGGGTTCATCCCTCTTCAAAGGACAGAATGGAGAGCATTTTCAAGTGCCAAATTGCTGCACTTCTTGCCAGTGAGCTGAGAGATAGCAATTTTTTTAGGTTTTTCCCACTTTTGTAATCGGAGTGTCAACGGAGTAAAGAAGCAACTGCTGCTCGATCTCCATCGTCCCATTTCCTAGAATTCTTTTTTGTACTCGGGGATCCTCAGCGCAGGATCTCTCAGACATACTCGATTTGTGGTGCCTTACGCCAATAGAAAAAGATAGCATTTCTTCTCTTTTTTTTGTGTCCACAGAGGCGAATGATGGATCCCATAACTTAGGACCGGCAGGGAGTCTTCATAGGCAATATCCATTATAATAGACGGGTGGGGTTGGCGGTCGCGACTAAGGAGTCAGTCAGTTATTTTGGTGTCGGACTAGCCCATGGTAGTTTTATAAATGAGATATGGCACAAAAACTGGTTCTCTGAAGCTGACACCTTCTTGAACCAGATTGCTCGCAAAGGGTCATATCCCATGGGCAGACTATCGTTGTTGAATTGGATGCATCGTTCTCCTCCATGGATCAACTTGACATCCTGGATTTTGGCGGTGTATCAGGATAATTTGCAGCAGCTCGGCCTCTACTATGCCATAAGGGGCACCTGCTACTATCTTTCTGTGAACACAAAGCTGTTCATAGCACTCCTCGAGATGTACAACCGCCGTACGGGGACCTTTTTTCACTGGAGAGATGGGGCTCGCTCTCCACGAGATGCATGATGTCTCCAAGTTGCCCTGTGGAGACAAAGCTTATGAGGAGTATACTCCCACGAATGAGGAGTTTAGGGAGTTAGAGCAGCGGTTCCCCGGGTTCCTTGCCGTTTACCGGGAAGTGCTATGTCATCATAACACTTGTCAGCAAATGTCGAAGAAGAGGGATGACATCTCTGAAGGGCATCTTCCTTACACCAAGGCTTGGATCTGTTATCTGTTCAATTTTGCGGCCTCAGGTCGGATTGCACCTCGGAGCCCTCAGACTCAAGAAGAGGTGGTTGCTCAGGTTCAAAGTGCTAAGAGGAGCAATGCTGCCGGTGACAGATTCGGAAGCCAGACCAACACCTTCAGTTATTTATATCAAGATACCCAACTCTTGTCCAACAAGGCCATCCTAGCTGGGTTTCTAATGATATAGTTGAGGACCTGTGTGGTCTCGGGGGGTTCTAGTTCTATTGAGAGAATCAGATGTAACCTGATCCTCCTTGCTGTCAAGCTAGTCTTTAGAGGCAGGCCAGCTCTACTCCCAGCCATGGTGTGTAGCATTCATCGTGACCTTCATATCTTTATGTCCGAAGCCATAGCTCGTGACGTTACGAAGGATTTCAACCGAATCGAGCTGCCCTACCATTGTCTGATGGGGTGGCTGCTAAAGTACTGCCACTCTCTAATGCGGCCCGGTCCCGAGGGTAACGCGACGGTCGACGATGCCTTCATCTACCAGTACCATAACATGCCCTGGACCTGTTCAACCATACCTGACTGTCGAGCTACGCTCATACGGGTGGACAACTACTCCTTTTTTGTGTCGATCCCGTCTTTCACCGACGAGGAAATGAGGTGCTTTCATCTTGATAGCGGTGCTGCACCCCAGATTCTATCCGAAAAGATGTTCTGCTGGTTGCAGAATATCTACCATGTACATTTGGTGTACCGCAACCGCAACGTTGTCTTCTTGGAACCTTACCTACCCAGTCGATTCTCTTGATAATTCGGGTACTGCCAGTTATTTTTGGACAACCCTAGCCCCAGCCTGGGTTATGAGGGTGGCATCCTGGAAGGCATCCGAGCCTGGCATTACTATAGTACCGTCCGTACCCAAACCAGCTTCTGTCTACCCGATACTGGGGGCTCGGGGCGCATCTCATACCTGGCGGCCCTCCACCATATCTCCGCGAATGGGCCTCCCTGCAACTTCGTTGCAAGTACCAGTTTCATTACCGATACCAAGTTGGAAGGAAAATGCGAGGAGCCCAAAAAGAGGACCAGGGCATGGAAGGCAAAGGCTATCGAAGTCTCTGACTCTGATTTAACTAATACGGAAGAGGAGGATGAATACAACGATCCACTACCCCCTGCGAGCACTTCGACGATGCGCTTGCCTTCTCCTTTGCTGAGTCCTCCACATAAACGAAGTAAGCATGGACCCTACGTCGCCGACAGGCCTCGTTCCTAGAAGTGGGTCGTGATTAGGATCCATGGGTCTGACGTCGCGGAAGGAGGTAGCGATGTCGAAACCATCCCGGAGGTAAATTTTATACTGACAGACCACCATATTGTTAACCCAAATCACAGTCAACCAAATATTGACGAATTGACAATATGATACTTATCATAATTTAATATGGCACAACAAGACAGAACTCAGTAAATGATGGACGTCGTCTGTCTCGTACAGCGTACTCGTTTCGGATTTTGTACTATTTTACATTTATTGAGTCTAGCTAAATGTAAACTGAGTAGCACTGGGTATTCTCGGCTTAACATTTATCTCCAAATAAACCCAAAAGATCCACCAAGCCAAACTAGCCCACAAAAACCCATTTGAACTTTCTGTCAGCAAGGAGACTGGGTTCGGGCTGAAATCTGCCTCAACATAGAGTTTGGGTCGAACTCTGTCCCCTAAATTACATGACCCTAATTTTTAGGGTTCGTTGTATGCTAGTTGTCCAACGGCCAAAAAATTGAATTCTTGACACAGAATTCTGGCCGAATTCTGCCTATCCCAACTAGTATAAATATGTCTTGAATTCTCTCATTTTCAATCATCCAATTATCTTCTTTTCTCTTTCTATAAGCCTCGTACAAGCCTTAACCTTCTCATCTACTAGCTACAAGCTTCCTAAGCCTAAAAGTGCTCAGTGCTATTCAGTTAGGAGTTTGTGTAAGAGTCAAGAAAGTCGCTTGAAAAATTCCAAGCATTGCCACAGCGATCTTTGTAAGATATTAACATGCTCTTTTGAAAAAAAGGCACGGGGTGTAACTACTATTTCATAAATAGTGGATTTAATCCTGAGCTAGAGTTCTCAGGCCTGGACTAGTTCTCCACGAGGGAAGCCAGGTTAAAAATGACAGTGTTTGCGTATGCTCTCTTGATCTTTTTATTTCCGCATTTACTACTCTGATTATTTAATGTTGGTGAAAAGAGTTTAATTTTTATTTGGCTATTATTGTTATAAACTCTATTTACCCCCTCTAGAGTTGCCTACCTGTACTTCAATTGGTATCAGAGCTCTGTTCTCTTAACAAGGACTAATATCCTAGAGCTGATCCATGGCAACCACACAACCTATATTTTTCAACCATGGTGAGGGACAGTCCACTCATAGGCCACCCCTATTTGATGGAACCAACTACACCTATTGGAAAACTAGGATAAGTTTCTATCTAAAGTCTCTAGACTTCGACATGTGGACCATTGTCATCGATGGTTACAAAAAGCCCGCCAGAATAGTTGTCGAGGGAGATCTCATCGAAAAACCCAACGACAAATATTCTAACGAGGAAAAGAAACAGGCGAGTCTAGATGCTAGATCTATTAATGCTCTTTTCTATACAATAGACAGGAATGAATTTAACAGGGTCTCGACATGAACCACCACGCATGAAGTATGGAAGCTTCTGGAAGTGACACATAAAGGAACCAATCAAGTCAAGGAATCTAAGATTAGTCGTCTTACTCAAGATACGAGGCGTTCAAGATGAAGCCGAATAAGACGATCACCCAAAAGTTTACAAGGTTGCTTGACGTCATCAATCCTCTATCATCTCTTGGCAAACAATACTCCAATCATGAAAAGATCCGCAAGTTACTTAGGGACAACCGAAGATCTAGAACCCTAAGGTAACAGCAATTATAGAAGGCAATAATCTCACCAAAATGTCTACAAAAACTTTGATGGAAAAGCTGATGACCCACGAGCTCGACCTAAAAGACTTCGTTGAACCTGCTCCAAAGGCAAAAGAGTGCCCTAAAAGCTCATCGTCGAAGGACTGATCCTGAAGAGACTGACGACGACAATTCTGAAGGTGATGATCAAGCTCTTCTAGTCCACAACTTCAAGAAGTTCCTTCGTTTCAATCGATGGAAGAAGGAACAACAAGAAGACGACGAGGAAGAACCAACTTGCTACGACTGTAAAAAGACTGGACACGTTCGAAAGGACTATCCCTTCGTAAAGAAAGGTAATAAATATGAGAAGCCCTACAAGAAGCCTTCTTCGATAAAGTATGCCAACACTAGTATTTGGCACAAAAGCGAAGCTAGTGATTCTGATGAAGAAGACAACTCTCCTCGAGACACTACTAATGTCTGTCTAATGGCAACATCCGAGAAGGTAACTAGTGAAACTCTTGATGACTTTACATTTGATGAACTTGGCGATGCTTTTAATGACTTACTAAATGAACACAAGAAAGTCATTAGTAAATATAAGCATGCCAAGGAGAAAATCAAAGGCTTTGAGATGGAGATTTATAATCTTTCTTCTTTACTTGATAATGTTAGAGATACTCCACCCACGGAAGTCACTGATGAGGTGTCCAAACTTAAATTAAGCTTACATGATGTGGAAACACTTATTAAAAAGCAAACACGTGAGATCTCAGCACTCAACAAAGAGCTTGCTGAAGAAAAAAACAACACAAGGTCTCTATTGCTATGATTGATGGTTTGAATGCTAAGTGTAATGAACTGAATGTTGTCTCTAAAAAATTAGAGATCAGATTGGGAAAACAGTTTGCTCAACCTCAAACCCAATCACATAGTCACAAAATACACGCAAAACACAAGAGTAAAATACGTCACCCACATGCAACATGTAACCATGCTTAAATATACACGTATTCCCATGCAATATGTAAATCACATGCACGTAGACATCATTCTCAATCTACTCATAACTATTATCCTGCTGCTACACATAGTCACTATCCTGCTGTTTCATATAACTATCACCATACTGCACATAGACATAACTATTATCCTGCTGTTATATATAGTCACTATCCTGCTGTTCCATATAACTATCACCATACTGCATATAGACATCATTATCAACCTGCTCCTAACACAAATAGGCATGCTACTTGCACATATTGTGGATTGACGGTCATATCTCACCACAGTGTAGAATTAGAAAATTAGTTGATATTAATCTATATGCATAGGTACCGAAGACATATTTCAGGACCCACAAGAACTTGGGTACCAAAGGTACATCTACTCATGTTGTAGGTGGACCTCCCTTCCTCAACTAAAAGCAAATAAATTCTCGATAGTGGATGCTCGCGACATATGACGGGAGACGCAAATCTTTTCGCATCACTATCGATGAAGATGGAATGATATGTATCCTTCGGTAACAATTTAAAGGGCTACTCATAGGTAATGGTAATTGGTTATCCTTCTCCTGTAATAAAAGATGTATGCTTAGTGACCGAGTTAAAGCATAACCTACTCAGCATAAGTCATCTTGCTGATCATGGATATGATATTAACTTTGGAAAAAATAAATGCTATATTTATGATAGGTCAACAGGAGACATTGCTTTTGAAGGATAAGAGAA
>JANAVB010023999.1:6516387-6589202 GCA_029216955.1 Iris pallida | reverse complement strand
GGGAAACCAGGTTAAAAATGACTGTGTTTGCGTATGCTCTCTTGATTTTTTTTTATTTCGTATTTACTACTCTGATTATTTACTATTGGTGAAAAGAGTTTAATTTTTATTTGGCTATTATTTATAAACTCTATTCACCCCCCTCTAGAGTTGACTACCATGTTCGTCACATGTTACTTTTGGGACATCATCTCATTGTTCCTTTTTTTGCTGGCTTGGAAGAAATAAACCTCCGGAGCCCGATACTACTTTCGAGATTCCTCCAGCTATGGACACCCCGGTCAGAGAAGGTGTGAGCCTTACAAAACTGGATCTTGGGACTGCGAGGTCTCAGTTGGCCGGTACCGACCCAGCTACATCTCCTTTCGGGGCAACCGGGGCTGGAGTGGCAGATGTAGGCAGCTCGGATACCGTCGTTGAGGAGGATATGGGGGCAGTGGGGGGAGTTATGACTATCTTGAACGAGTTGCACTCTCTGCCGCCCTCCCCTGGTAAGCTATTTCATATTCTTACCGACAAGAAGGTTCATTCGCTCTTTTTTCATATCCTTCGAGTCAAGCTGATTATCGGTTGTTCGGGATCTGTAGGCCCTGCTCCTTCATTGCCGATGGTGGACATGGCCGCAGAGGAGGGGATAGTAGAAGACATCGGGGCGGATCTCGTACAAAGAAGAAGAAGTATACCTTCTTCTCTTCGAATCGAGAGACCCCCCGCTGAGCCGAGTTCGGAGCTGCCTATGACAGAAGTGTCGACGGTAGAGGCGGTAATTCCTGCACCAACATTGGTGGATGCTGGGTCGATTGAAGCTGCCCCTTCCCCAGAGATTGAACTCTTCGTTCTGCCCAGTCTTCAGCTCCTTCGGGCTGCAGAGGGCGAGATTATCGCTGCACGGGAATCTCATCGCTCGGAGTTTGTTTCCCTTCTAACAGGGTCGTCAAGCTCCGTTGCGCCTCCTTTCCAGACACTTTCAGCTCTATTGGCGGTTATTCCATCGACGTTGTCCTCTTTAGAGAACCTGGACAAGTCGTCAAAGGACATAGTCGATAGCTTCTACCGCCATCTGAAATGGGGGGTTGAAGCTGCTTTGAGGAGGGGAACGTCATTTGTCGTGGCTCGTCATTGTGTCCGTGGCTAGATTGAACTGCTGAAGATGCTTCCGAGTGGAGAGGGGAAGGCTGATCTTCTGGAGCACAAACTGGCAGAGGCTGATCGACGTCTAATCCAATTGCAAAAACTACGGTAAGTCGATATGCCCGCTGTAGTAGAACAAGAGTGCGCCTTCCTCGTAACAGCCATGAAAAATATAAAGGATGTGCTGGAGACGACCAAGCCCACCTTGGAGAAAGTCCTCCAGAGGTTGTCTCTGAAGTATGACAAGCTGAGCCGGAGGGGAAAGGCTTGCCTGGTTCGTGAGGAGTTCACGGTTCATATGATGGTCAAAACTAATGGGCAAATCCTCCAGCTCCAAGCTAAGCTGGCATCTCTGGAGAATGAGCTCCAAGCTACCCGTCAAGAGAGAGAGCTGATTTACGAGGAGACCGATAAGGTCACACGAGCCTCTGCTGCTCTGGAAGGTATGCTAAAAAGGTAGAGGACAACTAACAGGCTCATGCACATCGTGAGGATACTGAAAAGTTGACCCAGGAAGCTGAATGCCTAGCCAAATAGAAAATTGAACGCTCAACACCACAACTGGAGGACGTACTCACCCAACTATGTGTTGCTGATGAGTAGTGAATTTCCCCTCAACCTCTGTATTTTTTATTATTTGTTGGAGATGTAGCCTCATCAATGTAGTTTGATATTTCTTGAAATAAAAAGAATAATATCTTTATTCCTTGTTTATGATATCCGAAATGCTCGTACTAGAGGGCCTACATTTGTGATTAGCATAGGACATCCCACTTGGGGGACTCTCTCTTTTTTGTGGACCTATTACCCTTTTGTACATCTGTAATACGAGTAAATAGATTCAAAATAATTTTCAGTGGACCTATTACCCTTTTGTAGCACCGACATTCTTTAGGCCGAAGGGCATGACTGTGTAACAATACATGCCGATTGGTGTTCGAAATGACGTATGCTTCTCATCGTCAGGAGACATTTTGATTTGATTATATCTTGAAAAGCATCCATAAAGGACATGCGCTCGAAGCCACACGTATTATCGATCATTATGTCTATAATCGGAAGAGGAAATTCATCCTTAGGGCACGTCGCATTCAGATTACGGAAGTCGATGCAAATTTGGATCTTTCTATTCTTCTTGATGACGGGTACTATATTCGCTGCCCAGTCTGGGTGTTGCTCCTCGCGAATGAAGCCGCTATCTATAAGCTTGTTTACTTCCACTTCAATGGAGTTCATGATGTCTGGACGGAACCGTCGTTGCTATTGTTTGACCGGTTTTGCGTCTGGATTAATATTGAGCTTATGAAGTGCGATCTCGGGGTTTAGCCCTGGCATGTCTTCATAGCTCCAAGCGAAGACGTCGATATATTCTCTGACGAGTTGTAATTGTGACTCCTTCTCATCGTCCGTCAGGCTTTTACTGATAAAGATTGGCTTCGAGAAGGATCCATCGCCGAGGTCAACTTGCATGACCTCATCTTCAGTGGGAGGGTCTCGTAGTTTAAAGCGCTTCTCCCACTGTGTATCCAGCTGTTGGACCCATGGCTCCAATTTAATAAATTCGGGCAGATCTTGGTCTTCTTCCTGAATGTTAGCGGATGCCATGTTGACAGATAATATCTGCCTGAATATATCCCCAATGCTATCTTCGGAATCATATATAGGCAATTCGGATGAGTAAGAATGCCACTCGTATTGCTCATCGGAGCTCTCGGACGTTGTTGCTGGTGTAACATAACCGATACCGTGTCTGGACTCGCTGTAATAATCTCGAGGTTTCCCAGCCGGGACTGACAGCTGCAGAGGCGATCGCCGACCGTTGCCATAATTCAGGCTTAGGGTAGTCTCCATGTCGTACCTTTGCTTTTGCATGAAGTACTCACCATGGGAACTATATAGGTAGAGCGGCAATCTTCCAGTGTCTGGTTCGAGATCGAACTCTTCTAGCATGAAAGGTTGAGGACCTTCTTTTCGGCCGAAGATGATTGTGTCGTCACCTTTTCTTTTGTCTAGGACTAGGAAGTAGGCACCTCTAATGGAAGTAATTCGGTTTACGGTATGGATGGTTGTCACATGTATGTGCAGATTAATATCCAGATCGTGCTCCATAACATACATCAGATTAAGCTTATTACACTCAGGATAGTTCAACAGCAATATTTTATTGATGAAATAAGGTATTTTATTGAGAGGAATTACATCATCGGCAGAGGGACTATCAACATGTGCAACCATATATTTTGCAAGTTTTGCCTACTTTTCAGCTACCCCCTACGTGAACGGAGACCGGGATGACGTCTTCGGCAGCTTGACCACCAAGGGTTCTGCTTGTGGCATCGGCTTGCCTGAGGGCCTCGGATCAACACTTGGCTGCCGTCTCATCTTGGGGAGGCGGATAACCTTCGGCTCGACAGAGGACTTTGCATCTCCCGTTTGCTTTTGATTGGATTTCGACAATCGGATCACCATCGGCTCTACAGAGGACCTCGCATTTTTGTTTGCCTTTGATTGAATTTCGGCAATCAGATCACCATCGGCTCCACGATGGGTTTTGGCTCCTGGCTGGACCTCAGGAATCGGATGACCATTGGTTCCAACTGTACAGCTAGGGCGGGGGAACCGGACACTTCTTTATGTAAAGTTGCGACAAGGGGTGCGGCTTTGCCTAGTTTGCAGGCCTAGAGACGGATTTTCAGAGGTTCCTCTGACCCAGTTGTGGCCTCCGGTGTCCCCACATCAACTATGTGCTTCTTAGATTCATCATATAGACAAGCCTCCGACGAATAGTAAGACTCAACTCCTTTGAATGGATCTATGTCGGCGAATTTCGTTTTCACGAAGCCGTGCTTAGTGACATACTTGAAGCACTAGTAGAGCGTAGATGTCACGATCATATAGTCATATATCCATGGATGCCCTGTAACACCCAGTTTCTAAATGAGGGTAATTTTAAAAATTTTTGATTTAATTATTTATTTATGATATTTAAATCGTAATATGATTTTTGGTGTTTTTTAATCATTTTTAAACTATTTAAAAACTATGACTTGTGATTTTGATGTGCAGCTAGTGAAACCCAAGAGACTGTCTGACCTAGAGCCTAACCATGTGATTGGGATATCTATTTATCATTTTTAGCCTAGGGGTATTTTGGTCATTTTGACTTATTGGAAATAATTGATTAATTATTGGATTGATGGTTGTTAATTTTGACTTTTACTAGTTGTGACTTAAGAAACTAACCTAGATGTTGACCCTAGCTATGGTGACTTGGTTAGCATGGTGGGACCCTAGTCTAACTTAAGTCAACCCCATTTTAGTCATTTAGAATCAAGTTTGAAATAGGAGGAATAATGAATAGGTTCAATGACTTATGACTTAGGAATTTAATTCCATGACTATTGCAACTTGGCCCAAGGCCCATGCCATGAAACCCTAACCCTAATTTCAATCATGTGGTCGGCCGCTAGGGTTCCTCCTATAAAGCATCTCATTGAATGTTCTTGCCTCTTTTGTGTTGTTTCAATATTTTGAAGAAAGAGGTAAAGAGCAATCTTCCCCAATCTATAACTTTCTCATTTCAAGTCCTTTTTGACTCAAATCTTTTGCAATAGATTCTAATCATCCTGTATTTGATGTTCATCGAGAGTAATTTCAGTTTGTGAGCAATTTGGGGATTTGAGCTAACAAGGAGGAACACTCTATTTTAGGGCTTTTCTTGCCATTAGACACCCTATAGGTAAACCCTCTAAATTGTGTTATTATTATGATTTATTTGCATCCTAGCCTAGATCTAGGTGTCCCCTAGTTGTCCCTCAAGTTTGGTAGGATACTGTGTCCATTTTATGTCCGTATCGGACATGTATCAATATGTCTATGTGTGTGTTTGATGAAATGCCTCAATGAACTTTTTATTCTCTATTTTCAAAACTAATTTCATATTTGGAAAGCCCTTCATGTGTGTTTTTGAAACCCCGCTGACTGAGCACAATTTCGAGTCGGATTTGTGTCCAAATCTGGACACGAACCTGTGTACGAGCCTCCGTACGGTTGCCCTGCCTCTCGGGTATCCTAGCGGATACGACAAAGCACATCTTGATAGGAAAATTTGTGGACACCTAGGCCACGTGTCTGACACCACACTGACAAAATTTCAGGTTATATTATCGAGTAGATTGGAAGAAATCCCACCTACACTGAATTACACTGTCATGCACACACATGAACAGTGGCTTCTGACACGGGCTTCGTGTCCCTCATAGACACGTTATGGTGACGTGTCAGGGACACCAACATGTTGCCCTATATTGGGCGAACATGGGGATACGAGCACGTGTCTTGAATCGACTCGTGTCGTGTGCACGAACCCTTGACACGCGTGCACGAGGCTGTGCCTTGCACAGTTCTGTCACACAGTGATACAAATGTTTGGCACGACTTGGATACCTCGTGTCCTATTTTCTGGATACGACACAATCTGTATGACACCATATTATGTGCACGACACACTGTAAACCATCAATTTCATGTTTTAATTAAATTTCAAAATCGAATTTGATTTTCTTTTCGTTTTACTGATACTTTGAGTTTCGAGTTTTGACACAGTTTTAATTGAGTTATTGGATACGTGGACACGTTCCTAACTAGGACACGTGCATGCTAGACCCGCTGCACATTAGGATTGAAGGTTTGTTTGGGTTTTCGAGTTTGAATTGGCAAGTTGGTTTCGATTCCTCTATTTCACTGATACACTAAAACTGAATTAGGGATTTGATACCTGTTAACTGAAAACTGTCTAGTCATACACTATTTTCTCATATATGTTACACAAGTACACACAACTGGAAACCCCTATTTCCTGAGATATCACACCCTACTGCCACTTGCACACCTACTAGCCAGATCAGTAAACTGAACATTGACCCTTACATCCATTGTAATGCACTCACTCTTGACTAAACTTAGCATTTCATACTAAACTGAAACCTTGCTATAACAAAACCCTCATTCCTGTTAACCCATACACACACACATACACTCTGAAACCTGAGAACAAACCCCTCTTCCTGCTATCTTGACACTTTAAGTACACAAACATGTAAACTCTTACTTTTTACTCATGTCATATTCACCTCACATATTGGTTCTCCACACACACTTTCATTCACTGCATACCCCCCTTAACCCTCTCTCTATGTATGAATGTACGTAGATAGGCATGTATGTATATATTAATGTATGTATACATGTATGAATATATATATATATATATATATATATATATATATATATATATATATATATATATATTTATATATATATATATATATATATATATATATATATATATATATATATATATATGTGGATGTATGAAGATAGGTATGGATGAAATGTATACATGCAAAGAAATATATGAATGAATACATATATGTTAACTAGAAGTACAACCTTGCCTAATGCTACACAATGTTTATACACACACACACAACCTATATATATATATATATATATATATATATATATATATATATATATATATATATATATATATATATATATATATATATATATCCTATATACATATATTGTTATATATGTGAATGAAATGTAAATGTGAATTTGATACTAGACTATATTACTTGGTTGTGTGTGCCTAGCTGGTTAGATGTAATGCTAGACTATGGTTTAGCTTTGTGTGTAGTATAGCTAGTTGCCTAGGCTATGTGTTGGATAGTTGGAGTTGACTTGATTTAAACCTAGATTGACTTATTTAAGCCTAGATTAGACTAACTTAGGCCTAGTTGACCTAGTTTGACTAGTGTGGTTGACTAGAGTTGACCAAGTATTGACCTTAGTCTAGTTTGACCTAGATAGCATGCAGATGCATTGAACATTTCATTTATCATCCCCTGTATACATTTTGACTTGTGTTGCTCTGAATAGGAGTCAGATACCTCATCTCGGACAGTATATTCTTACATATATTCACATCGTAGGCGAGTACATTCTCTGATCATTTCATAACTTGCTTAAGATTATATTCCTGCTCTAGATTACCTTATTTGATGCTGTCACGATATTATCATGGATTGGTACTATATGGATCCCTACATTGAGATGTTATCCCCCTCGGGAGCATCGGATACTTCATGCCATGTGTTTCATGTACATCATGTATTCTTCGCTCTCATGTTATTCATGTTTCTTATGTGCTTCATGTACGTTCATGTACGTTCGCGTACTCTCATGTGCTCTCATGTACGGTCATGTTTCTCATATACTTCATGTATAACCTATACTTCATGTGTACCCTTTCATGGGCCTTCATGCAAAATTCATGTGCACTCAGTTCTGAGCCCTCATGTATACTTCATGTACACCCATCTATGGGCTTTCATGTGAAAATCATGTACTTAACATAACTTGTCTGGATCCTTGTGTATTGATTGGGATATGGGGGAGTATAAATAGTCATGTGAACAATTCCAAAGTAGTATAACCATGTGAGCATCTTTATTATATTTATGTGCAAATCCAGCCATTCACATGTCAACTTTGTACTCTACATCACTAGTCACTGATAGTTCTCTACTTATAGTAGATATTTCCATTACAGTTCTCTCTATTTACATCATGTACATTCTTTCAGTTTTATGTATCATACTCTTTTGTATGTTTATATTTCCTAACCTGCTATGATCTGTGTGAGATGTATTATGCTTGCTCCCGTCCTAACTGGACCTGTTGAAAATTTTACAGAGGATGATGAGGAACCATGTACCCCTTACTATGGAGCTTGCCTAGATGATACTCACGACCTGGACCTCAAGAGAGGTTCAGGCAGCTGCTGAGGATGATACCCATGCATAGTATAGATAGTCTAGACTGTTCTTTCTTTTCATGTTAGTTGTTGTCTTTGATTTCAGAGTTGTATTATTATGGAGATGTTGAGACTTGTGTTTGTTATTTTACTTCTGTTTGTACCTCAGTTTTAAGGATTTCCTTATCTATTCCATCGTGCTATATTTTACTGCTAGATTTTGATCGAGTTATACCTTCTGTGACTTGGCCTCCAGTTGGAGAGTATTTCATATTGTGTTAGTTATGTTCATGACCTAGAATAGCGTTCTACCACCGACAGTGTGGCATAGGCTGGATGTTGTTACGTACTCGTGCCCTTACAGTGGGTGCGGGTCGTGACACACCATAAGAGGATATTGTAGGACGTATTTGCGTCTATGATGTAGCAGGTAACCTCCATCCTCAAATTGCCGATCTGATATTTCAAGCGGATCTTTCCCAGTAGATAGCTTCTTCCCGAGTTAAAACTGCTGACGGCAGTGTTGGTCGATGCTAGCCGGTGCATAGGGATGCCCAGGACTTGAAGCAAGCTTTTCGGGATAATGCTTATTGACGAGCCAAGATCGATGTGCATCTGATCCACCTTTATGTCGCCTATATATCCAGTGTAGTACATGGAGCGATTATGCAAGTTGGTCTTGATTAAAATGTCCTGTGGAGTGAATACGATGTTGGACATTGCATCTGCACAATTGCTGCCCTAGAGATCCGCTGACGAGTCTTCCCTAGTAGGCTTGACCTGGGCTAAGTAGGCATCAGCATTCTGGAGTGCTTCGCTCAATGCGACGCGAAGATCCTTGGAGAGCCTTAGGAGCTCGTATAATGACAACTTTGCCGGCGTATTAGCCAGTTGTGCTAGTATGTCAAAGTTGTAAGGTCTCTCCAGCCCCCGAGGTACGTCCTTACGGAGCGGCCTGTCGAAGCAGGTTTCCTTCGACTTGGATCTATCTGCCGGTGGAGGCTAAGATGGTCCTAGAACATCAGTAGCAGGCAGCGTTATCGGGTGAGGGTCCTCGACTGAATTATCCAGAGTAGGCAAGAATTGTGCAACAGACCAGGTAACAACGGTCGCCTCCTCCTCAGCTTCGGCCGAGATTATGTGGCAGGATCTGGACTTCCTGCCCTTCTTTTTGTTATTTGAGGGTGGCACCGCCTGGGTAACTTCGGGCACTAAGTCCGGGTGGACCCACATGACCTCTCCTCGTGACATGGTGAGAGGCACCAATCCAGTCGTCTGGTCTCGTACAGGTGGAAGGTTAGTAACCTCCATCGTTGCCCGGGGAACATGTACTACCCCGTCTTGAGTTTTTGTTGGAGGAGAAGTCGTTGAACTGAACGGATACCATATTTGTAGCCACGGTAACCACTTCAAAATCCAGCGACAGAGCATTAGAGTTGATGAGGTTCTAGATGTACTGCTTTAATATGAAGCACTCCTGTGTAGGGTAATGGACATAGCGGTGGAAGCGACAATACTTCGGATCCTCGTTCTCCACTGGTCGAGGCTCGTGCTCTACATCACAGAGACGGATCCTACCCGCTTTCAAGAGCATGTCGAAGATAGGCTTGACATGGCTATCTTCAAAAGAGTATGTCATCTCCTTGGGCTTCAGAGCTTCTGCTTGCTTTTATTCTGGCTTTTTGGTTATACCAGCGACCATGGCCTGTTTGCCTTTGGTGTCCCTATTATTGGCGGTGCCGCTACTATTGTTGTTATAGGAGGTGGTACTGGGACGTTTTCCTTTATCCTCTCCATCTGGGATGTGTAATCCCAGCTAGCGAGCCTTCTTTAACTTCCCCTCCGCATTTATAGCGCTTATTATGAAAGTCGTCCAATCCCTGAAATGATCTTCGCCCATGCAGAGGCTGATTGCAGGAAGCAACTTTTTTGGCAGATTTCGATCAAGGAGCTTTCAGGATTGCCTTGGGTTAATCTCATCGCGGTTTGGCAAAACCGCTCGATATAGTTCCTCGTTAGCTCCCTCTCTTCCTGAACGACGTCCATGAGAGATGACATTGTTACATCATGTCCCATTTTGTAGAACCTTTTCAGAAACATGTGTTTGAAGCCGTCAAACGAATGGATGTAGTTGTTCGGGAGGTTGTGGTACCAGTCGAACGTGATCCCCTCCAATGCTCCGATAAATAATCGTGTGAGGATGGCGTCACTATGCGGCAAGTGGTCTGTTGTGACCTCAAAATACGTTATGTACCGACTAGTAGAGGTCTTTCCATCATACGAATCAATATGAAATGGTTTGTACCACAGAGGAAAAGTAATGTCTCTCCATGCAGCGGGATACGGCTGTCGTATTCTGAGGTCCTGGGAGGAGTCTAGGGTATTGAACATTGTCCGAAGCTCCTGGAGTTCTCTTCTTGCCTCCCTGGCCTCGTCTGCAGCTGAGGGAGTGGATACTCCAGGAGGATTGTTGCCCAGAGGGGGAGCGGTCGTGTTTCAGTCCGCGTTGACTGCAGGGCCCAAACTTGTTTGTCCAGGTGTCCTTGTTGGTTATGTCGACAAGGCAGCCTTGATCTCGTCTACTGACTTGACCAAGGTTAGGATCATGGCTTTAAGGGCTTCTAGACATTGTCGATCACTAGGCCCTTCGTGATCATCTCCTTCCATAAATACTGTCCGCACGTAGGGAGTGACAGATGGGACCGTAGAGGATGTGCTTTCCGTATCGTACCCTCGTATAGAGAAATCGTCGAAGAACGTCGAAATGTCCTCCTCCTCGGACTCGGAAGGGGTGCTACCCCCTACGCAGGAAGCTGTATCGTCTTGGCGAAGGGGGTCACCCTCGGGGATGTTCACGGCTGTTGTATAATTCCAGTGGATTGCTACCCCCCTGCGCATCCTCTTGGAATACCGGGTTGTTGCATATGTTTAGGGGACTACCACCCCCAGCTTCGTTCACCCCCAGGGACATCTAGGATGCACCCCCGGGTGTTGGAAGCTTCTTTCTAGAATGGGTGCCTTGCTAGACACTCCCTTCTGGTTGTCAGCGGCAATCCTCCAGATGAGAGTTTCCTTGTAGTGCTGGCTGAGTTTGCCTAGCTGGAAGAGCATGTCTTCTTTCCTCCCTTACCGGCAGGAACCTTCTGAGTTGAATTACAGGAGGCGAAAGGAAATTCCTCGCTCCCGAAATTTGTACATGTCTCTCGAGTTGTCGTCGGACAGGTGCTGGCTGGTGCAGTCGTTGGAAGACGGACTACCGATCTTCAGGTGCTGTCGACTTATCGGAGCAGCAGTTGATGACAACTTGGGTACAGTGATGTCCTAGGGAGGGCTCACCGCATGCCAAGGTTGCCTCTCTCTTCTTGCGTTTGTGGATGAGTTCTTCTCGCAAGTCGAGGGTAGATTGATCTACCTTTGTATCCGTTCTGTGGGCTCGAGTATCCAGAGCGCACTGGTACGTAGGTATCATATTTGCTTCCTGATCTGAGGCTAGTAAAAGCACTTGCTCTCGATCGTTGCAGGAAGACTTTTGGGACCTACCCTGTCCGTTTGCTGTAGAGGGCTGGACACGGGAGATTTTGTACAACTTTCTATCAGGGGCTCGTGTAACAGTTAACGGAACCCGCTGACGGTCTGCAGATTGGACAGTTGACTGGGCTTGTTATCATGACCCGCTCCTATTTTTCGGGATACAAATACGTGGCCAAGTCCAGCCTACGTCGCAGCATCGGCGGTAGTACGCTGTCTAGGCTCAATATAAATCTCAAATACAATAAATATCTCTATTTTGCTCATTCACAATAATTATTTTAATTACAATTCCAATGATACATTCAAATTTGTATACAGATACAAACCCGCTACATGTGACTACTCTTAGCTAGAATCTACGGTTGGCCTCCATTATAGCTCTAACACCACCCGAAGGAACCCAAAGCAAGAGAGAAGTCATCGAGAATAGTCATCAAGAATCTGTCAACTGAAAAAGGTTATCCAGTCAGGATTGGAACAAGATCACCATAACACTACATTACACAATATATTATACAAGCATGAAGGAACGATAAAAGGGATTTAACTGAAGATAAGTAAAGGCATGACAATGTATGATAAGAAAGTACCTTTGAGACGTGATAACAATATGAAGGTAGACTTGACATACCACTATGACATGATGACAATAAGAAGGTAGACTTGACGACAGAAGATCAATAGACAATAGAGTAACAATAATTAAGTCACGTGTACTGTGTGTTTTAGAATACCAACTTTCATCATGTAGACGACTTGGGATATCCGTCAGTCATACGTGTAGTGCATGACTGATATTATGCAATCAATGTATAGGGATTCTGTATTCAATTCATTGACCACATGCTTACTTGTTGTATTCTCCCGTCCAACTCTCTCACAATACATGTCTACTACGACAAACATTAGCAATACGATAAACTGTAATCAATAGGAAACAATTAGTAAGGCATGAACATGTATGTATATCCAACCGATTCTAACTCTCGTGCACAATAGTAATCATGAACAACGACAATCATGAACCATAAGGGAGTAATAGTGAAATGGCGACATGAAACATGTAATATAAAAATAAAGGAAACATAGGTCATAGTGATACTTGCCTCGGTTTGATTTGAAGCTGACTGGCACGATATTGTCATGTCGACACAGAAATAGTCTCAGAAGTTAAAGCTGCGCAAGATGATTTTAGATGATGAGACGAGCCTCTAAAATAAAAACAAAAATAAAATATTTCAGAAAATTGTTGAGAAAAATATATGATGTGTACTTTTTCATCAGCGTTCCGAAACTTCAAACGGATCGTGATTCCGATTCCTGGTTCTCCCGGAATCTCGAAAACACCAAAACGTGTCAAATTTCAGACAACTGACACTCCACGAATTTTTCAGAAAATTAGATTAAAATTATTTGAAAATAAATTTTATATTCAGAAAATATACCTCGAGACGGTTACAAAAAAAACTGGAGGTCAAACGGAGTCCGGAGTTGGAAGTTATGGCCCTTCGAAGTTGGTAAAACATTTGAAAAGGAAGGCTGAATTTATGACGAATTTGGGATAATTATGACGAAAAAAGAGAGAAATTTTGGAAAAGAAGGTATGAGAGATAATTTTATTTTATAGGTTCAATATATATAGATAATGGAAAGCAATTAGTGAATTAGGATATGATTAGAACTCAATCAATAAAGATATGATTAGGATTATCAACTAATTTGGATAGGAATGTGATTAGTTCAAATAAAAAATAATCTATCTAATACTAGATATGATTCAAATAGGATTAGAATTTCTAACGGACAAGTCTCTCCATAAATTTAAATCAAATAAATTATTTAAATCCAAATCATATGAATTCAAATCCAAATCTAAATCCAAATCAAATTCAACATAATAACTTTAAGATAAATTTAATGTTTATCAAAGTAATTTAAATCATATAATAGAAAAATCGTTAAATCAAATATTATTTCAAATCTATATTAGACAATTCTTAATGCCACAATTAGTCACCATAAGTATTTTAAATAATGTTTGATGTTATCAAATAAGGTAAAATAAATTTTATAAATCTAAATCTTATTCAAAATAAGTTACTAAATCTTTTTATTGCTCCAAAAAAATTATGACTTTCAAACTCTTTTCGTAATCGGTATTTTTTTTTAAATCCAAACATAATAATAAATAACTTTATAATTTCAATAATAAAATTTCAATAACAAATATTTATTAAAACTAAATAGTACTTTCAGGCCGTTAATTACAAACTACATTTTGAAATACAGAAAAAAAAAGTAAATATTTTTACAAAGTTTTAAAAATAAATTACTTTCAAACAAAATAAATTAAAAAAAAATTTGAGAAACAGGGGTTACAAATCTACCCACTTTAGAAAAATTTCGTCCTCGAAATTTAAGGATAACAGAAAAAATAGGCTTGCCTGGTCAGGTGAAAAGATAGAAAATTTTAAAAAGGAATAATGATCAATGAGATAAAAATAATATATTTTTTTCTTAATAAGAAGATTAATCAAGAAGGATGGAAGAATGTAGTCAATGGATATAGTTCGGAGGAGTATTACCTACATGACATCTAAGTTATCACTCATCAATCTTATAAACTCGTATCCTCAAGGATATTTTAAAAAAATCCTTAAATTCAATCATATTTTTTTAAAATCACTAACTCATTTTAATACCGTGATGTAGCAATCATGAATATCATCTTATCAAATTCACAACCCTTAATCCAACTTGATAAATATCTTCAAAATCTAACTTCTTAAAACTTTAAATTCCTCAATTTTATTTTAAATTCAAAATTCAACATTTTCATAATCTCCTCAAAAATTTAAATTCCATAAATTTCAAATCATACCTCAATTTTATTGATCAAATCAAAATTATTTCCTTTAAAAATTAAATATTCGACCTTATCAATAATTCATCGATCATATAGAAATTTAAACCTCAGAATACCAAAAGCTAAAAATTTTATCTTCAATAGTAACCAAAATATTCAATTTATCAATCGAGAATTCTATCCATTTTTTATTAGAGTCATTTATCAAATCACAATTTCAACTTCATCAAATAGGGCATCTCAAAATTCAACGAATATCACCACCTTAATCATGTAGCCTATGTAACAACCTTAACTACTCATACAATCAATTCAAAATAATTCTATGGGTTACCCACGGTGTACCTAGTCCTAGGCCTAGTCATTTTTTTAAAAAAATCAAATCAACCTAATTGTGAATGAGCATCCTAATCACAGACTTGCAGTAGTACGACTAATATAGGTACTACCACAAGTTCGCATAATTTTACGAAAACGGACCTGTGTGGGCCACCATAAAAACTTGTCACGACCCGCTCCCATTTTTCGGGATACGAATACGTGGCCAAGTCCAGCCTACGCCACAGCATCGGCGGTAGTACGCTGTCTAGGCTCAATATAAATCTCAAATACAACAAATATCTCTATTTTTCTCATTCACAATAATTATTTTAATTACAATTCCAATGATACATTCAAATTTGTATACATATGCAAACCCGCTACATGTGATTACTCTTAGCTAGAATCTACGGTTGGCCTCCAATATAGCTCTAACTCCACCCGAAGGAACCCAAAGCAAGAGAGAAGTTATCGAGAATAGTCATCAAGAATCTGTCAACTGAAAAAGGTTATCCAGTCAGGATTGGAACAAGATCACCATAACACTACATTACACAATATATTATACAAGCATGAAGGAACGATAAAAGGGATTTAACTGAAGATAAGTAAAGGCATGACATTGTATGATAAGAAAGTACCTTTGAGACGTGATAACAATATGAAGGTAGACTTGACATACCACTATGACATGATGACAATAAGAAGGTAGACTTGACGAAAGAAGATCAATAGACAATAGAGTAACAATAACTAAGTCACGTGTACTGTGTGTTTTAGAATACCAACTTTCAGCATATAGACGGCTTGGGATATCCGTCAGTCATACGTGTGGTGCATGACTGATATTATGCAATCAATGTATAGGGAGTCTGTATTCAATTCATTGACCACATGCTTACTTGTTGTATTCCCCCGTCCGACTCTCTCACAATACATGTCCACTACGACAAACATTAGCAATACGATAAACTGTAATCAATAAAAACAATTAGTAAGGCATGAACATGTATGTATATCCAACTGATTCTAACTCTCGTGCACAATAGTAATCATGAACAACGAGAATCATGAACCATAAGGGAGTAATAGTGAAAAGACGACATGAAACATGCAATATAAAAAATAAAAGAAACATAGGTCATAGTGATACTTGCCTCGATTTGATTTGAAGCTGACTGGCACGATATTGTCATGTCGATACAGAAATAGTCTCAGAAGTTAAAGCTACGCAAGATGATTTTAGATGATGAGACGGGCCTCTAAAATAAAAACAAAAATAAAATATTTTGGAAAATTGTTGAGAAAAATATATGATGTGTACTTTTTCATCAGCGTTCCGAAACTTCAAACGGATCGTGATTCCGATTCCTGATTCTCCCGAAATCTCGAAAATATCGAAACGTGTCAAATTTCAGACAACTGACACTCCACGAATTTTTCAGAAAATTAGATTAAAATTATTTGAAAATAAATTTTATATTCAGAAAATATACCTCGAGACGGTTACAAAAAAAACTGAAGGTCAAACGGAGTCCGGAGTTGGAAGTTATGGCCCTTCGAAGTTGGTAAAACATTTGAAAAGGAAGGCTGAATTTATGACGAATTTGGGATAATTATGACGAAAAAAGAGAGAAATTTTGGAAAAGAAGGTATGAGAGATAATTTTATTTTATAGGTTCAATATATATAGATAATGGAAAGCAATTAGTGAATTAGGATATGATTAGAACTCAATCAATAAAGATATGATTAGGATTACCAACTAATTTGGATAGGAATATGATTAGTTCAAATAAGAAATAATCTAACTAATACTAGATATGATTCAAATAGGATTAGAATTTCTAACGGACAAGTCTCTCCATAAATTTAAATCAAATAAATTATTTAAATCCAAATCATATGAATTCAAATCCAAATCTAAATCCAAATCAAATTCAACATAATAACTTTAAGATAAATTTAATGTTTATCAAAGCAATTTAAATCATATAATAGATAAATCGTTAAATCAAATATTATTTCAAATCTATATTAGACAATTCTTAATGCCACAATTAGTCACCATAAGTATTTAAAATAATGTTTGATGTTATCAAATAAGGTAAAATAAATTTTATAAATCTAAATCTTATTCAAAATAAGTTACTAAATCTTTTTATTGCTCCAAAAATAATCATGACTTTTAAACTATTTTTGAAACCGATATTTTTCTTAAATCCAAACATAATAATAAATAACTTTATAATTTTAATAATAAAATTTCAAGAACAAATATTTATTAAAACTAAATAGTACTTTCAAGCCGTTAATGACAAACTTTATTTTGAAATGCAGAAAAAATAGTAAATATTTTTTACAAAGTTTTAAAAATAAATTACTTTCAAACACAATAAAAAAATAAAAAAATTGAGAAACAGGGGTTACACTTGTTGAGCCCGCACTGCCCTAGACTTCTTCGACTTAGCACCCGAAGGTGCGTAGAAGGAAGAGTCCAAGTTGGAAGCTTCAACATCCTCAACAGGCCGCATGGGGTCTTGTCCGCATGAGAGACCGTCAAAGACAGAGTTTCTAACAGGGCCACATGGGGCATCTTGCTTGCTGTCAGGATTGGCTGCCGCATATAAACTCTGTCTGCGGCCAGGATTGGCTGTCACATAGGAAGTCTGCTTGTGGCCAGGATTGGCTGCCGCATAGGCAGTCTGCCTGTGGCCAGGATTGGCTGCCGCATAGGCAGTCTGCCTACGACCACCTTTCTTATGCGGCCTCTTCTTTGACCGCATGATTTTCCCTTGTGCCCCCAAACGTCCAGCATCGTAGTGTTTTTCTCTGCCGAATTTGGGGACAGAGGGGTCTTCTGTGGTTTTAAGCGAGGCCGCATGGGAGCTTTGGCCGTCGTCTTGAGTGGCGAAAGGAGTTTCTTATAGAGCCTGGCGAAGGGCAGTAGCCTTGGGCCTCCATGTCCTGCGAGCACTTTTCGGGTTGGCTCACTTCTGTGCTGGACTGGTGCTCCCATCCGAGAGCATTTCCTCGAATGCTTGTTGATCGAAGCGAACAACAAGCATCTGCTGCATAGAGCCAAGCTTGGACGTATCGAATTGCGTCACTAATTTCTCATCAGAGGAGAAGGACTTCCCCAGCAGAGTCGTCATCGTGTTTGCCATTGATTATCAACACAAGAACTACAGAAGAACTATATCGCACCCAAACTTTGAAAGTACAACAGAGAGCCTAGAAAGAAATCCTAGGAAATAATCTAAGTACAATTTGTTTTTATTCTGGGTGGTGACGGTGGAGGCTCGGAAGAAGTGTAGGAACTCTGCCTTACTCCTTGGACTATCAGATACTGTCTTTGCTATTGAAAAAATTGTCATCCTTTTGCATGGGTGTGGAACCCTGCTATTTATAATGATTTCAGAATGAAGCGTATCTTGGGCCGCATAGATGGTCTCGTAGCCACGTGACTGTAACAGCACACGAAGACTCGGTCTTTGGCTGCCAGCTGGTGATTTGTTGAGATTTATTTACAGCAAATCTGGGTGGTTGAGACTTGGTCAACTTGCCACGTGTCCTATTGCAGAATAGAATCAATTTGCTTGGATCATTTTAGGCCGCATAGGTCTTTTAGTGCTCGGCCATGCTGGGCCGCATAAGAATCATACGGCTCAGGTCACAGTCTCCCTTAGCCACGTGTCCCACCAGCAGTGCCACCAGTCCGCATGAAGCTTGGGGACTTTTGGGCCGTATAGATCCTGCATTCTGGGCCACATAAGGCTCATGCAGCTCAGGTCACATTCACTGTTAGCCGTATGTCCCACCAGCAGTGCCACCAGTCCGTATGAAGCTTGGGGACTTTTGGGCCGCATAGATCATGCATTATGGGCCGTATAAGGCTCATGCGGCTCAGGTCGCAGTCACTCTTAGCCGTATGACATATGTGGGCCCTGGGTTCAGGCACGTGGGCCCTATGTCTGGTGACATGACACTTTTTTTTGTCTTTTTCGAAAGGTCACGTCTTATCTTCTTTTTGTCAGGATGTGTCAGAGTTGTCAGTTTTGACAGAGTTGTCAGCTTTATTAGAGTTTGTCAGCTTTATCAGAGGGGCTTCTGCGGCTGATCAGCATGGCCGCATAAGTAGCTTTTCCTTTTGCGGCCCAACTCAGTTTGGTCGCTTTTTTAATATAACAATGATGGGCCGCTGGGGCATTCTGGACTGCCGAGTCTGTCATGCGACTCTTTCTTCTGTGGACCAAATTAACTTAGCCCAAAGTACTCATACGGTTAGCTTTGTAAATATGATCCGCATGAACTCTATCTTTTCCATGCTTCCACAGTGGCACATTGTTCCGTAATATGATACTATCCTATGCCATGATTGGAACGGAGTATGACATGACATCAACTAAGGTCACCTAACCATCTAGTGTGCAATTTAGAAGACATCTCGATGTATGGGCAGGAAAAGGCTGACACCCCCATTGCTAGCTCCCTACTTAACAACACATGCACGTCTAGGTACCAGTACTATCAGCCGATATAACTTGAGGCTAACGGCCCGCGTAACCCGTTAGTCCACATAGCTCGAGGCTAGTGACCACCGCGATACGACTACCGTAGTACGCAATTACTACGTGTCATGACCCACACCCGCTTTTCGGGATGCGAGTGCGTGTCCAAGTCCAGCCTACATTGCAGTATCGACGGTAGTATACTGTCTAGTCCGCAATAAACAATTGCTCATAAAATATACATTTTTTTGCTCATTCACAAAACTAAATCATTTGCAATATTCCCTTATTACATTTGAAAAAATATAATATCTTACAAAAATTGAAAATAACTATCAAAACATCTAACTAGTCTTCTAGGGTTGACCTCAGTATATACCCATGTCTCCTCCAATGGTCCAAAGCATAGAGTAGCCGCGAGTAATCTAAAAAATTAGTTTCCAGTCACAAATGGAACAAGGACACATATGACGGGCTATTCAAAACATGATAGAATTTACAAAAATATGAAATCGCATATGGGATATAAGCTAGTAATGTAACTGACATCATGATATAGCAGAAAAAGGAACAGACAAACTCTATAACAAGATATATCAACTAGAAAGAAAGCATGTAAATATGATAACATGGCATGTGATAAAGGAAACTAGATGTTTCAAGTAAATCGACACATATCTACGTGTGTTAAAATATCATGTTCGATATGTGAACGGCTAAGGGTAAATCGGGTCAACCGTACGTGTTGTGTGCGGCTGTTATTCTTCACGAAAGACCATAGAATGGAATGGGTAGTTCACACGTCTACTGAGATATTTTCCCGCCCGACTAGTACTCATGGATTCAACAAGTCACAAAACACGGTAATCATATTAATACATTAGTCACGAAATAGAACATATAAGGAATCCATAATACTAACCCGATATAAGAATTATGTCAACAAACAAGAAATGCATTTGTATAACATGTAATGGAAAAACTATCAGGAATTGGAAGTAATCAGTATATGTACTTGCCTGAGGTCCTTTGCTAGTGAAACCGATAATCCCGTTGGGTTCAGATTTGTTAATTTGGCTAGGATCGACATGCAGAAGTTCAAGATTCGCAAAAAAATAAGAAATATCAATTAGTCACGGTCATGATTAATCAAAGAGGAAATTGTTTTAGAAAAGAAAACTTCTATTTAGAAAAATATACACAAGTATCTAGAAAAACATTTATAACCTATTTAGAATTATTAAAACATATCTTTTACTGTAAAGCCCAAAATATTATCTTATTAGAAATATTAGATAAATAAGCCATAATACATATACACATTTGTTCAAAACTATTTATAATAACCATCACTAATATGTATATAAAAATATCTATTTTCTAATACTTATATAAAATTTTATTGAAAATAGGATCCATTAATTATTATTAGATTAAAATATATTTAAGTCCAATAAAATATTTAAATAAATAATTCTTGAAAAGCCCAAGTTTAATATAGATAGGGCCCATGGTCCATAAGCAATCAATACATAAAAGCCCAAACCATATAAAGTAAATAAGCCCATCATAATTATAATAATGATAACAATAAATACAATCAAAATAAAATGAACAAATTATAAGAGAGGGAAAATTGTAGAGAGTAAAGTTTGATAAGAAAATAATTTTAAATATTATTTATCTAAATATAAAACCAAATATATATATATATATATATATATATATATATATATATATATATATATAATGCTTTTAAACCCAACCTAAATAAGTCCCTCTAATCATATATACCTCAAAATAACATATTTGTATAACTGAGCCTATTGCCCATCCAAAACCCTAAACTTAATGTTCATCCCAAAAATAATAATAATAATAATAATAATAATAATAATAATAATAATAATAATAATAATAATAATCTGTATTGACAGCTAATAGTAAAAATCTATATTAACAAATAATGTACGATTAGCTAAAAAAAGTGTCTCTGCATAAAATTCCAAATCCCCATTCACCTATTTAACTCATATTAGCCATTAATACCACTCGCTGCTATTAAGAACAAAATATACAATTAGACTCCTTCTCCACATTAATTAACCTTAATCCCCTCCCCATATTAGTTAATAATAGTTAATACTATATGTGTATCAAAGCTGTTGTCCCTATTCACATTCTCTAATCCCCTAATAAACGAAAAGAATAGAAGGGTCAAGTTGTACTGTTCTCTCATATATTTCATTCCAAATCCCAATCTACTACAGCGACCTAACATTTCGAAGAGGGTAAATTCCCAAATCCTAATGAAAGAAAGAAAAGGGCACTCACCGAGAGGTTTTGCCAGTGGGGGTCATCATCGGTACTGGAGCAGCGTAGGAAAGGGTTCGAGGAGCAAAGTGGCACGACCGACGATGCTAATATGGTACACGCAGGGTGTCGGGCGTAGACGCCGGCGAGGAGTGGCACGGATCCTCGAGGAGGTGCGGTCACAAGTCCGTGGCCGATCGGTTTTGGGGGTGGCCGGTCAATTTTGGGGGTGGTCGGGTGTTGATCATGCTGGTTGCCAGGCTTGACGGTGGGGCAACGGTGATCGCCGGTCGTGACTCAACATCTGGTCTAAGCCAGAGAAGAACATATGGTTGGTCACGGGGTCTTGCGGCCATTGTACGGGCTTGTCGAGGAAAGGCGGCTGTTGAAAGACACGACGGATTTGTGACTTCATCTAGGTGCTTCACCAGGAGGATGTAGTGCTACCAGGTCTTGGGTTTGGTGATCGAGGAAGCAGGTTTTGACAACCTTGCGGTTGTGCCTTTGCGCACACGATGTCTCATCGTGGTTTTGGTCGATATTTGTCTGGCTGGTGACTGGATTGTTGATGAGCACTCGTAGCATCGCTTTCGCGTCCTACGTGTAGGAAGGCTGATGGGTTGGATTTGACGTTGCCGGATCAGAATAGTCATGTAGAGAGGTGGCTTGCGCATGTCTCCTGTCCCTAGTTGTTTTGCAGTCGTATGGCAACAAGCGGGATTGTTGCCGTCTCCTTGTGAGACTCGGAGGCTCTTGGGCCTTAAGCCCCTACGAAAACTCATGGGTTCTAGAGGGCTCGCTGGAGGAGTCTTGGAGGATGGCGTGTAGATGCAAGATGTAGAGGTTGGTATGGTTATATAAATGATAGATGAAAGAGTGGTGGGTTAGATAGAGAGATCGAAAGATATGATAGAGATATAGAATGAGAGAATAAAGAGAACGCTCATCTCTATGAACTTATAGAGTATGATACACTGACAAGGAGAAGATATATGGAGAGGTTGAATGTTGTATCTATAATAGGAAGAGAAGAATAGATCGAATGAGATGATGCCTATATATAAGTTATAAACATATATCATAGAAAATATTACTTTGACGATTAAGCAGAGGGATTATGATAATAGTCATTATTAATTAATCTATAACCAAATAAATTTTAAAACTAAATTATCCAAATCTTAATCCGATAAACTCTAAATTAATCAAATCAATCCATAATAAAAATTAATACTAGATATTATTAATAATATTTAAAAATATATTTAGCCAAATCTAAATTTAATACTTGATAACAAAAGTTTGGGTATAGCTTGACATTGCTAGTGGCCTTTCATATAGATGAGTCGACATAAAAGAGGCTATCCGCGTACATGCCTTAGATTGAGTAAAAAAAACGTATGCACGGTGTCGGTTGAGTTACAAAGAGTATAACCATATTACAAATGATTCATGATGTGTGTGTATGATCCGTACCATAAGTTCTATGAAGCCTAACACTTGGCTATAGCAAAGACACGTGCTTCAGCACGAGATGTGATGTCATGATTGAGTCGTTAACACAAGTTACACAAGTTTGGGATTGAGTTTCATGTTTAAGTCAGGAAGGGCCGTAAGAAAAAAGTTTGGTAAGTCATCTTGAGTTGGGAGGCACGGTGTAGCTTCCCTTCCCAAAAAATTTTGAAAATATTTTTTATTATTTAATTGATTTAAATGGTGATTTTTAGATTTTATAAATAATTATTTTGTTAATTATTACGGTAGATGACTTTAGCCATAGTTGAGTTTTGAAGTACCAGACGACTAGGAATCATGGCACGGATAGTACAGTGACGTGCTTTGACTAGTGTATTAGCCATGCCAGGGAAGGCCGAGTCATAGTGATGTCCTAACTAGGAAAACCAGGCTAAATTATGACATGAGCATTATAAATAGTTTAATTATTCATTATTAAAATTATTTGACGTTTAAGAGACCCGGTTATACCAAACCAGCCCGGACTGGACCCGTACCGAGCCCAAGCCCATGTAGTCATGTAGGGCGTCCAATGACGTTCGTGTTGATGTATTACGGTGTTGTATTCCGTTTTAATGATCAAATGAGTATTTTCTAAATATTCTTAATTAAAAATTATAAATATCATTATTAGTTGATAATCAACGATATTTGTATAAAATAGGCCCTGTACATTTTTGGGATTATTAGACGGTATAAAATGGTATATACACCATTATTGGTTTGTTGAATTTCGTTATTATCATTATTATTATCATTATTATTTTATTGAGGATATTATTATATAATTACTATTATTATTATTGGTTATATTATTTCTGTCAAATAAATATTATAATATATATTCATATTTATATAAATATGTCCTACACTAGAAAAAGGGTATTTAGAAATGTAGAATTTTATTGGAATATTTATGTATGCATAGATAGATATATATATATATATATATATATATATATATATATATATATATATATATATATATATATATATATATATGTATGTGTGTTGTGTGTGTGTGTGTGTGTGTGTGTGTGTGTGTGTGTGTGTGTACAAGTGTATGTATGTATAAATATATTATATATAAAGGTGTATATGTGCATGTATATATAAATATATATAAGTGTATAATGTATATAAATATATGTGTGTATGTGTATATATAAATATACGTATGTATACATATATGTGTACATATATAAAAATATAGATATATAGAATAGCTGCTATATAAAGAAAAAAGAATGGAAAAGAAATAAATAAAATACCAAACCCCACAAGCACAGGCCTAGCCCACCCGATCCTAAGCCCAACCTGCCACAGGCCCATGCTATGCATACAACAGAGGACCCCGACCCTCTGCACAGCCAAACTGCGTCGACTTTATATACATAAGTGAGAGAGATCGGAAGGAAATAAGAGGCCCTAACCAACGCCCAGCCCTGGCGCACCTTTTCCAGCCACTGGCACCACCGTGCGCGGCCACAGGCCGGCCGTGGTCGCGCCAGCGTCGGCCCCATGGACGACAGTGAACAGGGGTCCCCTGTTTTGAAGAAGTCCAGGTAACCCTGTTCGCAACCCAATTTTATCTTTGATACAAGATCATTTTTAGTTTTGTTAATTCCTGTAGAAACCCCACATGACCCTCTTGACTCTTCAGTAATTCATTTTCGAAGTAGTCGACTGATCGGTTTAGAAAATCGATCAAACTTTGGGAAAAAACTATTTCGAAAACAATTTCTAGGAATCCTAAATACCCATGTTCCTACCTAGTTTCTAGGAAACCTATTTAATATTTTTGGAATCTAATTAAACACACATGAAGAAAACCCATCGGGCTTCGAACCCTTTTTCGTAGAATCGGATTTCGTCGACTGTGCGTCGAGAAATCGAACGTTCAAAACTGATAAAAACCTGTTTTCAAAATATTAAAAATATAGAAATTTCTTTGATACCACGTGCGTTCCGCCAAACCAGGCGACTTGGTCGCGAACTGAAAGCATCAAAAGGTGCGTAACGGCTTCGTGGACGTGTGGGCTTTGACGGAATTCAAATTGATCGCGTGTGCGCGACAAATTTGATGCGTATCCGTCGAAATTTACCGTATCGGCCTCTGTACAAATTTCTTAATTATTTTGTGCACGTTCGTCAGATCGAGATGAAACTTACGCCAACAGGACCGTATCATTTTTTTGGTCCTGTATGCCAAGTTTGGTCCGATTCTGAGACAGTTGATCGGATCACCGTTTTACGGGCCCCACGATCCAATTCAACGGGCGATTTTGTGCACAGCCTACCAGAATCTAAAACTGGACATACCATTGGGTTCGTATCATCAAAATAAATTCGTAGACGTGTAGTTTGATGACTTTAGAGACCATTGAATCTGGCATGCTTTTCGGTGCAAAGCGGGTCCAACGGCGGACACCGTTTTGGCCCAAAATTATTGTTTTGCCCCTGTGTCCAAAATTGGACTTAAGGACAAGCAATCCTAGCTAATTTGACTATTCTAAGAATGTTGGCGATGTCTGTTTCAGCTTTCGGAGACAGTATGATGATGTGAATTTTATGGCTTATTAGTTGATGATATTTTATGGATTTACATACAACCTCCAGGTAAGATACCTTGCCTCCCTCTACAGTTCATTTTCATGCTTATAGTTCATCTGTTTTAGTATGTTATATTTAGTTACCTTAGTTGCTATATATTTATATGATACCATGTGTACTAGTTTATTGTCTTGCTTGTATATCAGTATTACCTGACTTGATAGCGTAGTTACACTAGGCTTATCTATGTTATGGTTCATGCTAAAGCTGTCCTTACCTGTGTCATGACTGAGTTATACCGTGTTGTCACCTGTATTTTGACTGAGTCGTGTCTACAACTATGTGTAATTGTGTAACGCCCGTAGGTCGTATTACGTATTTTTGGTATACGTGTACGTATTTTGACTCATATTGCGTGTCTTATTGCGTGGTTTATTTTGGCATTTCAATTGCTTGGTTTGGGTTTGGTTGGGTTCGGTCTGGTTGGGTTTGGTTTGAGTTAGTATGCAAACCCCTACCTACCACCATCCCCCATTTATTAACCCAACAAGCCTTCTCTCTCCTCATTCATTTCCCATTACTACTCTTCTTCCTTCTTCATTTCTCCACCGACCACCCGCAGGAGGCAAGTGCAACTTGCTTCATGGAGGAACTCAAATTTTGTTGTTCTATTGTCTTCCTCACGAGATTCTAAGACACTTTATTACTTAGCATTTTTAATTTTCGTGGCTTATTTCATATAGATCTGAGTTTTAGTATTATTGATCTTCATGGTTTTGATCTACTAGACTTGGTTGTTTTCGAAATAGGGAGTTCCATGTGGTGGGAATTTTTATTTTACGCAAGTTTGGCTCTTGAATGGCTAGATTTCACCGAGACTCGACCGAGATGAGGCTTTCTTGAGCTTTTATGCCTGCTTGTACCGGCCTTAGGGAGAAGATGAAGTTTTATGCACACGTTCTTACGTGCTAGCATAGTATTTAGTTTTTACGCACACATTTTACGTGCCCACGTATTAATTACCCTTTACGCACACGCATTTGCGTGCCAGCGTAATCGCTTCTACGCCGAGTTCATTCAAACTCTACGCAGGGGCTACCCTGCTTGGGTGGGGTGCTTGCTCGCGTAGAGCTCCGCTCGCGTAGAGCGTATGACCGCGTAGAGCTCCGCTCGCATAGAGCATTTGACCGTGTATAGCTCCGTTCGCGTAGAGCGTTTGCTCGCGTAGAGTCGCGCCTGCATGCGGCTTTGCTAGCGTAAAGCGCTTGCTCACGTAAACCCACCTGCTCTCTTTCTTACATAGAGATGCCTATCCTTAGGTCTTGCCCGCGTAGAGCTATTTTACGCTCGGGGTCTCTTAGGCCTAGCGTAGTCTTGCTCGCGTAGAGACTTTGAGTCCCTATGGCGTACACCATTACCCTTTTATATCCTTACGCCTTTTGTCATGAACTTGATAATCACGAATTTATTTAATATGACTGTAATGATAATTGTACATGGCATGGTAAGGCAAGTAACTGACATGGCATGACATGATAAGACATGACTAATAAGCCTTATGGGAACTATTGAAAGCTGTTGCGACGGCTAGCATGATATGACAAGAATGAATGGCTTGGACACCGTGGACGATTGTGTTTGTACAAGTGAACCATTATTGTCTTGCATCATGTCTAGGACAGGGGCCCCTGGGTACCACGGTCAAGGGTACCTACTTAAACTGACTAAGGCTAATAACTATAATAATCCAGTAGTCATGAAGAGATTTCTCAGCTACAGGCAATCCCGTTATTTGGGTGTCCCATTATGGGATCTGTAGCCTGCCGTCGAGTAGGGCACATTTCCAGCACACTGTCATGTGTTACACTCTTCAAGCTACCTAAGGGTATATGCATTTCCTGGATGATGTACCCACATGAATTCAACCCCTAATTGCGTTCGGATAGCCTGGATGATCTGCAGGGCTTGTGGTTGTGGAACAATCTCATTGTATTTTGCTAGTAATTAGGCATGTGATAACCCTAGTTAGTTAAAGTATCAAGCCATACTTATTACGTGGTCGTGATTGATTGGGTGGAGTCTAACCCAGTCTAGTCTTGTCCTGATCATGTACAAGATCGTTAGCATGACCTGAATGCTTGTGCTTACTTTATCGATAAATGGTGGGAAACCAAGTTTCGTTCAGATGAAGGGTTACAACCCCGGCCCTTGTTTGGTTTACGGGTTATAACTTGGTTATCTAAATAGTCCCATGGCTATCTTAACGTATATCATCATGATTTTTTCATATTTCTAGTCTTTTATTATATAATTATATTTTGTGCTAATTGCTGGTTTATTTCTTAAGTGAAGCCTCCTTTATGGCACTTGCTCTTTCTGGGATCTGACCCAGCTGGTTTTGTATGACCAGATACCGGAGCAGCTCCAGAGGATCTCCCCACCTTCCAGCCAGATGGTGACCACCAGGCGTAACCCTGGCAACGAGTGGGTTTTATTTTGCTCTCCTACTCTATTGTACAAATATTCTTTTGAGACATTTAGCCGCCGAGCACGTGTTAGCTCGATTGCACTTTACTTACTGTCTGCCTACGGGCTGTAGCATGATGAACAAATCCTAGGGTTGATCATGTATGACTGAAACTCTTGCTAGTCTTCATATTTTGTATGACTAGCTTCATGATCATCCAAATATGTAATGTATGGGACGCCTTACTATTGTATATTTGGTGTTCTGACATCTTGTAACTATTATTACTTGCTTGAGATTGAGACAACAGGCTTGTCCATGACCATAAGAGACTGATGGCTTGTAGTTAAACCCTCATGTATTTAGACAGCCATGACCGTATAGCGAGGTAGGTTGCACTTTAATATACGTAGCTGGCTATGTCCGTCTCTGCTCTCGAGTATTCTGGTTTGTAGGGTATTACATGGTTTAAGTGGTGGCCCATGCAGGTCTTGTGAATCAATATATGTGAGGGTTTACCGAATAGATGTCTCAATCAGCACTCTCCCTTGATCTCTGCTCGTATCCTCTAAATCCCTGAAATCTTGACCTAATCACATGCTTGAATCTTTGATCTGTCCTGGTCCTTCCTTATTGTTTTCTGTGTCATCTTCTTCAGTGGCACTGTTCCTGGACCTGCCAATCAACCGGAAGAAGATCAACGAGTACTCCCATAACAAGAGGATCAAGCTCAGCACTCAGGAGCAGCTTCCCGAGTCATGCTTCCCGGAGATCCAGAACCCCCAGTACAGCCAGTCCAGCATCTGAGGTAGGATGAGAGAGTCTTGGTCGGACTCATTAGGGAGTTGCTTGCATCACAGGATCGTCGAGGTGATGTATTGCACCAGACAGTTCAAGATGCTTTGAACAGAGGTGGTCATCAAGGTAACAGTGCGGCCAACACCTTCAAGCGTTTGAACCCTTCTTTTTTCGATGGTAGTGAAGATGCTATAGCCGCAGATGCTTGGCTGCAGGATACTGAGGTTATTCTAGAAACAGCCAGGACCCCAGAATACGAGAAGGTGGCCGTAGTGCGCCTACAGTTATTGGATCTAGCCCGCAGCTGGTGGGCGGCGCAGGCCGTTGGATTAAGGGCACCTATTGCATGGACAGTATTCCGTGAGAGATTCCAGACCAAGTATTTTGATGTTGTAGCTCGGTACGATCTACAGACAAGGTTCACCAATTTGAAGCAGATGGACAGGATGATCGATGGATATGCGACTGAGTTCTCCAGGCTTAGTCGGTTTGCTCTCACCTTGGTGGCGACCGAGTTCGACAGAGCTTAGCGGTTCCAGCAAGGACTACAGCTGGAGATTTTGCCGACGGTAGAGCAGTTCGAGCATCAGACCTTCAATACAGTATTGAGAGCAGCTAAGAGGCATGAGTATACCTCCCAGAGGATTGTGGACCGGACCGGAAGTCGGAAGCGGTCTCACGGCCAGATGAACCAGTCTTCAGCACTAGCCCCGGCAGCCAGGGCTTTGACCATTGGACCTTCGAGGTGGGTAGCTTTCGTTGCGTCGAATCAGCATTCGACTCCGACACCCCGGCATATCCCCAGCAACAGCAGAAGCAGTCTTCCGCAATGGGTTGCACTCATTGTGGGAAGTCAGGACACGTGGTGTCAGAATGTTGCAGAGCACATGGTTTGTGCTTGATTTGTGGGGCACCGAACCATAGGGATGGAAACTGCCCGAATAGGGGGAGTTCATCTTCATCAACCTTTTCTAGTCCCTCGGTTAGGGGCCAGTCCCAGTACCAGTTCAACAGCAGCAGCAGTACCCGTTTCCGAGGCCCTTATCGCCTTAAGCCCAAGTATTTCAGCAGCAGAACCCCCAACAGTATGCACAAGTCCAAGCTCATACCCAGAACTGCCAGAAAGGTTTCCAGCAGAGGGGACCAGCACCCCGAGGGCACGATCAAGTGATGGCTTTGACCGTGGAGGAGGAGTTAGCATCAGGTGAGGTAGTGGCAGGCATTATTCTCGTCAACTCCTTCCCAGTATCAGTATTGTTTGATTCTGGTACATCGCATTTATTTATGTCTGCACGATTCGCGACACGAATAGGGTTGTAGCCCGAGTCATTATCAGTAAGGCTCAATATACTTACTGGTAATGGACTTGTGGGAGTAGATAGAGTGTTTTCCTCGTGTCGGATCGTAGTTAGCGGTAGAGAGTTCCCTGCTAGGTTGATAGAATTCTCGATGGCCGATTATGATGTAGTCTTAGGGATGGATTGATTGAGGGACCAGTATGCTAGAATAGATTGCCATATCGGTAAGATTATTTTTAGTATTCCTGGTGAGCCAGAGTTTTTATTTTTTCGAGACGGAATAGAGCCTTCTCCTCCAGCATTCCGGATGGCAGTTGCAGCGACAGTCCAGTTTTCCAGAATTGTAGAAGAGTTTCTCGATGTCTTCTCCGAAGAGCTTCCAGGTATGCCACCAGAGAGAGAGATCGAGTTCACCATAGACTTGATCCCCGGGTCAGCCCCAGTATCAGAGAGGGTCTACCGGATGGCGCCGTCAGAATTTATGATCTTGTATAAGATAATTGAGGAACTCTGGACCAAGGGATTCATCCATGCTAGTGGATCACCTTGGGGAGCCCTGATGCTTCTTGTGAGAAAGAAGGATGGTACATCCAGATTATGTGTAGATTATCGTACCTTGAACTCAGTGACAATCAAGAATAAATACCCTCTCCCGAGGATAGATGACTTGTTTGATCAACTCAAAGGGGTGACCGTATTTTCGAAGATTGACTTACGGTCAGGATACCATCAGATCAGAGTTAAGCTGCAGGACATCCCGAAGACGGCTTTTAGATCTAGATATGGGCATTGGGAGTTCCTTGTTATGCCATTTGGAGCAACAAATGTGCTGGATGTATTCATGGACCTCATGAATCGTATCTTCATGCCTTATTTGGATCAGTTCATGATTGTGTTCATTGACGACATCCTGGTCTATAGCAAGAGTGAAGCAGAGCATGAGCAGCAGCTCAGAGTTGTCCTCCAGATTCTCAGAGAGCACCAGTTGTATGCGAAGTTTAGTAAATACGAGTTCTGGCTTGATCGTATTTCATACTTGGGTCATATCATCACCAGAGGTGGATTGGAAGTGGATCCCCAGAAGATCGTAGCTTTTGAGACGTGGCTAGTACCCAGTACCGTTGCAGAAGTTTACAATTTTTTTGGCTTGGCCGGCTACTACCGACGATTTGTTTCGGACTTTGCACAGATTTCAGCACCTATGGCCCAGTTGACCCGCAAGGATGTGTAGTTTGCTTGGACCACAGAATGTCAGGAATCTTTTGAGAAGTTGAAGCGAGGCTTGATGACGGCACCCATTCTTACGCTTTCAAATGGGACTGGAGGATTATCAGTGTATTGTGATGCTTCAGGCAGAAGTTTGGGATATGTTTTGATGCAGAATGGAAAGGTAATAGCTTATACGTCACGTCAACTTCATGATCATGAAAGGAATTACCCGACCCACGACTTGGAACTGGCAGCAGTAGTGTTTGCACTTAAGCTTTGGAGATACTACTTGTATGGAGATAGGGTGGAGATTTTCATCGACCACAAGAGCTTGAAGTATGTGTTCACCCAGAAGGATCTTAACATGCGTCAGAGGAGATGGCTAGAGCTGCTTGTGGATTATGACATCAACCTGCAGTATCATCCTAGGAAGGCCAACGTTGTTGCAGATGCATTGAGCAGGAGAGCCGAAGTTTATTTTCTAACAGCACAACCAGAGTTATTAGCAAATCTTCAGAAGATGGGTATAGAAGTTATCCTTCCTACCAATATAGCATTGATGGCCAGTCTGTAAGTTCAGTCCAGTATAGTTGATAGGATCAGGTTAGCTCAGTCAACAGATTCCAAGCTTCAGCGACTCCGAGCAGAGTGTGAGGTAGGACGAAGACCAGAGTTATGTGTCCATGGGGATGGTACACTTCGACATGGGAGGCATCTTTGTGTACCCAGTGGGGATATCAGGCAGGAAGTCATGGCAGAAGCTCACAGTTCTCAGTATTCGATTCATCCGGGCGGTACGAAGATGTATTGCGATATCCGGCAGCATTTTTGGTGGAATGGTATGAAGAAGGAGATAGCCCGGTTTGTCTCTCGATGTTTGGTTTGCCAACAAGTTAAAGCTGAACATCATAGACCGGCTGGACTTCTTCAATCTTTGCCTATCCCAGAATGGAAGTAGAAGCATATAACCATGGATTTCGTGATTGGATTACCTAGGTCCCCGGCCGGTAGAGATGCTATTTGGGTTATTATAGACAGGCTCACGAAGGTGGCTCATTTTCTTCCGTTCAGAGTTGGTCAGTCGATGGCTCAGCTAGCAGAGATGTACCTCAGACAGATCATCAGATTTCACGGTGTACCAGTCAGTATTACCTCGGACAGAGATTCAAGATTTACGTCGCACTTTTGGCGTAGTCTGCAAGAGAGTTTGGGAACTCACCTCCAGTTCAACTCAGCTTATCATCCGCAGGCAAATGGTCAGTCAGAGCGTACCATACGAACCTTGGAAGATATGTTGAGTTCTTGTACACTCGACTTCGGTGGTTCATGGGAAGATCACCTACACCTGGTGGAGTACTCGTACAACAATATTTTCCAAGCCAGTATCCAGATGGCACCGTTCGAGGCACTGTATGGTAGGAAGTACAGATCCCCGCTAGCATGGGACGATGTTGGAGAGAGGCAGATGCTCGGTCCAAAAATGATTACTCAGACACTTGAGGTGGTCAGCAAAGTCAGAGATCATCTTCGCGTCGCACAAGATCGCCAGCGCCATTGGGCCGATTCTCATCGGTGCCCCTTTGAATTTTTTGTTGACGACCATGTATTCCATAGGATCTCGCCTACCCGTGGCGTTATTCGTTTCGGCGTATGGAGAAAGCTTAGTCCTAGGTATATCGGGCCATTCGACATTCTAGAGCGAGTAAAAGATGTGTCCTATCGTCTCGCTGTTCCGCCGTCGTTGTGTGAGGTGCATGATGTCTTCCATGTATCCCAATTGCGACTGTATATCCCGAATCCGAGTTATGTCCTTGATCATTCGGAATTGGTTGTTGGTACCAACCTTTCGTATAAGGAGAGACCCGTATCCATATTGGACCAAAGAGAGAAGATATTCAAGAACAAGACTATCAAGTTAGTCTGTGTTGCTTGGGGTCATCACTCTTTGGGAGAGTCAACGTGGGAGCGTGAGGATGATATTCGATCGTAATATCCTGACCTGTTTGACTCGTGAGGTTTAATATTTTCCTTATGCATCATGCCTTCGATTCCTTGCTTGTATGATTGATTGCTTAGTTATATCTTGCCTGTGATTAGTGTAGCTTGCTTGACCTCTCTAGCTTCTTAATTAAATTCTGAGGACAAAATTCTTTTAAGGTGGGTAGAGTTATAACGCCCGTAGGTCGTATTACGTATTTTTGGTATATGTGTACGTATTTTGACTCATATTGCGTGGTTTATTTTGGCATTTCAATTGCTTGGTTCGGGTTCGATTGGGTTCGGTCTGTTGGGTTTGGTTTGAGTTAGAATGCAAACCCCTACCTACCACCATCCCCCATTTATTAACCCAACATCCCTTCTCTCTCCTCATTCATTTTCTATTACTACTCATCTTTCTTCTTTATTTCTCCACCGACCACCCGTAGTAGGCAAGTGCAACTTGCTTAATGGAGGAACTCAAATTTTGTTGTTCCATTGTCTTCCTCACGAGATTCTAAGACACTTTAGTACTTAGCATTTTTAATTTCTGTGGCTTATTTCATGTAGATCTGAGTTTTAGTATTATTGCTCTTCATGGTTTTGATCTACTGGACTTGGTTGTTTTTGAAATTGGGTGTTCCATGTGGTAGGAATTTCAATTTTACGCAAGTTTGGCTCTTGAATGGCAAGATTTCACCAAGACTCGACCGAGATGAGGCTTTCTTGAGCTTTTACGCCTGCTTGTACCGGCCTTGGGAAGAAGATGCAGTTTTACGCACACGTTCTTACGTGCTAGCGTAGTATTTAGTTTTTACGCACACGTTTTACGTGCCAGCATATTAATTACCCTTTACGCACACGCATTTGCGTGCCAGCGTAATCACTTCTACGCCGAGTTAATTCGAACTCTACGCAGGGGCTACTCCGCTTGGGTGGAGTTCTTGCTCGCATAGAGCTCCACTCGCGTAGAGCATTTGACCGCGTAGAGCTCCGCTCGCGTAGAGCGTTTGCTCGCGTAAAGTCTCGCCCGTATGCGGCTTTGCTAGCGTAAAGCGCTTGCTCGCATAGAATCCCACCCACCTGCTCTCTTGCTCGCGTAGAGCTGCCTATCCTTAGGTCTTACCCGCGTAGAGCTATTTTATGCTCGGGGTCTCTTAGGCCTAGCGTAGACTTGCTCGCGTAGAGACTTTGAGTCCCTATGGCGTACACCATTACCCTTTTATATCCTTACGCCTTTTGTAATGAACTTGATAAACACGAATTTATTTAATATGACTGGAATGATAATTGTACATGGCATGGTATGGCAAGTAACTGACATGGCATGACATGACAAAATATGACTAATAAGCCTGATGGGAACTATTGAAAGCTGTTGCGACGGCTAGCATGACATGACAAGAATGAATGGCCTGGACACCGTGGACAATTGTGTTTGTACAAGTAAACCAGTATTGTCTCCCATCATGTCTAGGGCAGGGACCCCTGAGTACCACAGTCAGTGGTACCTAATTAAACTGGCTAAGGCTAATAACTAGAATAATCCAGTAGTCATGAAGAGATTTCCCAGCTACAGGTAATCCCGTTATCTGGGCGCCCCATCATGGGATCTGTAGCCTGCCGTCGAGTAGGGCACATTTCCAGCACACTGTCATATGTTGCACTCTTCAAGCTACCAAAGGGTACATGTGTTTCCTGGACGATGTACCTGTAGAAGCTTGGAAAAGAGCATGATTGCCCATGCGGCTCAGAACAAGAAAACTCATGCGGTTCAAAAACAGACGATCTTCATGCGGCTCAAGAACATCATGCGGTTCAAAAGTCACCCACTTGGAAATGCGGCTCAAGCAAACACCACGTGGCCTTCTGCGGTTCGCTCCTGCAATTGGCCATTAAGTAAAGGCCCTATTTAATGCTCTGACATAAAGGAGAGCTGACGGCTCTGACATAAAGCTGCCATAAAGACCCTGTCATAATGATAGACTCCTAGGGCAACGAAGAAAATCTCTGACCAAACCCCAAAATCCTTTATGTGGCCTTGACACGTGGACAGTCGCATGCGGCTCAGGCAGAAGGCCACCCCATGCGGCTCAGGCAGAGGCCATCCCATGCGGCTCAGGGGGAGGCCACCTCATGCGGCTCAGGCAGAGCCTACCCTATACGGCTCACGAAGACTATCTTCATGTAGCTCACTGAGAAGCCACCCATCATGCGGTCACCTACGTTCATGCGGCTCAGATCATTTCCATACATGGCCAGTCTTATGCAGCTTAGTAGGGAACAATCCTCATGCGGTTCGGATTTCCTAAGTGGCTCGTGGTTAAGACACATGGCAGAAGATTAGTTTTTCTCGCGTCCCTACAGCTAGCAGCATAATAATGATAGGACATGTGGCATCAAATCGATCAAGATTCATCAACAAATCCCAACAACCAGGTTTAGTGCCATCTTAATAATTACTGGGATCAAATCAGATCATTTGCAATCATGCAAATTGAACACGTGGCAGGAGATCCGAGCTTGGCATAACAAATCATAAAGATTTATGGTAATCATCATTAATTGCCCACAGAGATTTGATGCAATCTACATTAATTATCTAGATTTGCTACAATCAGAATGAAGGGCCCAGATTAATTGATCCTTAACCGTCGACTTATCAAGGAGGCAATCATTGCAAACCCTAATGATTGCATCCCACTCCTATAAATAGCAAGGTGCCATTCCCTTGCGAGGAGGACTTTTTTGAAGATCACCAGAGCACCTGGAGAGACTTGAAGAGAGAGAGCAGAGAGACAAAGGCACGCACAGAGGGCATCCTGAGAGCATTTCTTCCCCGGAGCCAAGGCTGCATCTGATCGTCCAAGGAGTAAGGCAGAGCTGCCGTCGCTTTCCCGAGCCTCTACCGTCACCCCCCAGAATCTAAAATAAACAATTGTACTTAGATTGCTGTACCTAGGTTTTCATCCCTAGGCTTTCTTTGTACAAGCGAGTTTGTATTTTGAAGTAAAATTCCAGTCCTCCGATATAATTGTTCTGTTCTTTTATATTTCATGGCAAACACGATGGCGACTCTGCTGGGGACAAACTTCTCCACGGCTGAGGAGTTGGTGACGCAATCGGATACAGCCAAACTTAGCTCCACACAACAGAAGATGGTCGTCCGCTTCGACCAACAGGCGTTTGAAGAAATGCTCTTCGATGGAAGCGCTGGCCCGGTCCAGAAGCGAACCCGCACAAAGAAGGCTCGCAGGGAGTGGAGGCCAAAATCATTTGCTCCTCCCCAAGCTCTGGACGGAGCACTCTCTGCTGCCCAAGACGGCGAAGGCAACTCTCATGCGACCCCACTTCAAGCCATAGAGGACTCTACTGTCCCCAAGTCCGGCAAAGGAAAGCACTACGATGCTGGACTTGCAGGGGCAAAGAGTGATTCTATGTACTTCAGGAAGAAGCTGAACAAAGACACTAGCCGCAAGATGAAGACTCATGCGGCCAAACTTGCCAGCCGCATGCATGAATACCATGCGGCCGAAACTGCCAGTCGAATGCATAACACTCATGCAGCCAAGATTCCCAGCCGCATGAAGAAAGCCCATGCGGCTACGACTGCCAGCCGCATGAAGACTGTTGATTCCAGCCGCATGCCGCCTGCTCCACGCGGCTCAGTCTTCGATCGCCTCTCCTATGCTCCTGATCTCTCGTGCTTCCGAGAAAACATGTCTGACTCTCTCCTGCACCACTTAGACTCTTCCTACTATGTACCCTCACGTACTAGAGTGAAGAAGTCTAGGGCAGCGCGAGCTTGGCAAGCTCAGTCCGCTGGCCCGATCTCTGACTATCCGAGCGTTTCACATACTGTTATGCGGACCTCTGATGGGAAGTTGTACAGAACCACTCGAGTCCAACCCCCGACGACAAACGAACAGAGTGGTTCCCAAAAGTCTCCCAAAATCTAGGGAGCAAACATGGTCGTTTCAGACCCGTCTGACTTGCGTGAGGCTATCCTCCACAAGCGCAAGGAAAAAGAGGGGGCCTCGGGGTGCAAAGAGTCCCCCCACGGGCGTCACTGCACCCAAGTCATCATCAACTGCTATTGCAATAACGCGATGGTATGAGAAGACCGGCAGTCCGTCTTCCAAAGACTGCAACAACCATGTTCAGAGGATGAGGCACCTCCCGTCGTCTCCTGCAACTCTGCTCAGAAAATCCTCGCCGATGGGAGAGGGAAGAAGACAAACATTTCTAACCCGAAGATTTCAACCACTATGACTAAGAGACTGTCATCTAAGCGGTTGCCCACCACCGGAGTTTTCTAAGGTACCCGTTCAAATACGAAATCTGCTACAGTAGAAGATTTATCGTCCATATCACTGGGGGTTGCTGGAACTAGGGGTAGAACTCCTCCGAACCTCCACGACAATCCGATGTTCTAAGAAGACGAGCTGGGGGAAACAACTCTCCCATTAGATGCAGCAAATCCCGACGTCCCCGAGGACGTCCACAATTCCCAAGACGAGGCGAACTCGGAAGCTGGGGGTAATGTTCCTTCTGAGTCCGAACCAGAGGAAGACAATCCCATATACCCCGATGACTTCTCGTTACAGGGGTATAATTCGGAGTGTATGTCGTCCACCGTCCCTTCTACTTCTACTCATGTCATGACGGCATTTATGACAAACGACGAACAGGATGGTCCCAGTGATCGCCAACGCATCGACACTCTGGAGGCCATACTGCGCACTTTGGTCAAATCGGTGGACGAGATCAAAGCAGCCCTCCCTACTCTGCAAGGAGGGACGCCTGGCCAGACAAACTTGGGTCCCGCAGTCAATGCAGACTCGAACTCAGCGGCACCGAACCCGGGCAATAATCTTCCTGAAATGTCGGCTCCTACCGCTACAGACGAGGCCAGGAAGGCAAGAAGAGAGGTCCAGGAGCTCCGAGCCATGTTCCATGCCCAAGAAAACTGCCAAGACCTCAGGATACGGCAACCATACCCTGCTGCATGGAGGGATGTCCCATTTCCACCAAAATATAAAACGTTCAACATCAATCCTTATGATGGCAAGACCTCCGCAAGTCGGTACATCACTTACTTCGAAGTCACCACCGACCATCTCCCCCATGACGATGCCATCCTTACACGATTATTCATTGGGGCATTGGAAGGGGTCGCCTTCGACTGGTATCACAACCTGCCAGACAACTGCATCCACTCCTTCGCCAGCTTCAAGCACATGTTCTTGGAGAGATTCTACGAAGTAGGACAAGACGTAACGATGTCCACCCTCATGGACGTCGTTTAAGGGGAGAAGGAGCTGACAATGAACTATATTGAGCGGTTTTGCCAAACCGCAATGAAGTTGCTGTCTGGTAACCCGGATTCCTCCTTGATTGAAATTTGCCAAAAGTGATTGCTCCCAATAATCAGTCTCTGGATGGACGAAAGTCAATTTAAGGACTGGAAGACGTTTATCATCAGTGCCACTAGCGCCGAAGAACGGTTGAAGAAGGCTCGCCAGCTGGGATTGCACATCTCGGAGGGAGAGGACAAGGGCAAGCGCCCTAATACCAACAACAACAATGGTAGTAACTCCTCCAACAATCGGGACAACAAGGGCAAGCAGGCTATGGTGGCCGATACAGCCCAGCAACCTGAGTCAAAACCGGCAGACAAACAATGGCCGTAAATGACCTACTCCTTCTAAGACGGTCATGTCAAGCCCATCTTGGACATGCTCATACAAGGAGATAGAATTCAGCTCCCTCCACCAAGACGGGAACCTCGACCAGCAGAAATGGAGAGCCCAATGTACTGCCATTACCACTGCTACGTCCATCATGCTACACATGATTGCTACCAATTGAAACGATACATCCAACATTTCATCGACTCGAAGGCTCTGGCCATCGATTTTGAGGAGGTAACCGTGGCGGCCAACATGGTGTCCATACAATTCGACAGCTTCCCTCCAACAGAGACTCAAGAAGTATGGTACCCGTCCCTCTGGCGACAATAGAGATTGCTAATCTTCCACCTCCTCGGGATCAGGCTGCTGGTCTAGTTCCCCTTACCACATCACGGAGGGAGGTCATGTGGGTCCATCCGGACCTGGTACTTGAGGTGACTCAGTCCACACCACCTTTCATTCGCAAGAAGAAGAGTGGAAAAGTCAGATCCTGCCGCACAATCTCGACAGATGTTGAAGAAGTCACGGCTGTCGTTACCCGGTCTGGGGCACAATTCCAACCTGTGGCAGATAACTCGGCTGAAGATCATCAGCCAGCTACTGCTGACGCTCCAGGACCTTCTCAGCCTCCGACGACCGACAAGCCTAGGCCGAAGGAGACTCGCTTTGACAAATCCCTCCGAAAAGAGGCACCTCAGGGGCTGGAGAGGCCCTACAACTTCGACATCTTGGCACAATTGGCCAACACACCAGCCAAATTGTCATTATACGAGCTCCTGAGACTCTCAAAGGATGTTCGCGCGGCTTTGAGCGATGCCCTCCAGAATGCCGATGCCTATCTGGCTCAGGTCAACCACACAGGAGAGAGCCCACCTGTAAATCTCCAAGACAGCGCTTACACAGGAGAGATGCCCAACATTGTCTTCACTCCACAGGATATGCTCATCAAAACCAACCTACACGATCGACCGTTATATTACACTGGATACATCGGTGACGTAAAGGTGGATCGGATGCACATTGATCCTGGTTCTTCCATAAGCATCATCCCGAAGAGTCTATTACATCATCTCCGCATTCCTATGCATCGCCTGACACCAACAAGCACCGCCATCAGCGGTTTCAATTCGGGCAGGAGCTACCCGATTGGAAAGATTTGCCTGAAGTGCCAAATCGGCGATCTTCAGTAAGAAATAACCTGTTACGTCATAGATGCGGACACTTCCTACAATATCCTCTTGGGGCGCTCTTGGATACACGATTACATGATCGTGCCTTCCACGCTGTACTAGTGCTTCAAGTATGTCGACAAACACGGCTTCGTGAGGATAGAATTTACCGACATCGATCCCTTCAAAGGGGTCGAATCCTACTACTCAGACTCCTGCCTATACGAGAAGTCGAAGAGGCACCTGGATGAAGATGTACAAGCTCGAACTGAGACGGCCTCGGGATCAGAAGAACCTTTGACGATCCACCTTCAAGCTCGTAAATCTGGCAAATCCGTACTCCTTACGGCCGCTCTGCGTAAGGACGCAATCAGCCTGTCGACACAAGAAGGACAAATGATAATCCGGTGGCCAAGGTCCGGCCAAGCGCCAAGACCCACAACGGAGCCACTGACAATCAGACTGCCAAGAGTCGGCCAACCACAAATGGAGAAGCTCAACCCCTCCGACAAGCCAATGACGATACGCCTTCCCAAGAAGAATCATCACCTCGATGCAAAGTCTGGGGCTTCTAGCGAGCCAACAACTCCCCGTCCAGCATCGAGTACCAAACTAGGGGTCTCTAGTTTGCCAACAACTCCACGTTCGGCCCCACCAACAGAACCCCTGATGATCAAGCTGCCCAGGTCATCCTCTCAGTCTTCATTTATACAGGGGGTGGCCGAAGAAGAACCAGAACTGGCCAAGTATGTGACTGCCTACACTGATGTTCCCTCTGCAGATGATATAATTCCGATAGAAAAGATACCTTACTTTATCAATAAAGGGCTATCTTTTAACTACCTCGAGCTTAATAAGCTTTGTACAATATATACTGTGGAACATGGTATAGGCACTCACCTACACACACAGGTGACAAATGTTTACACCGTAAATCAGCTTACTCCAGTGGAAAACACTTACCGCATAATCGAGGGAGGGGACCATCTAATCATCTTCGGCCGAAAGGATGATCCACAGCCCTTCACCATAGAGAAGGTCGATCTTGAATCAGATGTCGGAAGACTGCCTCTGTATCTTTATAGCCCCCAATCCAAATACCTCATGCAAAAATAGGGGTATGATCTGGAGACTACGCCAGGCTTGAACTATGGCACAGGTCGACGATTATCTTTAAAGCCACCAGTCCCGACTGGCAAACCACGGGACTACTACAGCAAGACCCGATGTGGATTAGGGTACGTTACGCCCGCAACGACCCCTGAAAATTCAGATAAGAAATGCGACTGGCATTCTCATTCAACCGGGTCACCAACTTCTGATTCGGATGCCAGCATCGGAGACGTATTCAGACAAGTCCTGCCAGTCAATATGGCATCCGTCGACGCTTACGAAGAAGATGAAGACATTCCTGAAATCCTCGAGTTAGAGCCGTGGGCCCAACAGCTGGATGCACAATAGAAAAAGCGGTTCGAACAGAGAGAACCTCCTACTGAAGATGAGGTTATACAGGTCGACCTCGGCAGCGAATCTTCTCCGAAACCAATCTTCGTCAGTAAAGGCCTGACAGACGAAGAGCGAGAATCGCTACTGGAACTTGTCAAAGAATATATTGATGTGTTCGCCTAGAGCTATGAAGTCATGCCAGGACTAAACCCCGAGGTTGCCCTTCACAAGCACAACATTCGGCCAGATGCAAAGCCGGTCAAACAACAACAGCGACGCTTCCGCCCGGGCATCATGGACGCGATCGAAGCCGAAGTCAACAAACTGATAGCCAGCGGCTTCATTCGTGAAGAACAACATCTGGATTGGATCGCCAACATACTACTGGTCCTCAAGATGAATGGAAAGATTCGAATCTGCATCGACTTCCACAATCTGAACGAGGCATGTCCCAAAGATGAATTTCCTCTCCCTATCACAGACATCATGATCGACAACACATGCGGCTTCGAATGTATGTCATTCATGGATGGTTTCTCAGGGTACAACCAAATCAAGATGTCTCCTGACGACGAAAAGCATACATCATTTCGAACACCGATTGGCACATACTGCTACACAGTCATGTATTTCGGTTTAAAGAATGCTGGCGCCACATATCAAAGAGCCATGAGTATCATCTTCAGAGACCACTTACACAAGACTGTAGAGTGCTATATTGATGACATCGCCGTCAAGAGTCGCTATAAGGGAGGCCATCTGCAGGATCTGAGGACGGTATTCGACCTGATGCGAGCACACAACCTGAAGATGAATCCCACAAAATCTTTCTTGGGCATATCCAAAATTCATGGGTTTCATCATCACCTCCCAGGGTATCCACGTAGACCCTGAGAAGACGAAGGCAATCATGGAGATGGGTCCCCCGAGAAATCTTCGAGAACTTCGAGGCCTCCAAAGGAGGTTAGCTTACATCAGGAGGTTAATTTCCAACCTCTTCGGGCGTTGTCAGCCATTCATCCATCTCATGAAGAAGGGCGTCTTATTCGTATGGGATGAAGAATGTCAGCGTGCCTTCGACAGCATCAAAGAATATTTGTCGAACCCTCCAGTCTTGGTGGCCCCGGTTGCTGAAAAACCATTTTTGCTCTATGTACGAGCAATAGAGCATTCCCTCGGTGCTCTGCTAGCACAAAACAACGATACAGGCCATAAGCAAGCTATATATTACCTTAATGCCTCGCCCTGGTGTTCGCCATTCAAAAGATGCGACACTATGTCACGGGGCAAACCATAGATGTGATATCACGAGTCAACCCCCTCAGGATCCTCATGACTAAACCAGAGGCACTCAGCTCTCGTCTTGCTACATAGGCAATATTACTGTCCCCCTACCATATGATCTTCGTCCCACAAAAGGCTGTTAAAGGTCAAGCTCTGGCAGACTTTTTAGCAGCCCACCCAGGCCCGAAGTCGGCCAGAATATACGAAGACATCCCAGATGAGGTCGCCGACTTGCATGCAACCTCTCACGATGATTTATGGTGGATATTCTTCGACGGTGCCTCAAGGACCGGACCTAAGGGCAACATCGTCATCGGAGTCGGGGTAGTGCTAGTTTCTCCTTCCGGATTGGTGATCAATCACGCTTACTCCCTTACAGAACCCTGCTCTAACAATGTGGCCGAGTACAACGCTTTAGTCATTGGTCTCCAACTTGTAAGAAAGCTGGGGGTAGAATATCTTGAAGCATACGGCGATTCACAGTTAATCGTCAATCAGATCCGAGGTTCATACGAGGTTCGCCATAAAGACATGATCCCCTATCACCAAATAGCAATCAACATCATCTCGTCATTTGAAGGGTTCTTCATCGAACACGTCCCCAGACTCCAAAATATCGAAGCCGATGCCTTAGCTGACCTTGCTGCTTCCCTAGAGATTTTGAACTATGCTCATCAATCGGTGGATGTGATAGGCCATAAACTGGTATGTCCCAAGAACAATATTCAATTCGTGGCGTGTTATTCTGCTCAGACGATCGACAAATCACAAGACTGAAGACAACCATTCATTGACTTCGTAGTCTACGACATTCTGCCGGAGGACCCAAAGGAAGCCACCTCTATCAGAAGGCGTTCTCTCAGATTCTTCTACGATACAGAGACGAAAATATTGTATCGCCAATCCTGTGATGGATTATTGCTTCGATGTCTGTCAAACGTAGAAGCCAAAGAAGCCGTACGTGAAGCTCATGACGGTGTCTGCGGGGCCCATCAGCCTGGCCCAAAATTGTAAGACCGTCTTCGTCGAATGGACTACTACTGGCCCACGATGGTAGCAGATGCGATAGACTACACAAGAAAGTACAAAGCCTGCCAAGTCCACGCGGACTTCATCCACCAGCCATCCGAATTTCTACATCCGACAGTAGCGTCCTGGCCATTCGAAGCATGGGTAATGGATATCATCGGTCCGATCGCTCCACCTTCTTTCCGAGGATATCGCTTCATACTTGCCATCACAGATTACTTCTCCAAATGGGCAGAAGCTGTTCCGCTTGCAGAAGTAAAGATTTCAAACGTGATCAGCTTCCTCAAGCATCACGTCATCTATCGCTTTGGAATGCCCCGAAGGATCATCCACGATAATGGTCCGCAGTTCGCAAGCCACGCCTTCTATTGGTTCTGCGACAAGCACTGCATCCAGAATATTGCCTCAACACCATACAATTCGGCAGCGAATGGGTTGGCAGAAGCATTCAACAAAACAATTATCAAACTTCTCAAGAAGTTCGTATCGTCCAACAAATGCGACTGGAACGAGAAGCTTGGTGAATGCTTATGGGTGTACCGTACCACAGTCCGAACAGCCACAGGGAACACACCATTCTTCCTGGTGTACGGGAGTGAGGCAGTTCTCCCATTAGATACTCAAATACCCTCGCTTCGCGTCGCTCTCACTTACCAATTGACGACAGACGATAACTATCGTCGTCGGTTACAAGAGTTGGAGGCCTTAGATAAAAAGCGCCTCTTGGCTCAGCAACAAATCGAGCTATACCAAGTACGCATCTCCGGAGCCTTCAACAAGAAGGTTAAAATCAGAACATTCCAAGTGGGCGATCTCGTTCTGGCAGTTCGGAGGCCGATGGTCATGACTCATAAAACCGCCGACAAATTCCAGCCAAAATGGGAAGGTCCATTTATCATTGAGGCCTTATTCTCCAACGCTGCTTATCGCCTCGCAAAACAAAATGGAGACTTGTTCATGTTGCCCGTCAACGGCAAGTTCCTGAAGAAATATTATATCTAAACGACATTCTCCTAATTCCATATTATTGAGTTATGTACCCGCTGGTACCGCTGAACTCATATTCCAAATTTCAGATTATTGAGTTATGTACCCGCTGGTACCACTAAACTCATATTCCAAATTCCAGATTATTGAGTTATGTACCCGCCGGTACCGCTGAACTCATATTCCAAATTCCAGATTATTGAGTTATGTACCCGCCGGTACCGCTGAACTCACATTCTCCAAATTCTAGATTATTGAGTCATATACCCCCCGGTACCGCTGAACTCATATTCTCCAAATTCTAGATTGCCGAGTTATGTACCCTCCGGTACCGCTGAACTCACATTTACAATCTTCCAGATTATCGAGTTATGTACCCGCATGTGCCTCTGAACTTACATTCCGATCACTCTTTCAGATAGTAAGTCATGTATGACCATACCTCTGAACTTATTTCTCTGAAAGAGCTCCTCCATCATGATCCACTACCCGCACTCTCAGTGCACAAAAAGGGTAACAGATCCATAAATTTTCAAAACGACCACGTCGATGTTACCTCTGAGTCGTTTCACTTCCGCCAAAAACAAATCACCCCTCTACATAGAACTTCCATGTCCTCATTACCTCTGAGTTGTTCTATGTACCCCTTCATGGAACCCACTCCTGCCATGTCCTCATTACCTCTGAGTGGAAAGGCTCCATCGAAGAAACCCTCATATTGGCCATGTCCTCATTACCTCTGAGTAAATATGTTGGTCCTCCCTCGACTTATTATCTTTACCAAAAAAAACCCAGGGTACGCCAAGGATAATAGGTCCACAAATGTCCTCTGTTGACCACAAATATCCTTCGTCGAGTCCACTCCTGCCATGTCCTCATTACCTCTGAGTAGGAAGACTCCGCGATAAAAACCCAATACTTGCCATGTCCTCGTGACCTCTGAGTAAGTATGTTGGTTATCTCCCGTCTTATTATCCGTATCCTGAACCAGGGTACGCTAAGGATAATAGGGCCACAAATGTCCTCTGCTCACTATAAAATGTTGTACTAAGTTTCCTAGTACATGCACATCATTCCTCATCATGCCCCAGGAGCACAGCTGCTCCATGGCATTCTTTCTCCCGATACCCGGAATATCTATGACCACCTTACTATGGAATTATTCTAGGTACCCCCATCAAACTTGTTATCCATACCTAAAACCCAGGTATGCCAAGGGTAACAGGTCCACAAATAAGCCCCCCAAGCAGGACAAACACCGTCATAACACCACAAGCACAACAAGCAGTACAAATAAAGGGTAGAATAAAGCATACTCTTTTATTTGAAAAGCAAAAGAACTACATGTTCTAGGGACAAAAAGAAGGAAAAAAGCCATCTATGGTTCGGCGTTACATAATTCCAGGAAGCGGTTCTTCACCAAGGTGGTCCCCCGTTCAAGCTGCTGCTTAGCTCGGCACTCCGCTTCCTGGGACAACCGCTCCGCATTATCCAAGTCCATGTGTGCCCTCCAATCGCCCTGAGTTCAGCATGGCACAAAGGAAGCGAAGGGGCTGGTTCTTGATAAGAGTTAGCCTCTCCTTAGGCTCGTTCTTGGGCAGTTGTTCTACCACCTGCCGAACTAGTTGGTCAAGTCGGACTCCTATAGCAAATTGGGCCCGACCCACCAGAGGTTCCCCCGCAGCATTAACTGAAAAATTCACTTAAAAAGAAGACAAAAGAAAATAGTTAAAAAGATGGACAAAGAGAACTGATGGGTGTTTTCGAGCTTATGCGGCCCAACTCAAAAAAGCACTTATGCGGCTCCGTCCAGCGAAGGTTCATACGGCAGTGCTCTCATATGGCTCTCAGAGTTCGGATAAGTTCATGCGGTTCATGTGACAAACAAATTCGTACGAGTCTATGCGGCTCAGCGCAGCTTATGCGGCCCCGTTGGCGAAGTGCGTATGCGGCCACAGTAACAATTCTCATGCGGCTCGCGGCTCGAACATGAGACGTACATGCGGCACACATGAAGATGAAGGCTCGCGCATAAAGTATGCGATGTAGCCACAGCAGTTAGGGTTTTAAGCTCACATAACGTCCTTACCAACAATAGGGGGTGGACGTCAGGGTGAACTGCGGGCACGTCGGCTGGCGGAGGAGCGGCCACAGTCGAAGTAGAAGCAGCTTTCTTGCCCTTCGCCGCCGTAACCGACGAAGACGCTGCCTTCTTACCCTTCGCCGCAACAGTCTTCTTGGGAGCCATCGGTGATCGAAGAAGAGAAAGACAATTGGGACAGGAAAAGGTTTGAATTAAAGGAGAAAGTAAAGAAGTTTCTTCTTTTAATTCAGCTTATTTATAGGAGGACAAAAGAGGGGGGTGACACGTAGACCAACAACCGCTTTGGGTCGTGTGCTGCAGCCAAAACAAAACCGACTCCTCGGATTTTGCCCCCTCTCTCATAAAGGAGATTCACCCAGGGCATAAAATCCAAAAATTTAATGAACCGACCCTTGGGATTATCCCAAAAGACGGCTCTAAAACGAATTAAAGGCAATTAATGACACGCACACGTGGCAGGGAGCCCATGCGGCTAGGAAATGTATGCGGCTAGACAGGCCATGCGGCAAGGAGGCCATGCGGCTCAGAAATCCATGTGGTTAAGGAGGTCATGCGGCTGAGATATCCATGCGGTCCAAAGAATTTTCATATAGCCATGCTTCTTATTCAAAGTGTTTCAATTTTGCAAATTGAAAACTTTGAAGGGGGTCTTGTAGAAGCATAGAAAAGAGCATAATTGCCCATGCAGCTCAGAACAAGAAAACTCATACGGTTCAAAAATAGACGAGCTTCATGCGGCTCAAGAACATCATGCGGTTCAAAAGTCACCCACTTGGACATGCGGCTCAAGCAAACACCACGTGGCCTTCTGCGGTTCGCTCCTGCAATTGGCCATTAAGTAAAGGCCCTATTTAATGCTCTGACATAAAGGAGAGCTGACGGCTCTGACATAAAGCTGCCATAAAGACCCTGTCATAATGATAGACTCCTAGGGAAATGAAGGAAATCTCTGACACAAACCCCAAAATCTATCATGCGGCCTTGACACGTGGACAGTCGCATGCGGCTCAGGCAGAAGGCCACCCCATACGGCTCAGGCAGAGGTCATCTCATGCGGCTCAGGGAGAGGCCACCTCATGCAGCTCAGGCAGAGCCTACCCTATGCGGCTCACGAAGACTATCTTCATGCGGCTCACTGAGAAGCCACCCATCATGCGGTCACCTACGCTCATGCGGCTCAGATCATTTCCATACATGGCCAGTCTTATGCGGCTCAGTAGGAAACAATCCTCATACGGTTCGGATTTCCTAAGTGGCTCGTGGTTAAGACATGTGGCAGAAGATTAGTTTTTTCTGCGTCCCTACAGCTAGCAGCATAATAATAATGGGACACGTAGCATCAAATCGATCAAGAGTCATCAACAAATCCCAACAACCAGGTTTAGTGCCATCCTCATAATTACTGGGATCAAATCAGATCATTTGCAATCATGCAAATTGAACACGTGGCGGGAGATTCGAGCTTGGCATAACAAATTATGAAGATTTATGGCAATCATCATTAATTGCCCACAGAGATTTGATGCAATCTACATTAATTACCTAGATTTGCTACAATCTGAATGAAGGGCCCAGATTAATTGATCCTTAACCGCCGACTTATCAAGAAGGCAATTATTACAAACCCTAATGATTGCATCCCACTCCTATAAATAGCAAGGTGCCATTCCCTTGCGAGGAGGACTTTTTCGAAGAGCACCAGAGCACCTGGAGAGACTTGAAGAGAGAGAGCAGAGAGATAAAGGCACGCACAGAGGGCATCCTGAGAGCATTTCTTCTCCGGAGCCAAGGCTGCATCTGATCGTCCAAGGAGTAAGGCAGAGCTGTCGTCGCTTTCCCGAGCCTCTACCGTCACCCCCAGAATCTAAAATAAATAATTGTACTTAGATTGTTGTAACTAGGTTTTCGTCCCTAGGCTTTCTTTGTACAAGCGAGTTTGTATTATGAAGTAAAAGTCCAGTCCTCCGATATAATTGTTCTGTTCTTTTATATTTCATGGCAAACAGTACCCACATAAATTTAACCCCTAATTACGTCCGGATAGCCTGGATGGTCTGCAGGGCTTCTGGCTGTTGAACAATCTCATTGCATCTTGCTAGTAATTAGGCCTATGATAACCCTAGTTAGTTAAAGTATCAAGCCATACTCATTACGTGGTCGTGATTGATTGGGTAGAGTCTAATCCAGTCTAATCTTGTCTTGATCCTGTACAAGATCATTAGCATGACCTGAATGCTTGTGCTTACTTTATCGATAAATAGTGGGAAACCAAGTTCCTTTCAGATGAAGGATTACAACCCCGGCCCTTGTTTGGTTTACAGTTGTAACTTGGTTATCTGAATAGTCCCATGGTTATCTTATCGTATATCATCATAATTTTTTATATTTTTAGTCTTTTATTATATAATTATGTTTTGTGCTAATTGCTGGTTTAGTTCTTAAGTGAAGCCTCCTTTGTGGCACTTGCTCTTTCTGGGATCTGACCCAGCTGGTTTTGTATAGACAAATACCGGAGCGGCTCCAGAGGATCTCCCCACCTTCCAGCCAGATGGTGACCACCAGGCGTAACCCTGGCAACGAGTAGGTTTTATTTTGCTCTCCTACTCTATTGTAAAAATATTCTTTTGAGACGTTTAGCCGCCGAACACGTGTTAGCTCAATTGCACTTTACTTACTGTCTGCCTACGGGCTGTAGCATGATGAACAAATCCTGGGGTTGATCATGTATGATTGAAACACTTGCTAGTCTTCATATTTTGTATGACTAGCTTCATAATCATCCAAATATGTAATGTATGGGATGCCTTATTATTGTATATTTGGTGTTCTGATATCTTGTAACTATTATTACTTGCTTGAGATTGAGACAATAGTCTTGTTCATGACCATAAGAGACTGATGGCTTGTAGTTAAACCCTCATGTATCTAGACAGTCATGACCGTATAGCGAGTTAGGTTGCACTTCAATATATGTAGCTGGCTATGTCCGCCCCCGCCCTCCAGTATTCTGATTTGTGGGGCGTTACAAATTGAACTGCTATTTCCTTATTTTGATTGTTTACAACCTGCGAGTCCACACACAGGGCGAGGTTTGTCCATTGTACCTGCGAGTCCACACACGAGACGAGGGTGACTTGTCTTGAAACTGACCTGCGAGTCCACGTCGGGGCGAGGGTTAGTATTCCATTGATCTCTTGTTTACTTATTCTTCCAGCAGTTCAGTTATGCATAGTTAATCTCGTATCTGTGTTCCTACTTACCTGTCAGTAGCCACATGTCAGTCTCATGTCTAGTTCCTGTTTATGCCCCGTTTATATTATTACATGATTAAACTATTAGATAGGCATATTTTATGTATCTTGCTATGTCCCCTGAGGACCTGATGATCTCTTCAGGTAGCTGATTGCATAGAGTTGGTTAGCGGCTCATGATGGTAGTAATTATACCTACAGGGATACAGGTATATGTTTATGATATTTTCTTATTATCCTTTCGTACTTTATATTCCATACCATGATATACTCTGCTTATTTTATAGACTCATATCTTTCTTGGAGTCTAATCGGACAATATGCTAATGGGCTACAGACCATGACCCATACTTGTTCATTCTTGTTTTACATGATTCTTGTGGATTGAGATATAGTTTAGATTAGGCATGATACCATGACCTTGACAGCTTATACGTACTCGAGTCAGGCTGGAGTCCGCTCGATACGTAGCTGGTTTGCTCACGAGCTCGCGTCCGAAAACCAGGTACGGGTCGTGACAAATGGCCTCAACCTTCAAGCACGAACAGAGTTATGGCACGACCATGTTGTTGCGTCTCAAAGTATGAGTAAAAAGGCATCCATAAGTCAGTATATGTTGCAAGCATGAGAATAATCTAGAAGCACAAGAATAAGTAAGTTATCAGTACGAGGCATGATGATGGTCTAGAGATACAAAATAGGCCAGGAGTCTCTGTCCTAAAACTGATCCTAAGGTAAGACTAAAAAGACAATTAAAGAGATATGTTGCACAAACTAAATGAACGTGTTGGTTTTGTATGGGTGGACGAGGAGCTCACACCACCAGTATTATTGTGTACTGACACCCACACAGCATTTATGTGCAGGCACATGTAGAAGATCGTTTGGCGCATAGCTCGATTGGATGCATCGAGGCATGGAGTTTCTTGGCATTTTGAGGCGTACAACTGCATGGAGTCTAAACTTATATGGGACATAATGTATGGATATCGCCTTTTGAAGCATCAGTAAGTTGCAGCCTTGAGCTTTGTATTTAGAGATGAGAGAGAGTTGAGCAATTGTATTCTGTGAGAAAGTGAGCTTGAGCGACTTGTAATCTTGGCTTCGTGTTCTTTATAAAATCTTATTTTTATGATCAATAAAATACTGATTTTGTTTGCATACTCATGTTGCCTTCATTATTCAATGTTTTTGCTTGGAACTTCTGTGCGACGACCCCGTCGCAAGATGATGTAATCGGCCGTTATGGAACCCGTCTTGCGTGACCGCAACCTAGGCTCATGCGGTATTATGCCTTATCGAGGTTGAACGGTTCTACGAAATTGGGGTGTGACACAACTAAGGGAAAATCTGGCCAACCGTATGTGTCGTGTGCGGCTGCTATTCTTCATGAAAGACCACGGGATGGAAAGGATAGTTCATACGTCTTCTAGATATTTCTCCGCCCAACTAGTACTCATGGATTCAACAAGTCACAAAACACGGTAATCATGTAAATACATTAGTCGTGAAATATAACATGTAAGGAATATATAATACTAACCCGTTGTAACAAGCACGTCAGCGAACAGGAGATGCATATGTATCATGTAATAGAAAAACTATCATGAATTAAAAGCAATCAATATATGTACTTGCCTGAGGTCCTTCACTGGTAAAATCGATAATCCCGTTGGGTTCATATTAGTTCATTTGGCTAGGATTGATATGCAAAAGTTTGAGATTCGCAAAGGAAATAAGAAATATCAATTAGTCACGGTCATGACTAATCCAAGAGGAAATTGTTTTAGAAAAAAAATTCCTATTTAGAAAAATATACATAAGTATCTAGAAAACACATGTATAACCTATTTAGAATTATTAAAAAATATCTTTTACTGTAAAGCACAAAATATTGTCTTATTAGAAATATTAGATATATAAGCCTAAATACATATACACATTTGCCCAAAACTATTTATAATAACCATCACTAATATGTTTATATAAAAATCTGTTTTCTCATACTTATTTAAAATTTTATTGAAAATATGAACCATTAATTATTGTTAACTAAAAATTTATTTAAGTCCAATAAAATATTTAAAGAAATAATTCTTCAAAAGCCCAAGATTAAATATAGAGAGGGCCCATGGTCCGTAAGCAATCAATAAATAAAAGCCCAAACAATATATAATAAATAATCCCACCATAATTATAATATTGATAACAATAATTACAATCAAAATAAAAGGAACAAATTATAAGAGAGGGAAAACTGTAGAGAGTAAAGTTTGATAAGAAAATATTTATAAATATTCTTTATCTAAATATAAAACTATATACATAATGCTTTTAAACCCAACCTAAATAATTCCTTCTAATCATATATGCCTCAAAATAACAAATTTGTATAATTGTGCCTATTGCCCATCCAAAATCCTAAACTTACTGTTAATCCCAAAAATAATAATAATAATAATAATCTGTATTGACAGCTAATAGTAAAAATCTATATTAACAACTAATGTATGATTAGCTAAAAAAAAGTGTGACCAATAAAATTCCAAATCCCCATTCACCCATTTAATTCATATCAGTCATTAATACCACTCACTGTTGTTAAAAAAACAAAATATACAATTAGACTCCTACTCCACATTAATTAACCTTAATCCCCCTATATTAGTTAATGATAATTAATACTATATGTGTATCAAAACTAATGTCCTTATTCACATTATCTAATCCCCTAATAAACAAAAAGAACGGGAGGTTCAAACTGTGTTGTTCTCTCATATCTTTCATACCAAATCTCTAATCCACTACAGAGATCTAACATTTCGAAGAGGAAAAATTCCTAAATCCTAATGAAACAAAAAGGGAAGAAAATGTCACGCCCCGATCCCGCAGAGTCCTTTCATCCTCGCTTCGGACTCTTTGAGACCGATCATCCTCGCTAAGGTGTGATGCAGTGCAAGCCTAAGTTGCGCTTGCACAAGGCTAAGACCTAGAACAAGACAAGATAGACAAGGTTGACAATACGCAGCGGAACATATCGCAGAAAATTGAAGCAGCAGCGGACATATTTCAGAATATAAGCATTGAACACAATGGTAACAAGAAATAATTCTCTTTATTGATTTTATTTGAACAGATTACAAGCTCTCGATTCTCTCTGATACAATATTACATTCTTTCAGAACTTTACAGAATACAATGATCCCATTCCCATACATTACATCCCTTTATATACAAAACCAACTCTTGCAACAGATGTCATCTCTTGGCATCTCTTCTGATTTCTGGCTCCTGAGGATGAGGCTCGAGCTATTGCTTCGGACTATCCTTCTCGATGTATAGTGTACCTGCATGCAGACTGATGGTGGGTCAGTATATCAGCATACTGGTGAATTGTGAACAAAGAGCTATATTTGTCTGAAACTGTAAAACTCCTAAATTTTTACTATATTTTTTATATATATTAAATTTGATACTGATTTAAAAAATTTGTATTGTACGTCGCATAGTCGTATTGTACGTCGCGCATGAAATTTTATTTTTCGTAGTTGCTCGTCAAGTGCGAATATGTGCGAGCGTACATATTTTAGAAAAATATTTTTTCTATTTTATTATACACTTTCAAAATATTATATAATTATTATTCTGGCTATAAAAAGCCTTTTTATTTTTAGCAGTTATTAATCATAAATAATATTTCATTGTATACTAGGAAAATCATAATCATATATGCATTATTCGTGTATACATATATTTCATAATTATTTATTAGTCTATTTTAAATAAAAATGTAATTTTTGATATTTATTAATAAATATTTTATTATTTAAAAAAATATTTAAAAATATTTATTATTTTCGAAATTATTATTATTGGTATTTTGAAAAATATATTTGGAAGTTATGGTGGCTATTTAAATCTTGATTTGATTTTTAGATTTATTTAAATAGTTAAATATTCAAAATTTATTTATCCCATTTGATTTTGAGCTAAAAATTTAAATAGATTTAAATTGGATTTAATTGATTTGATTTTAAACTAAGAGAATTTGATTTGATTTAAATTAGATTTGGATTTGGATTTGGATTTGATTGCTTTTAAATTAAATTAGGAAATATCTAAATTGGGTTTAAAGGAATCCTAATTCTTATCTAATTGGGAATTCTCACATCCTATAAATAGCAGGTACTCCTCCATATTATTTTCACCACAAATCATCTTTCAAACCATCCTTGTCAAAATTCCTCTCTCTTTTCCGTCATAAATTCAGCCTCAATTTTCAAAGGTTGTAGCAACTTCGAATGACCATAACTCCCAACTTCGGACTCCTTTTGACCTTCAATTTTTTTTGTTGGAATCATATTGAGGTATATTTTTTGAATGTAAATTTTATTTTCATAAATTCGGAACTTAATTTTCTGGAAAATTTGTGGAGTATCAGTGGTCCAAAATCTGACACGTTTTAGTGTTTTTGAGATTCTGGAAGAACTAGGAATCAGAATCACGATCCGTTTGAAGTTTCAGAATACTGACAGAAAAATACACATCATATATTTTTCCTAAAAAAAATTTCAGAATATTTTATTTTTGGTTTTTATTTTAGAAGTTTGTCACATCGTCTGAGTTCATCTTGTGTAGCCCTGTGACTATTCTGTACCCAACGGGATTGTCGGTTTCACTAGCAAGGACCTCAGGCAAGACACCTTGCCATTTGCTGTTTATTTATTTTAGCTCATATTTCATGCATTATTTATTTTTTTTATGCAAAATAAACTATGATACATGGCATAACCTGATAGAACTTACTGTTCATTTATATTTCCTGCTATGTATTATTTTTCTTACACATTAAACCTAGATTTAAGGGACCATCTTGTGTATTGCATTCATGGCCTTGACACGTTGTACCACGAAGATGTGTGTTGCATGTAGAACACGGACATGTGTGACTGGCTGGCCACCGGTGCGTATAAGCCGTACAATAGGAATAAACCGCTAATAGAGATTGCATGCTTAGCTTGACTTAGCGGTTATAGAGGTTACTGTTGTGGATACAACATAGTAGGCATTGGGTGGGAAGAACATCTCCTTTATGTATGGGTCATATATGCACTGCCCTGATTGCCGGTTATCTCCAGTGGGAGGTACGGTCCTGATAGCCGGTTATCTCCAGTGGAAGGTACGGTCCTGATTGCCGGTTATCTCCAGTGGGAGATACGGTCCTGATTCCCGATATTCCTGATCCGGCCTATGCGTCAAAGGTTTGTTCTTATTGCATTCACTATAGTACGGTTAGGTACCTTATTACAGGCATTCCTTATTTATTTGAGCAATATTTATTCAGTTTATATGGCATGATATTATGTGTCTTGCTACGTCCCTCTGAGGACCTGGTTATCTCTCCAGGTGTGTGCTTCTGTGAATTTATAGGTGTTCTAGCCAAGGCCGTGATCTTTTCCATTCTTTCGAAGACGATTGCGCTTGGTTCGTCTCGTTATTTTATCGATCACTTCTTGTACATTTTATTTGAGATAGTTGGTAGTGGACTTTGTCTCCGCCCAACGATTGTATACATGACAAATTCAAAGTTGCTCTTATATCATTTATTTATCTAGTGGATGAGATTTAGTTATTCTGGATTTACTGTATTTTATAGCTTATGTATTCATACGAGGTTTCCATATATTGGAGTATACTTCGTATGTATGCAGCTGGCATGGATACGTACCTAGTCCTAAGTATTTAGGGACTGGGACGTTACATATTTTTGTGGTGGCCCATACAGGTCGCGTTTGTCACTTCGGTAACATTACTGTACCGATGTGAACCTGCAACATAGGATTAGAATTATAGGAATCTCATCCATACAGCTTGACCTCTTCCCTTGGCTTCAAATTCCGAACTCTCGTTCGACTTCCTTAAATTGCATCTTGCTTGATTCCTTTCTACCGTTGATTCTTATTTTCGTGCTTAGTGTCAACTAGGAAGATGACTACACTAGTATATGCTCATAGGTCAAACACATGGCTAGAATGGTTATATTGGCAATTGGAATACATTTAAGACTCTAATTGAGTTAAAGGGTTTTTGTTTAGTGTGATTTAATGATTAGTAATTTGTAAAGTAGGATATTACCATGGAAAGTTTTAACCTTGAGATTTCTAAATAGTAAACACCAGAGGATTTATAGAATTTTATACTTGGTTTAAGAAATTGATTGATTTTCAAAGATTTGATATTTATGATTTATTGGATTATAGTTATACATCCTTGCACAAGTATAAAATTGATTTTCTTTTCGAGTTGTGATATTTATGAGTTTGGGTGATAGATATACATCTTTGAACAAATATAAAATTTATTTGATTTTCGAGTTTTAACGTTCATGATTTATTGTATTATAGTTATGCACCTTGAACAGTTATAGATTTGGTTTGAAAATGATCTTAGCTTTTAAAAATGGTCGTAGGAATTATTTAAACGGAGTTATACAACTTGCGGTTTTCGTGTTTATAAAATTTTAAATTTTAAGGGGAAGTAATGACGGTGAATTTTGGTTTAAAATATTTGAAAGTTATGAAAATAATTTTTGAGAATTTTTCTTTATTTTAAATTGTGTCCTAAGATTGAGGATTTACAAATCTATTTAGATTTTTGGTAAAAAAAAATAGATTTTGACTGATAAGATTATTTGAAATTTTAGTTTAATGTGATATTGCTAATATTAAATTTTTTTTGAAGAATTTCGAAGGATGTGATGGAAAGTTATTTTGATTGATTAAAGGAAGTAACCATTTAAAAGTTGTGAGTTTGTTGGAATAACATGGCATAAATAGAAGTTAAAATTTATGAGAGCATTGAGCTTAATTTTTTTTATATTGCTTTTAATATGCTAAGAGTTTTATTATAAATTATTTGGAAATTTTAGAGTGTTAAATTTTTGATTGATTGTGAAATTTTTATGGATTCGTAAATTATGAACTCTTGAGTTAAATAGTTGAATTTAAACATTAATTTTGAAAAAGGTTAGTAGTAACGTGATAAAATTTTGCTTTGAGATTTATGAGAGTGATTTAAATTTTTTTTGATGAATTTGAACGGCTTGGAGTAAATACAAATTTTTGTGGTATATTTTTGAAAGTTTATTTTTTTAAACTTTTGGAGGAAACTTGAGTTAAAATATTAATGATAGGCCACAAAGGTAGCCCTAATGAGTTAGAAGTATTCCACACTAATTGCCATGTCACTCATGACCATGATAGTCGTATATACACAAGTGTTGTTAGTCATCTACCCAGCTATGTGACTGTATTTTCACCTCGACTTACTCGACCTTCCTTCAATTCTAGATCTTTTAATTGCGACCTTCTAACCCATTTGCAATTTGAATAATGAGTTAATGGTTCCTTAATTGTATTCATCTAGGAGACTATCTTCTCTCCAGAATTGTGTTTCTAAATTATTTTTAATGGATTCTTTAATTAATTTTATTTCACGCTTTAACTTGATCTTCTTTATTTTGTGCATTAATTATCACCTCGTGAACTCCCACTTTCTATTTTTGATCTTCTGGTGTCCCCTACCGTGACTTGTATATTTGGAGTACAATACTACACTTTTTCTTCCAACAAATTTCATATGTAAGACCTGGACAAGTCCACCTCCATGTAGATGTATCATGTCCCACTAAAACACGTCTCCTTGTATACTATTTTCATGATAGGACCTTCTGGTCAAAATGGCCAAACTATAACCTCTACCATGACACCAAAATACTTTCCGACTTCAATTAAGAGATCCAACCTTGACTCAATCCCTTAACCCAATAGGTGAATTTTGTTCTACTTAGTTCCTTAAATGCTTAAATTTGTGCTTTATCTTGATTGTTTAACACATTGTCTCATCCCATTACTAGTTTAACTCTTGTAAGTTGGGTAGAATACCTCACGGCCCAACAAAGCCTTTGTCCTTGTGACCCATGTGGATAAGTTTGCTTAGCCTATAAGTTCAGAGGACCCTAACTTAGCTAGTCAACCAAGACAACTGTATAGGCCCGAACTTCGGGCGAGCCTTGATCTTAAAAGATCTAGGACTATTTAAAATTTCCTTCATCAGTACCTCCCTTGCTCATATTTTGACTATCTCGCGCTGCTAACGTAGCTTCAGTTTTTTAAGCTTATTTCGTTATCAAGCTTGATCATGATATATTTTATTGGGTTCACCCACTAACATATTGTCTAATCAGAACCGGTGCATGATGGTCTGATCAACCTATTGCACTTTGGTTCGCTTTTATCTATCGTTCTACATGGATGGGGACATAGCTAAACTTGTCCTCTAGAGTCCCATCCGCGACTGCCTTGACAACTCCTTTTGAATTATTTGGTCGCCTTTGAACCACGTATTCGTATTTGATAACGCCTCCTTCGAACTCTATATTGCATTCGTCTTCACCTATTTTAGAAGGACGAAAGCGTCGTACTAAAACTCCTCTAACTGTCCTATCACCATGACCATTACCACCCAATGTAACCATATCTTTGTCTTGAACTACTCGACTTTTCCCTCGACACTAAATTTACAATCTTGACTTTCTAATCACTTGAATTTAAGAGTTATTACAATCGTCTCTTAATCATACCCTCAACCTAGACTACGACCATATAAACTTCCTTAAACCCTCCTATCTACCGTTGTGCCTTCTCACCCCCTCCTAATTCATAATTTCGAGGACGAAATTCTTTTAAGTTGGGTAGGATATAAAACCCCTAAATTTTTACTATATTTTTTATATATATTAAATTTGGTACTGATTTAAAAATTTTGTATTGTACGTCGCATAGTCGTATTGTACGTCGCGCATGAAATTTTATTTTTCGTAGTTGCTCGTCAAGTGCGAATATGTGCGAGCGTACATATTTTAGAAAAACATTTTTTCTATTTTATTATACACTTTCAAAATATTATATAATAATTATTCTTGCTATAAAAAGCCTTTTTATTTTTAGCAGTTATTAATCATAAATAATATTTCATTGTATACTAGGAAAAGCATAATCATGTATGCATTATTCGTGCATACATATATTTCATAATTATTTATTAGTCTATTTTAAATAAAAATGTAATTTTTCAGATTTATTAATAAATATTTTATTATTTAAAAAGATATTTAAAAATATTTATTATTTTTGAAATTAGTATTATTGGTATTTTGAAAAATATATTTGGAAGTTATGGTAGCTATTTAAATCTTGATTTGATTTTTGGATTTATTTAAATAGTTAAATATTCAAAATTTATTTATCCCATTTGATTTTGAGCTAAAAATTTAAATAGATTTAAATTGGATTTGATTGATTTGATTTTAAACTAAGAGAATTTGATTTGATTTAAATTAGATTTGGATTTGATTGCTTTTAAATTAAATTAGAAAATATCTAAATTGGGTTTAAAGGAATCCTAATTCTTATCTAATTGGGAATTCTCACATCCTATAAATAGGCAGGTACTCCTCCATATTATTTTCACCACAAATCATCTTTCAAACCATCCTTGTCAAAATTCCTCTCTTTTTCGTCATAAATTCAGCCTCAATTTTCAAAGGTTGTAGCAACTTCGAATGACCATAACTCCCAACTCCGGACTCCTTTTGACCTCCAGTTTTTTTTTGTTGGAATCGTATTGAGGTATATTTTTTGAATATATATTTTATTTTCATAAATTCGGAACTTGATTTTCTGGAAAATTTGTGGAGTGTCAGTGGTCCAAAATCTGACACGTTTTAGTGTTTTTGAGATTCTGGAAGAACCAGGAATCAGAATCACGATCCGTTTGAAGTTTCGGAATAGTGACAGAAAAATAAACATCATATATTTTTCCTAAAAAAAATTTCAGAATATTTTATTTTTGGTTTTTATTTTAGAAGTTTGTCACATCGTCTGAGTTCATCTTGTGTAGCCCTGTGACTATTCTGTACCCAACGGGATTGTCGGTTTCACCAGCAAGGACCTCAGGCAAGACACCTTACCATTTGCTGTTTATTTATTTTAGCTCATATTTCATGCATTATTTATTTTCTTTATGCAAAATAAACTGTGATACATGGCATAACCTGATAGAACTTATTGTTCATTTATATTTTCTGCTATGTATTATTTTTCTTACACATTAAACCTAGATTTAAGGGACCACCTTGTGTGTTGCATTCATGGCCTTGACACATTGTACCACGAAGATGTGTGTCGTATGTAGAATATGGACATGCGTGACTGGCTGGCCACCGGTGCGTATAAGCCGTGCAATAGGAATAAACCACTAATAGAGATTGCATGCTTAGCTTGACTTAGCGGTTATAGAGGTTACTGTTGTGGATACAACATAGTAGGCATTGGGTGGGAAGAACATCTCCTTTATGTATGGGTCATATATGTACTGCCCTGATTGCTGGTTATCTCCAGTGGGAGGTACGGTCCTGATAGCCGGTTATCTCCAGTGGAAGGTACGGTCCTGATTGTCGGTTATCTCTAGTGGAAGATACGGTCCTGATTCCCGATATTCCTGATCCGGCCCATGCGTCAAAGGTTTGTTCTTATTGCATTCACTATAGTACGGCTAGGTACCTTATTCCATGCATATAGAGTCAGTTCACATTTCTTTTGAAAACATCTTTGAAAAGCCAAAATTTTATTTCGTTTCATATCAAGCATACAAGGGACTAATCATTTCAAGCACGATAACTATTCATTTGTGCGGTGCGCCGCGTGTTTCTGAGCATATCATTTCTTTTATTCGAGCAACTGTTAGGGTCAATGACAAGCTTGATACATTATCTTTTCTTTTAGTCGAACATAGCATTTCATGGCATAGATAAATCTCTGTACGCAATTCATGTCAAAGACTTAAGCAGTATATAGGTATCACTTTTAAGTGATTCTTACCATAGCCGACCGTCCATCCCTGCACAAGACAAGGATTAGCATAAACATGATAAAACTAATATTTTTCTATATGATCTAAACTCTTGAGGCATATTTAATCTTTTGGCAATTATTCATTTACTTTGAACGACAGAGCTATGACTCTACCTTTATTTCTTTTCTTTTAGTCAGAGCTGAAGTCCGTCAGATAACAGAGTCGAGCTTCCAAATAATAGAGCCGAAGCCCCTAGATGACAGAGTCGAGCTTCCAGATAACAGAGCCGAAGCCCCTAGATGACAGAGTCGAGCTTCCAGATAACAGAGCCGAAGCCCCTAGATGACAGAGTCGAGCTTCCAGATAACAGAGTCGAAGCCCCCAAATAACATACCGGCACCCATTTTTCTATAGGGCTCTTAGTGCTTCTTTTTTTTCTTTGATTCAGAGCCGAAGCTCCTAGATGTTTTATCTTTTCTTTTTAGCAAGGAAACAATTATTTGATTAAGGCACATTTCTACTTTAGCATGCATAACAAGGAGTCATATTCGGGACAATATTTATCATTAGTATGGCAGGCATCATAGCGTTTCTTATTTGTAAGCAAGTAGTTCTACTTCTTATTCAAATAGATTATCTAGCTTCTTTTATTAGCAAGGCAACAAGTCTTCTTATTAGCATGCAGATTAATTCTTTTCCTGTTCTTAGCATAGCAATATGTGAAATCTTTTACAAGCATACATACTGGTTACCGTCTTGTTATTAGCATGACAAGGTTCTCTCAATCAAGGCAACATTCATTTTCTTAGCAAGGCAACATGTGATTTCTCTTAAAGCATACTCAATGATTTACTATCTTGTTATTAACAACAGCAATTAATCAAAACTCATATTCTTATTAGGCGTAAGCGAATCAGCAAATAAGACTTCGTCCACTCACCCAGATTAATCGTCTTCTGTTGTAGAGCCAGCAATCTGATCTCTCTATCTATCTAGTGCCGCTGCGGACCGGGGTACTACAGAAAACGGCACTCACTAAGAGGTTTTGTCGGTGGGGTCGTCGTCGGTGCTGGAGCAGTGCCAAGAATGGCTCAAGGAGCAAGGTGGTGCAGCCGACAATGCTGCTGTGGAGCACGCGGAGTGTCAGGTGCGGACGTCGGTGAGGCGTGGTACGGATCCACGGGGAGGCACGGTCACGAGTCGGTGGCCAATCATTTTTAGGGGTGGCCGGTCGATTTTAGGGGTGGTCGAGTGTTGGTCGGGCTGGTCTCCGGGCTTGACGGCGGGGAGGCGGTGATGGCAGGTCGTGACTCAACATTCGGTCCAAGCCAGAGGCGAACATCTGGTTGGTCATGTGGTCTTGCGGCCATTGTATGGGCTTGTCGGTGAAAGGCGGCTGCCGAAAAATACGGTGGATTTGTGGCTTCATCTAGGTGCTTCACTAAGAGGATACGGTGCTGCCAGGTCCTGGGTTTGGCGACCGAGGAAGCAGGTTTCAACAACCTTATGGCGGTGCCTTTGTGCACACGACGGCTCGTCGTATTTTAGGGTATTGTTTGTCGGGCTGGTGACTGGATTGCAGATGAGCACTTAGTAGCGTCGCTTCCACATCTTACGTGTAGGAAGGCTGATAGGTTAGATTTGACATCGTCGGATCAGAACGGGCTCGTAGAGAGGTCGCTTGCACGTGTCTCCTGTCCCCGGTTATTTTGCAGTTGTATGGCAATGAGCGAGATTGTTGTCATCTCCTTGTGAGACTCAGAAGCTCTTAGGCCTTAAGCCCCTACGAAAACTCATAGGTTCTAGAGGGCGCATAGGAGGAGTCTTGGAGGATGACGTGTATACGGAAGAAGTAAAGGTGGTATGGCTACATAGATGTTAGATGAAAGAGTGGTGGGTTAGATAGAGAGATCAAAAAAATAAGAGAGATATGGAACGAGAAAATAAAGAGAGGGCTCGTCTCTGTAAGCAATAATCCGGACATAGACTTAGTCCTTAGCCACTCATTCTTGTGGTACTCTTAGAATAGGTCTATAAAATCATGCATGTCCACAAGTATGGAGGCTACAGATCCTAAAATCTAGTTCCATGAGCATGTTAGTTACTTATTTTTCTTGTATATAAGTAGCAGTTCGTATGTAGTTGAACCATTGAGTTGAATACAAGCTTTATTCTCTATTATCTTACAAGAGTGTTTGTTTGTCTCTTTTTTTGTATCACAAACACATATTTGTTTGTGCGATCTTTTAGAAGCCAACACGTGGTATCAGAGCCACGTTTGAGGAGATGGGAAAGCCTGGAGATGTGTCACCGAAGACACCAAGTTCTAGCAGGAGTGCAACCACCGAGTCGTTGACCACACTGGTGAAGGAAGGTAACTTGGCACTCTCATACCCCATCCTTACCAGTACTAACTACTCTATATGGGTGGTTAAGATGAGGGCTAACATGCACGCTCAAGGAGTCTGGAGCACGGTTCAGCCCAAGGTCGACGAAGAGGTGAGCGAGCGCAAGGATTAAGCTGCCCTTGTACTCATCTTCAATGCGGTAGATGAAGAGAGTTTCATGCACATCTCTGACAAGGAGAACGCCAAGGAGGCATGGGAAACCTTGTGCACGGTGTATCTGGGAGATGATCATGTCAAGGAGGTCAAGCTCCAGACACTCTAGTGGGAGTTTGAGGGCCTCAGTATGTCGGAGGTCGACACGGTCGATGGCTATAGTACGAAGGTGACAAATCTGGTGAATCAAATCAGAACTCTTGGTGACACACTCGAGGAGTCGTATGTTGTCAAGAAGATATTACGGTCCGTACCTGAGAGGTTTATGGCACTTGCTGCAATCATTGAAGAGTTTGCAGATCTCAAAGAGAAGAAGTTGGACTAGATTTTTGGCTCCATGAAGGCAAATGAAGAGCGGATACGTGCACGTGCACCATGACAAGGTCAGATAATGCTGCTGAGATCTGACCAAAATTCGTCCCAAGAGGTAGCGGAGAGCTCGAACGCCGGAGGGCGTGGGTGCGACAGAGGTCGTGATCGTGGTCGTGGAAGGGGTCACGGCAGGGGCGGGCATGACAATGACAGGTCCGATCGCGACAAGTCAAAGTCCAAATGCTTCAAGTGTGGGGACTTCGGGCACTTCGCTGCCGAATGCCGTAGCAAGCCGGAGCCAGAAGCGAACCTAGCCAAGGTTAGCTTCAAGGATGATCAAGATACACTTCTGGTGGCATCCCATATGAAGAAGTCATGCCACATGACACAGGGGCCAGGAAGCGTCCCCAGGTATGGTGGTGAAGACATTGTCAGACCTAAGGAGCTTTGGTACCTGGACAATGGTGCTAGCAACCACATGATCGGAGAGAGAACCAAGTTCTTGGAGTTTGAAGAAAAGGACCTCAGCGGTGTAAGGTTCGGCGACGGCTCGGAGATCAGCATCAAGGGCATTAGTAATGTTCTTCTACAATACAAAATAGGGGAGCACAAGCTACTGGAGGGTGTCTACTACCTTCCTGAGCTGCAGAGTAACATCATCAGCTTGGGGCAATTGGACAAGCAAGGGTAGCAGATCGTCATAGGAGGTAATCAACTAAAGCGTTATGACAGAAACAACGCCCTTGTTGCAAGGGTATGGCGGACTAAAAACTACTTGTACAAGCTAGCCTTGAGAGTGTGCTAACATGTGTGTCTATCAATGAAGACACAAGATGTAGCATAGATCTGGCACATACGCATGGGCCTCCTCAATTTTCATGCACTGCGGACCATATGCATGAAGAAGATGGTCGAGGGGATGCCGATGATAGAGTACTTGAACAAGGTTTGCAACGGGTGTCAAACCACAAAGATGGCACGACAGCCATTTCCCGACAAGGTGGAATTCAGAGCAAAGTTGCCACTGTAGCTGGTGCATGCGGATGTTTGTGGCCCCATCACTCCATCGATACCAGCGGGTAACAAATTTATTTTGCTCATAGTTGATGACTACAGGAGAATTATGTGGGCGTAGCCACTGACATTGAAGAGTGAGGTCGTTAATACTTTTCGGCGATTCAAGGTGGCGGTGGAAGCTGAATCAGGCCACAAGCTAAAGGGGCTCAGAATCGATCGTGGCGGCGAGTTCGTTTCAAGTGAATTCAACAAATATTATGAGGACGAGGGCATTCGACGCTACCTCACAGCCCCGTATTCACCACAGCAAAATGGAGTTATGGAGCGCCGTAACCGAACCATGTTGGCGACAGCACGAAGTCTGCTGTATTTTTGAGGTATGCCTGCTTGGTTATGGAGTGAAGCTGTTAGACATGCCATGTATTTGCTGAACAGGTCTCCGACGAAGGCTCTAGACGGCATGACACCATACGAAGCATGGACTGGTAGAAAGCCAAATATGCATCACCTGTGCACCTTTGGCTGCCTGGCGCATGTTAAGGTGCTTCGTGGTCATCAAAGAAAGCTGGAGGACAGGAGCACGATCATGGTGTATCTTGGAGTTGAGCCTGGCACCAAGGGACATCGTCTCTATGATCCCGTGACCCAATCTGTATGTGTCAGTCGTGACGTTGTGTTTAGAGAAGATGAACAATACGACTGGAGCACTGAAGCAAACCAACGTGGGGTCGTACCTGTCACCTTTACCGTACAATACAATGAGGAACATGTACCCCTAACTCCAGCGACGATGTCAAGCTCTCCAGGAACACCATGCACGCCACCAGATGGCGATAATACAACAATATTTGAACCTGAGACCTCAGAGTTTAATGTGTCTGCAGGAAGATAGGCGTCTGGAGCAAGAGATGCAATATCACCAACCGGAGAAGCTTCAGATCGCAACATCGACGGGAGTGGACCACATAGATACCGTAACTTGTCTGATATCTATGAAACCACAAGTGAGCTCCATATGTGCAAGCTGTTCAATGATGAGCCCCAAAGCTATGATGCAGCTGCACTTGACCTCAACTGGAACCGAGCTATTGAGGTTGAGCTTGAAGCCATCCAGAAAAATAAGACATGGAGTCTTGTAAAGCTGTCGGCGGGCGCGCGAGCCACAGGGCTGAAATAGGTATACAAGCTCAAGAAAGATTCAAATGGCGACGTCACCAAGTACAAGGCTCGACTGGTCACCAAGGGCTACGTCCAACGTCAGGGCATCGACTTCGATGAGGTATTTGCACCGGTAGCTAGGCTGGAAACCATCTGGCTTATTCTTGCACTAGCATGTCATCGAGGTTGGCGTGTGCATTACATGGACATCAAATCTGCATTCTTAAATGGCGAGCTTAAGGAGGATGTCTACGTTGTGCAGCCTACTGGGTTCGTCGTGGAGGGTCACAAGGACAAAGTATACAAGCTTTATAAAGCATTGTATAGTCTATGTCAGGCGCCACGAGCATGGAACTCAAGGCTGGATGCATACTTGCTGTCACTTGGCTTCAATAGATGTCCACAAGAGCATGCCATATACATGCGCTATCAGAAGAACGAGGTGCTGCTTCTTGGAGTCTATGAGGACGACCTTATTATCACTGGCTCAAATCTTACATATGTGGAGGAGTTCAAGCAGCAGATGAAAGGGGAGTTTTAGATGAGTGATCTCGGCGACCTCATCTACTACCTTGGCATAGAAGTACAGCAAGGTACCAATGAAGTCAAGTTGAAGCAAATGGCCTACGCCAAGAAGATCCTCGAGCAGAACGGGCCGTTGGAGTACAATGCAAGCAAAATACCCATGGAAGCAAAGCTGAAACTCACCAAGTCAGATACAAGCCCAAAGGTGGATGCAACACACTACCAGAGTATTGTCGGAAGCCTTCGATACTTGACGCACACCCGGTCCGACATCGCATACTCCGTTGGTGTGGTGAGTCGCTTCATGGAGGCACCAACACAGAATCATTACGCTGTCGTCAAACAGATACTGCGATATGTGAAGGGCATACTATATTATGGCATTGAGTTTGTCAAAGGACAAGGAAAGGAGCAGCTTCAAGGCTAATGTGATAGCGACTTGGCCGGAGATCTGGACGACCGTAAGAGTACCACTGGAATCATCTTCTACGTCTGTAAATGTCCGATCACTTAGACTTCACAGAAATATAAGACCGTGGCATTGTCTTCTTGCGAGGCGGAGTATATGGCGGCGTCGGCAGCAGCTTGTCAAGCTATTTTACTGAATCATATGGTGGAGATGGCGACAGGGAGTGCAAATTGCTCAGCAAAGCTACTGGTGGACAACAAGTCTGCAATTGTACTGGTGAAGAACCCTATTTTCATGATAGGAGTAAGCATATAGATGCACGCTATCACTTTATCAGGGATTGTGTCGAGAAAGGGTAGATTGATGTGGAGTATGTAAGCAGCAAAGAACAAGCTGCAGACATCCTGACAAAGGCTCTGAACCGATCCATGTTTAAAGAGCATCGTAGAAACATTAGAGTCAATGATCTCTCAGAGTGAAGTCCAGATTATGTGGGAGTATGTAAGCAATAATCCGGACATAGACTTAGTCCTTAGCCACTCATTCTTGTGGTACCCTTAAAATAGGTCTACAAAATCATGCATGTCCACAAGTATGGAGGCTACAGATCCTAAAATCTAGTTCCATGAGCATGTTAGTTACTTGTTTTTCTTGTATATAAGTAGCAGTCCATATGTAGTTGAACCATTGAGTTGAATACAAGCTTTACTCTACATTATCTTACAAGAGTGTTTGTTTGTCTCCTTTTTGTATCACAAACACACATTTGTTTGTGCGATCCTTTAGAAGCCAACCGTCTCTATGAACCTATATAGAGTATGATACACTGACAAGGAGAAGATAAATGGAGAGGTTGGATGTTGTATCTATAATAGGAAGAGACGATTAGATAGAACGAAATGATGCCTATATATAAATTATAAAGGGAAAATTTATAAAATGCCCAAAAAACGAAAAAGTTTTATGAAAAACCCACCGCACAATAACATTTCATCACGTGCCCAGAATTGGCAAAAAATATATAAAAAGGGTTTCGAATGACCTTTTTGCCCTTCCTTCTAATTTATTGAAAACACTCACGAAACTACTCTTAAAAAAATATTTCGATACTTTATCTTCTTCCATACGCTGCTTACTTTCGAATCTAGGTTTTCTCCTCAAAAATCTTCAAAAACTCGTCGAAAAACTTCTGAAAGACCGAGACAAACGGCAAAAGTGCTAAAATGGAGGTCCAAACATCATTTTTTTGCGATTCTAAAATTTTGGAAGGCCGACTAACAGGAAAGTTATTAATCCCAGGCTCCTCGAAGATACGCTCATTTTGCAAAAAACCGGACCTCGTTTCGATCTCCAGTCAAAAGTTATGGCCCTCCAAAGTTTCAACTGACCATAAAATGCAGGAGAATGGCCATTCTCTGTGTTAGAACACAAAGAATGTTAATTTCACATGACGGTGGCCATTCTTCGTGTTAGTAACATGGAGAATAGCATTCTTCGTCCTAATTTACACGGAGAATGACCATTCTCTGTGTTAGTAACACGGAGAATGGCATTCTTCGTCTTAATTTACACGAAAAATGACCATTATCCGAGCTAAATTATACGGAGAATGACCATTCTCCGTCTTAATTTACACGGAGAATGGTCATTCCAGTGTTAAAACACAGGAGAATGGTCATTCTTCGTGTTAGAAACACGGAGAATGCCATTCCCCGTATAAATTAACACGGAGAATGCCATTCTTTCTGTTATTTAACACGGAGAATGGCATTCTCCGTGTTAATTTACACGGTGAATGGCCATTCCCAGTGTTAAAACGTAGGAGAATGACCATTCTTCGTGTCATTTAACACGGAGAACAGCCATTCTCCTTGCTAAATTACACGGAGAATCGCCATTCTCCGTGCTAAATGACACAGAAAATGATCATTCAAATGTTAAAATACAGGAGAATGCCATTCTCCATGTTAGTAACACGGAGAATGGCATTCTCCATGTTAATTTATACGGAGAATGGCATTCTCCTTGTTAAAATGCAAGAGAATGACTATTCTTCGTGTTATATCGACGGAGAACAGTTGACAGAAACCTAATTTTTTTATTTTTTTGTTTTATGGAAAGAAATTTGACATCAATAAAGATTCAAGAGTTTTTGTTCATCTTTCAAAATGATACTAACTCTTATGGAAAAGAATTGACCTAATTGTCAGAGAAGAAGAAGAAGATGATGAGCGATGATCGGAGTTCGACTAGAAAAAAAGTACGATGAACTACGAACGATCTTTGCGATCTCTACTGAAGATGAGAGCAATGGGATTCAGATCTCTCATAAAAAAGAAGAAGAAGAAGGCGACGAGAATCATAATCCAAATCTGAGTTTGTGCGGAGGGGTAGTTATGGTATTAATTTTGTAAATATAGAGCATCAAAAGAGAATCTTGGAATAGTTAACATGAAAATATATAATTCTGGGCATTTCATGAAACCCATCCTGCGGGTGTGTTTTCCATAAAAAGCAACCCCAAAATTGGGTTTCTCAGCAATTTCCAGAATTATAAACATATATCATAGAAAATGTTACTTTGACGATTAAGGAGAGGGATTATAAATATAGTTATTATTAATTATTCTATAACAAAATAAAATTTAAAACTAAATTAACCAAATCTTAATCCGATAAATTCTAAATTAATCAAATCAATCCATAATGAAAAATTAATGCTAGATTTTATTAATAATATTTAAAAATATATTTAGCCAAATCCAAATTTAATACTTGATAAAAATAAGACTTTAAAATGGTATTTTGAAATTATACTTAATATTATCAAATAATATAAATCCTAATAGATAAATCTGCACATTTAATTTCAATCACATAGAATTTAAATATATTAATCTAATTGCCATACTATAAACGATTGCAATAATAATTTAAAAATATTATTCTATATTATCAAATAATTCAAATCATATGAATTAAAATCCAAATCCAATAAGAGATCAATATAATAACTTTATAATTGTGGCAAACTCGCCTCCACTGGGGCTCGAACTCCAACCACTTGGGCCGCATGTATCTCTTTTAACCACTAGGCTAGAGGTCATTTACACATAAATCTTTTTATTGAATATGATTTTCAAATCACTTTCGAAGTCAATAGTTTGAAAGTCCAAAATAATAACCAACAATTTTGGAATGTTGATTTAATAAAATATTTTATTAAAACAAATAGTATATTCAAAAAATTTAATTTAAAACTTATTTTTTTAAAATATGGGAAAAGGGGTTACACTACTGCTTTTGGATTGGTTAGCCCATATATCTAACTGCCTTATCCTACCAAATGACACTGACCAAGTCGTATCCACAACTTGTCCAGTTTGTAATTGTATGAGTCTCTAACACACTAGTCATGACAGTTACATTCTAACCGTCACATGTCTTATACGTATCGGTGATAAATCGAATACGCGAGATCATATCCTATATGAGACTTCTAATTTTTGGGGCACATGCAACATAGTCAAAAGAGATAATAATATCCTACAATCATAAGGTAGTCCGCTAAGACTAGGTCCATATGCATCAAATAAAATAAAACAATGGTAAACCACTAACACAGTCGCTTATACCCAAGTATGACTTGGACGCATAGTTTATAATATATGAAGAGTAAAACAAATATGAAATAAAATAAATAAATAAATGCTAAAAATAAATTTATTGTACAGTAAAATATAGCAAGGTATTTTGCCTGGTGTGATACGATGATCTTACATGTCCCGATTTGTCCTATGGACTTGGTCGATGTGGAGGGATCCAAATTCGCGAGAAAATAGGAGTACACAATTAGTCATGACCAATGGTGATAATTGATAGGAATTTGTGGAAATACATACATATACTATTTTTAGAAAATATTTGAAAGCTATATTTATTAGTCAAAAATATATTTTTAGATAAATAATTGAATATCAAGAAAAAAATCATTTTAAGTCGAAACTATTTATAGAAATTAATTATAATATTTAAAGACAATTATTTTTAATTAAAATTAATTACTTGAAATCTAGAAATATCGGTTTATGGGCAAGAACACATTTTTTGTCAAACTAAATTATTGGTTTTAAAAGCTATATTTTGAAATATCTAGAAAATACTAAAATAATATCTTCATGGATTTTAACCTAATTTGAAAATAGATGTAGGGCCCAAGCCCATAACTATATTTTGTTACAAATATAATTTAGAATATATATATATATATATATATATATATATATATATTTAAAATTTAGCTATAAATACTTTGGAATATATATATATATATATATATAATATATATATATATATATATATATATATATATATATATATATATATATATATATATATATAATATATATATATATATATATATTATATATATATATATATATATATATATATATATATATTTTTTATATATATATATATATATATATATATATATATATATATATATATATTATATATATATATATATATTTTTTATATAATATATATAAATATTATATATATATATATATAAATATTTATATATATATATATATTAAATATTATATATTTATATAAATATATATAATATTATATATATATATATATTTATATATATTATATATATATATATATATATATATATATATATATATATATATATATATATATATATATATATTTGGAGCCAGGTAAATTATTTTTGGAATAGCTCCCATTGGGATTCGAACTCCTGACCACTCGGGCCGCATGCATCTCTCTTAACCACTAGGCTAGAGGTCATTTGCTATATATATATATATATATATATATATATATATATATATATATATATATATATATATATATATAGGTATATATACTAATTATTATACTTAATATAATAGTAAATATACAAAAAAAAATACTGCTCTCTGCATTCTCTGTTTTCAATGATCACAGGAATATTAAAAACACTAATACTTATTAACAGTAATAAAGGAGAGAGAAAACAGTAAGAGGGGAGAGAAAAAAGAAGAGGGCGAGAGAGGCATAGAAATTGTGAGTGATAGAGAGGAAGATGAAGAAGTCAAAAGAGAGGGGTGAGAGAGAAAGGAAGCAGAGGGCTTACCCAGGTTTCGGACGACGAAGACCCGACGATGGAGGGGGATAGTCGGTGGCATTCGTGGGAAGCTCGGTGGAGGCACGACGAGGTGTGGCATGGGTGTGTGAAAACTGGCGCCGGTATTCGACGAGGTGGAGGTCGTAGATCTGGATGGCCATGGGCGATGGGGCTCGTCAGATCCGGCCGCTATCAAGGCGACGAAGATGTAAAGGTTGTGGTGATGCCATGAGGAGAGGTCACCTGCGCTGGGCTTACAACTGCGACGACGATCCGGAGACGAGGGCATTCGTCAAACTGGCGGCACATCGGCACGAGGTCGAAGTGGTCGACAGTGATGGATCTGGAGGTGGTTTCGGATCTAAGGGGACGATGGTACTCGTCGGTTCTGCACTACCAAAATAAGTCATATTAGCGATGCCATAGGACAACGCTAAACGGAAAAAAAAATGTCGCTGATTTCATTTAGCAAAAAAATTAGCAGCATAATCTCCATGTCGCGT
>JANAVB010023999.1:6429208-6516374 GCA_029216955.1 Iris pallida | reverse complement strand
CTTGTGAGACTCGGAGGCTCTTGGGCCTTAAGCCCCTACGAAAACTCATGGGTTCTAGAGGGCTCGCTGGAGGAGTCTTGGAGGATGGCGTGTAGATGCAAGATGTAGAGGTTGGTATGGTTATATAAATGATAGATGAAAGAGTGGTGGGTTGGATAGAGAGATCGAAAGATATGATAGAGATATGGAATGAGAGAATAAAGAGAACGCTCATCTCTATGAACTTATAGAGTATGATACACTGACAAGGAGAAGATATATGGAGAGGTTGAATGTTGTATCTATAATAGGAAGAGAAGAATAGATCGAATGAGATGATGCCTATATATAAGTTATAAACATATATCATAGAAAATATTACTTTGACGATTAAGCAGAGGGATTATGATAATAGTCATTATTAATTAATCTATAACCAAATAAAATTTAAAACTAAATTATCCAAATCTTAATCCGATAAACTCTAAATTAATCAAATCAATCCATAATAAAAAATTAATACTAGATATTATTAATAATATTTAAAAATATATTTAGCCAAATCCAAATTTAATACTTGATAACAAAAGTTTGGGTATAGCTTGACATTGCTAGTGGCCTTTCATATAGATGAGTCGACATAAAAGAGGCTATCCGCGTACATGTCTTAGATTGAGTAAAAAAACGTATGCACGGTGTCGGTTGAGTTACAAAGAGTATAACCATATTATGAATGATTCATGATGTGTGTGTATGATCCGTACCATAAGTTCTATGAAGCCTAACACTTGGCTATAGCAAAGACACGTGCTTCAGCAGAGATGTGATGTTATGATTGAGTCGTTAACACAAGTTACACAAGTTTGGGATTGAGTTTCATGTTTAAGTCAGGAAGGGCTGTAAGAAAAAAGTTTGGTTAAGTCATCTTGAGTTGGGAGGCACGGTGTAGCTTCCCTTCCCAAAAAATTTTGAAAATATTTTTTATTATTTAATTGATTTAAATGGTGATTTTTAGATTTTATAAATAATTATTTTGTTAATTATTACGGTAGATGACTTTAGCCATAGTTGAGTTTTGAAGTACCAGACGACTAGGAATCATGGCACGGATAGTGCAGTGACGTGCTTTGACTAGTGTATTAGCCATGCCAAGGAAGGCCGAGTCATAGTGATGTCCTAACTAGGAAAACCAGGCTAAATTATGACATGAGCATTATAAATAGTTTAATTATTCATTATTAAAATTATTTGACGTTTAAGAGACCCGGTTACACCAAACCAGCCCGGACTTGACCCGCACCGAGCCCAAGCCCATGTAGTCATGTAGGGCGTCCAATGACGTTCGTGTTGATGTATTATGGTGTTGTATTCCGTTTTAATGATCAAATGAGTATTTTATAAATATTCTTAATTAAAAATTATAAATATCATTATTAGTTGATAATCAACGATATTTGTATAAAATAGGCCATGTACATTTTTGGGATTATTAGACGATATAAAATGGTATATACACCATTATTGGTTTGTTGAATTCGTTATTATCATTATTATTATCATTATTATTTTATTGAGGATATTATTATATAATACTATTATTATTATTGGTTATATTATTTCTGTCAAATAAATATTATAATATATATTCATATTTATATAAATATGTCCTACACTAGAAAAAGGGTATTTAGAAATGTAGAATTTTATTGGAATATTTATGTATGCATATATATATATATATATATATATATATATATATATATATATATATATATATATATATATATATATATATATATATATATATATATATATATGTGTGTGTGTGTGTGTGTGTGTGTGTGTGTGTGTGTGTGTGTGTGTGTGTGTGTGTGTGTGTACATGTGTATGTATGTATAAATATATTATATATAAAGGTGTATATGTGCATGTATATATAAATATATATAAGTGTATAATGTATATAAATATATGTGTGTATGTGTATATATAAATATACGTATGTATACATATATGTGTACATATATAAAAATATAGATATATAGAATAGCTGCTATATAAAGAAAAAAGAATGGAAAAGAAATAAATAAAATACCAAACCCCACAAGCACAGGCCGAGCAGACCCCGGGCCTAGCCCACCCGATCCTAAGCCCAACCTGCCACAGGCCCATGCTATGCATACAACAAAGGACCCCGACCCTCTGCACAGCCAAACTGCGTCGACTTTATATACATAAGTGAGAGAGATCGGGAGGAAATAAGAGGCCCTAACCAACGCCCAGCCCTGGCGCACCTTTCCCAGCCACTGGCGCCACCGTGCGTGGCCACAGGTCGGCCGTGGTCGCGCCGGAAGCCACCAGCGTCGGCCCCATGGACGACAGTGAACAGGGGTCCCCTGTTTTGAAGAAGTCCAGGTAACCCTGTTCGCAACCCAATTTTATCTTTGATACAAGATCGTTTTTAGTTTTTTTAATTCCTGTAGAAATCCCACATGACCCTCTCGACTCTTCAGTAATTCGTTTTTGAAGTAGTCGGCTGATCGGTTTAGAAAATCGATCAAACTTTGGGAAAAAACTATTTCGAAAACAATTTATAAGAATCCCAAAACCCATGTTCCTACCTAGTTTCTAGGAAACCTATTCAATATTTTTGGAATCTAATTAAACACACATGAAGAAAACCTATCGGGCTTCGAACCCTTTTTCGTAGAATCGGATTTTGTCGACTGTGCGTCGAGAAATCGAACGTTCAAAACTGATAAAAACCTGTTTTCAAAATATTAAAAATATAGAAATTTCTTTGATACCACGTGCATCCCGCCAAACCAGGCAACTTGGTCGCGAACCGAAAGCATCGAAAGGTGCGTAACGGCTTCGTGGACGTGTGGGCTTTGACGGAATTCAAATTGGTCGCGTGTGCGCGACAAATTTGATGCGTATCCGTCGAAATTCACCGTATCGGCCTCTGTACAAATTTCTTAATTACTTTGTGCACGTTCGTCAGATCTAGACGAAACTTACGCCAACAGGACCGTATCATTTTTTTGGTCATGTATGCCAAGTTTGGTCCGATTCTGAGACAGTTGATCGGATCACCGTTTTACGGGCCCCACGATCCAATTCAACGGGCAATTTTGTGCACAGCCTACCAGAATCTAAAACTGGACATACCATTGGGTTCATATCATCAAAATGAATCCGTAGACGTGTAGTTTGATGACTTTAGAGACCATTGAATCTGGCACGCTTTTCGGTGCAAAACGGGTCCAACGGCGGACACCGTTTTGGCCCAAAATTATTGTTTTGCCCCTGTGTCCAAAATTGGACTTAAGGACAAGCAATCCTAGCTAATTTGACTATTCTAAGAATGTTGGCGATGTCTGTTTCAGCTTTCAGAGACAGTATGATGATGTGAATTTTATGGCTTATCAGTTGATGATATTTTATGGATTTACATGCAACCTCCAGGCAAGATACCTTGCCTCCCTCTACTGTTCATTTTCATGCTTATAGTTCATCTGTTTTAGTATGTTATATTTAGTTACCTTAGTTGCTACATATTTATATGATACCATGTGTACTAGTTTATTGTCTTGCTTGTATATCAGTATTACCTGACTTGATAGCGTAGTTACACCAGGCTTATCTACGTTATGGTTCATGCTAAAGCTGTCCTTACCTGTGTCATGACTGAGTTATACCGTGTTGTCACCTGTATTTTGACTGAGTCGTGTCTACAAGTATGTGTAATTGTGTAACGCCCGTAGGTCGTATTATGTATTTTTGGTATACGTGTACGTATTTTGACTCATATTGCGTGTCTTATTGTGTGGTTTATTTTGGCATTTCAATTGCTTGGTTTGGGTTTGGTTGGGTTCGGTCTGGTTGGGTTTGGTTTGAGTTAGTATGCAAACCCCTACCTACCACCATCCCCCATTTATTAACCCAACAAGCCTTCTCTCTCCTCATTCATTTTCCATTACTACTCTTCTTCCTTTTTTATTTCTCCACCGACCACCCGCAGGAGGCAAGTGCAACTTGCTTCATGGAGGAACTCAAATTTTGTTGTTCCATTGTCTTCCTCACGAGATTCTAAGACACTTTATTACTTAGCATTTTTAATTTTCGTGGCTTATTTCATATAGATCTGAGTTTTAGTATTATTGATCTTCATGGTTTTGATCTACTAGACTTGGTTGTTTTCGAAATAGGGAGTTCCATGTGGTGGGAATTTTGATTTTACGCAAGTTTGGCTCTTGAATGGCTAGATTTCACCGAGACTCGACCGAGATGAGGCTTTCTTGAGCTTTTATGCCTGCTTGTACCGGCCTTAGGGAGAAGATGAAGTTTTATGCACACGTTCTTACGTGCTAGCGTAGTATTTAGTTTTTACGCACACGTTTTATGTGCCCACGTATTAATTACCCTTTACGCACACGCATTTGCGTGCCAGCATAATCGCTTCTACGCCGAGTTCATTCAAACTCTACGCAGGGGCTACCCTGCTTGGGTGGGGTGCTTGCTCGCGTAGAGCTCCGCTCGCATAGAGCGTATGACCGCGTAGAGCTCCGCTCGCATAGAGCGTTTGACCGCGTATAGCTCCGTTCGCGTAGAGCGTTTGCTCGCGTAGAGTCTCGCCTGCATGCGGCTTTGCTAGCATAAAGCGCTTGCTCACATAAACCCACCTGCTCTCTTTCTTATATAGAGCTGCCTATCCTTAGGTCTTGCCTGCGTAGAGCTATTTTACGCTCGGGGTCTCTTAGGCCTAGCGTAGTCTTGCTCGCGTAGAGACTTTGAGTCCATATGGCGTACACCATTACCCTTTTATATCCTTACGCCTTTTGTCATGAACTTGATAATCACGAATTTATTTAATATGACTGGAATAATAATTATACATGGCATGGTAAGGCAAGTAACTGACATGGCATGACATGATAAGACATGACTAATAAGCCTTATGGGAACTATTGAAAGCTGTTGCGACGGCTAGCATGATATGACAAGAATGAATGGCTTGGACACCGTGGACGATTGTGTTTGTACAAGTGAACCATTATTGTCTTGGATCATGTCTAGGGCAGGGGCCCCTGGGTACCACGGTCAAGGGTACCTACTTAAACTGACTAAGGCTAATAACTATAATAATCCAGTAGTCATGAAGAGATTTCTCAGCTACAGGCAATCCCGTTATCTGGGTGTCCCATTATGGGATCTGTAGCCTGCCGTCGAGTAGGGCACATTTCCAGCACACTGTCATGTGTTACACTCTTCAAGTTACCTAAGGGTATATGCATTTCCTAGACGATGTACCCACATGAATTCAACCCCTAATTGCGTTCGGATAGCCTGGATGATCTGCAGGGCTTGTGGTTGTGGAACAATTTCATTACATTTTGCTAGTAATTAGGCCTGTGATAACCCTAGTTAGTTAAAGTATCAAGCCATACTTATTACGTGGTCATGATTGATTGGGTGGAGTCTAACCCAGTCTAGTCTTGTCCTGATCATGTACAAGATCTTTAGCATGACCTGAATGCTTGTGCTTACTTTATCGATAAATGGTAGGAAACCAAGTTTCGTTCAGATGAAGGGTTACAACCCCGGCCCTTGTTTGGTTTACAGGTTATAACTTGGTTATCTAAATAGTCCCATGGCTATCTTATCGTATATCATCATGCTTTTTTCATATTTCTAGTCTTTTATTATATAATTATGTTTTGTGCTAATTGCTGGTTTATTTCTTAAGTGAAGCCTCCTTTATGGCACTTGCTCTTTCTGGGATCTGACCCAGCTGGTTTTGTATGACCAGATACCGGAGCAGCTCTAGAGGATCTCCCCACCTTCCAGCCAGATGGTGACCACCAGGCGTAACCCTGGCAACGAGTGGGTTTTATTTTGCTCTCCTACTCTATTGTAAAAATATTCTTTTGAGACATTTAGCCGCCGAGCACGTGTTAGCTCGATTGCACTTTACTTACTGTCTGCCTACGGGCTGTAGCATGATGAACAAATCCTAGGGTTGATCATGTATGACTGAAACTCTTGCTAGTCTTCATATTTTGTATGACTAGCTTCATGATCATCCAAATATGTAATGTATGGGACGCCTTACTATTGTATATTTGGTGTTCTGACATCTTGTAACTATTATTACTTGCTTGAGATTGAGACAATAGGCTTGTCCATGACCATAAGAGACTGATGGCTTGTAGTTAAACCCTCATGTATCTAGACAGCCGTGACCGTATAGCGAGGTAGGTTGCACTTTAATATACGTAGCTGGCTATGTCCGTCCCCGCTCTCCAGTATTCTGGTTTGTGGGGTATTACATGGTTTAAGTGGTGGCCCATGCAGGTCTTGTGAATCAATATATGTGAGGGTTTACCGAATAGATGTCTCAATCAGCACTCTCCCTTGATCTCTGCTCGTATCCTCTAAATCCCTGAAATCTTGACCTAATCACATGCTTGAATCTTTGATCTGTCCTGGTCCTTCCTTATTGTTTCTTGTGTCATCTTCTTCAGTGGCACTGTTCCTAGACCTGCCAATCAACCGGAAGGAGATCAACGAGTACTCCCATAACAAGAGGATCAAGCTCAGCACTCAGGAGCAGCTTCCCGAGTCATGCTTCCCGGAGATCCAGAACCCCCAGTACAGCCAGTCCAGCCTGTGAGGTAGGATGAGGGAGTCTTGGTCGGACTCATTAGGGAGTTGCTTGCATCACAGGATCGTCGAGGTGATGCATTGCACCAGACAGTACAAGATGCTTTGAACATAGGTGGTCATCAAGGTAACAGTGCGGCCAACACCTTCAAGCGTTTGAACCCTTCTTTCTTCGATGGTAGTGAAGATGCTATAGCCGCAGATGCTTGGCTGCAGGATACTGAGGTTATTCTAGAAGCAGCCAGGACCCCAGAATACGAGAAGGTGGTCGTGGTGCGCCTACAGTTATTGGATCTAGCCCGCAGCTGGTGGGCGGCACAGGCCGTTGGATTAAGGGCACCTATTGCATGGACAGTATTCCGTGAGAGATTCCAGACCAAGTAATTTGATGTTGTAGCTCGATACGATCTACCGACAAGGTTCACCAATTTGAAGCAGATGGACAGGACGGTCGATGGATATGCGACCGAGTTCTCCAGGCTTAGTCGGTTTGCTCTCACCTTGGTGGCGACCGAGTTCGACAGAGCTTAGCGGTTCCAGCAAGGACTGCAGCTGGAGATTTTGCCGACGGTAGAGCAGTTCGAGCATCAGACCTTCAATACAGTATTGAGAGCAGCTAAGAGGCATGAGTATACCTCCCAGAGGATTATGGACCGGACCGGAAGTCGGAAGCGGTCTCACGGCCAGATGAACCAATCTTCAGCACCAGCCCCGGCAGCCAGGGCTTTGACCATTGGACCTCCGAGGTGGGTAGCTTTCGTTGCGTCGAATCAGCATTCGACCCCGACACCCCGGCATATCCCCAGCAACAGCAGAAGCAGTCTTCCGCAATATGTTGCACTCATTATGGAAAGTCAGGGCACGTGGTGTCAGAATGTTGCAGAGCACAGGGTTTGTGCTTGATTTGTGGGGCACCGGACCATAGGGATGGAAACTGTCCGAATAAGGGGAGTTCATCTTCATCAACCTTTTCTAGTCCCTCGGTTAGGGGCCAGTCCCAGTACCAGTTCAACAGCAGCAGCAGTACCCGTTTCCGAGGCCCTTGTCGCCTCAGGCCCAAGTATTTCAGCAGCAGAACCCCCAACAGTATGCACAAGTCCAAGCTCATATCCAGAACCGCCAGAAAGGTTTCCAGCAGAGGGGACCAGCACCCCGAGGGCACGATCAAGTGATGGCTTTGACCGTGGAGGAGGAGTTAGCATCAGGTGAGGTAGTGGCAGGCACTATTCTCGTCAACTCCTTCCCAGCATCAGTATTGTTTGATTCTGGTGCATCGCATTTATTTATGTCTGCACGATTCGCGACACGAATAGGGTTAGAGCCCGAGTCATTATCAGTAAGGCTCAATATACTTACTGGTAATGGACTTGTGGGAGTAGATAGAGTGTTTTCCTCGTGTCGGATCGTAGTTAGCGGTAGAGAGTTCTTCGCTAGGTTGATAGAATTCCCGATGGCCGATTATGATGTACTCTTAGGGATGGATTGATTGAGGGACCAGTACGCTAGAATAGATTGCCATATCGGTAAGATTATTTTTAGTATTTCTGGTGAGCCAGAGTTTTTATTTTTTCGAGACGGAATAGAGCCTTCTCCTCCAGCATTCCGGATGGCAGTTGCAGCGGCAGTCCAGTTTCCCAGAATTGTAGAAGAGTTTTCCGATGTCTTCTCCGAAGAGCTTCCAGGTATGCCACCAGAGAGAGAGATCGAGTTCACCATAGACTTGATCCCCGGGTCAGCCCTAGTGTCAGAGAGGGTCTACCGGATGGCGCCGTCAGAATTTATGATCTTGTATAAGATAATTGAGGAACTCTGGACCAAGGGATTCATCCATGCTAGTGGATCACCTTGGGGAGCCCTGATGCTTCTTGTGAGAAAGAAGGATGGTACATCCAGATTATGTGTAGATTATCGTACCTTGAACTCAGTGACAATCAAGAATAAATATCCTCTTCCGAGGATAGATGACTTGTTTGATCAACTCAAAGGGGCGACCATATTTTCGAAGATTGACTTACGGTCAGGATACCATCAGATCAGAGTTAGGGTACAGGACATCCCGAAGACGGCTTTCAGATCTAGATATGGGCATTGGGAGTTTCTTGTTATGCCATTTGGAGCAACAAATGTGCTGGCTGTATTCATGGACCTCATGAATCGTATCTTCATGCCTTATTTGGATCAGTTCATGATTGTGTTCATTGACGACATCCTGGTCTATAGCAAGAGTGAAGCAGAGCATGAGCAGCAGCTCAGAGTTGTCCTCCAGATTCTCAGAGAGCACCAGTTGTATGCGAAGTTTAGTAAATACGAGTTCTGGCCTGATCGTATTTCATACTTGGGTCATATCATCACCAGAGGTGGATTGGAAGTGGATCCCCAGAAGATCGTGGCTTTTGAGACGTGGCTAGTACCCAGTACCGTTGCAGAAGTTTACAGTTTTTTTGGCTTGGCCGGCTACTACCAGCGATTTGTTTCGGACTTTACACAGATTTTAGCACCTATGGCCCAGTTGACCCGCAAGGATGTGTAGTTTGCTTGGACCGCAGAATGTCAGGAATCTTTTGAGAAGTTGAAGCGAGGCTTGATGATGGCACCCATTCTTACGCTTTCAAATGGGACTGGAGGATTATCAGTGTATTGTGATGCTTCAGGCAGAAGTTTGGGATGTGTTTTGATACAGAATGGAAAGGTAATAGCTTATGCGTCACGTCAACTTCATGATCATGAGAGGAATTACCCGACCCACGACTTGGAACTGGCAGCAGTAGTGTTTGCACTTAAGCTTTGGAGACACTACTTGTATGGAGATAGGGTGGAGATTTTCATCGACCACAAGAGGTTGAAGTATGTGTTCACCCAGAAGGATCTTAACATGCATCAGAGGAGATGGCTAGAGCTGCTTGAGGATTATGACATCAACCTGCAGTATCATTCTAGGAAGGCCAACGTTGTTGCAGATGCATTGAGCAGGAGAGCCGAAGTTTATTTTCTAACAGCGCAACCAGAGTTATTAGCAAATCTTCAGAAGATGGGTATAGAAGTTATCCTTCCTACCAATGTAGCATTGAGGGCCAATCTGTAAGTTCAGTCCAGTATAGTTGATAGGATCAGGTTAGCTCAGTCAACAGATTCCAAGCTTCAGCGACTCAGAGCAGAGTGTGAGGTAGGACGAAGACCAGAGTTATGTGTCCATGGGGATGGTATACTTCGACATAGGAGGCGTCTTTGTGTACCCAGTAGGGATATCAGGCAGAAAGTCAAGGCAGAAGCTCACAGTTCTCAGTATTCGATTCATCCGGGTGGTACGAAGATGTATCGCGATATCCGGCAGCATTTTTGGTGGAATGGTATGAAGAAGGAGACAGCCCGGTTTGTCTCTCGATGTTTGGTTTGCCAACAAGTTAAAGCTGAACATCATAGACCGGCTGGACTTCTTCAATCTTTGCCTATCCCAGAATGGAAGTGGAAGCATATAACCATGGATTTCGTGATTGGATTACCTAGGTCCCCGGCCGGTAGAGATGTTATTTGGGTTATTATAGACAGGCTCACGAAGGTGGCTCATTTTCTCCCGTTCAGAGTTGGTCAGTCGATGGCTCAGCTAGCAGAGATGTACCTCAGACAGATCGTCAGATTTCACGATGTACCAGTCAGTATTACCTCGGACAGAGATTCAAGATTTACGTCACACTTTTGGCGTAGTCTGCAAGAGAGTTTGGGAACTCACCTCCAGTTCAGCTCAGCTTATCATCCGCAGACAAATGGTCGGTCAGAGCGTACCATACGAACCTTGGAAGATATGTTGAGTTCTTGTACACTCGACTTCGGTGGTTCATGGGAAGATCACCTACACCTGGTGGAGTACTCGTACAACAATATTTTTTAAGCCAGTATCCAGATGGCACCGTTCGAGGTACTGTATGGTAGGAAGTACAGATCCCCGCTAGCATGGGACGATGTTGGAGAGAGGCAGATGCTCGGTCCGGAAATGATTACTCAGACACTTGAGGTGGTCAGCAAAGTCAGAGATCATCTTCGCGTCGCACAAGATCGCCAGCGCCATTGGGCCGATTCTCATCGGTGCCCCCTTGAATTTTTTGTTGACGACCATGTATTCTACAGGATCTCGCCTACTCGTGGCGTTATTCGTTTCGGCGTATGGAGAAAGCTTAGTCCTAGGTATATCGGGCCATTCGACATTCTAGAGCGAGTAGGAGATGTGTCCTATCGTCTCGCTGTTCCGCCGTCGTTGTGTGAGGTGCATGATGTCTTTCACGTATCCCAATTGCGACTGTATATCCCGGATCCGAGTCATGTCCTTGATCATTTGGAATTGGTTGTTGGTACCAACCTTTCGTATGAGGAGAGACCCGTATCCATATTGGACCAAAGAGAGAAGATACTCAAGAACAAGACTATCAAGTTAGTCCGTGTTGCTTGGGGTCATCACTCTTTGGGAGAGTCAACGTGGGAGCGTGAGGATGATATTCGATCGTAATATCCCGACCTGTTTAACTCATGAGGTTTAATATTTTCCTTATGCATCATGCCTTCGATTCCTTGCTTGTATGATTGATTGCTTAGTTATATCTTGCCTGTGATTAGTGTAGCTTGCTTGACCTCTCTAGCTTCTTAATTAAATTCTGAGGACGAAATTCTTTTAAGGTGGGTAGAGTTATAACGCCCGTAGGTCATATTACGTATTTTTGGTATATGTGTACGTATTTTGACTCATATTGCGTGTCTCATTGCGTGGTTTATTTTGGCATTTCAATTGCTTAGTTCGGGTTCGGTTGGGTTCAGTCTGGTTGGGTTTGGTTTGAGTTAGAATGCAAACCCCTACCTACCACCATCCCCCATTTATTAACCCAACATCCCTTCTCTCTCCTCATTCATTTTCTATTACTACTCTTCTTTCTTCTTTATTTCTCCACCGACCACCCGTAGTAGGCAAGTGCAACTTGCTTAATGGAGGAACTCAAATTTTGTTGTTCCATTGTCTTCCTCACGAGATTCTAAGACACTTTAGTACTTAGCATTTTTAATTTCCGTAGCTCATTTCATGTAGATCTGAGTTTTAGTATTATTGCTCTTCATGGTTTTGATCTACTGGACTTGGTTGTTTTCGAAATGGGGAGTTCCATGTGGTAGGAATTTCAATTTTACGCAAGTTTGGCTCTTGAATGGCTAGATTTCACCAAGACTCGACCGAGATGAGGCTTTCTTGAGCTTTTACGCCTGCTTGTACCGGCCTTGGGAAGAAGATGCAGTTTTATGCACACGTTCTTACGTGCTAGCGTAGTATTTAGTTTTTACACACACGTTTTACGTGCCAGCATATTAATTACCCTTTACGCACACGTATTTGCGTGCCAGCGTAATCGCTTCCACGCCGAGTTAATTCGAACTCTACGCAGGGGCTACTCCGCTTGGGTGGAGTTCTTGCTCGCATAGAGCTCCACTCGCGTAGAGCAATTGACCGCGTAGAGCTCCGCTCGCGTAGAGCGTTTGCTCGCGTAGAGTCTCGCCCGCATGCGGCTTTGCTAGCGTAAAGCGCTTGCTCGCGTAGAATCCCACCCACCTGCTCTCTTGCTCGCGTAGAGCTGCCTATCCTTAGGTCTTGCCCGCGTAGAGCTATTTTACGCTCGGGGTCTCTTAGGCCTAGCGTAGTCTTGCTCGCGTAGAGACTTTGAGTCCCTATGGCGTACAACATTACCCTTTTATATCCTTACGCCTTTTGTAATGAACTTGATAAACACGAATTTATTTAATGTGACTGGAATGATAATTGTACATGGCATGGTATGGCAAGTAACTGACATGGCATGACATGACAAAATATGACTAATAAGCCTGATGGGAACTATTGAAAGCTGTTGCGACGGCTAGCATGACATGACAAGAATGAATGGCCTGGACACCGTGGACAATTGTGTTTGTACAAGTGAACCAGTATTGTCTCGCATCATGTCTAGGGCAGGGACCCCTGAGTACCACAGTCAGGGGTACCTAATTAAACTGGCTAAGGCTAATAACTAGAATAATCCAGTAGTCATGAAGAGATTTTCCAGCTACAGGTAATCCCGTTATCTGGGTGCCCCATCATGGGATCTGTAGCCTGCCGTCGAGTAGGGCACATTTCCAGCACACTGTCATGTGTTGTACTCTTCAAGCTACCTAAGGGTACATGTGTTTCCTGGACGATGTACCTGTAGAAGCACGGAAAAGAGCATGATTGCCCATGCAGCTCAGAACAGGAAAACTCATGCGGTTCAAAAACAGACGATCTTCATGCGGCTCAAGAACATCATGCGGTTTAAAAGTCACCCACTTGGAAATGCGGCTCAAGCAAACACCACGTGGCCTTCTGCGGTTCGCTCCTGCAATTGGCCATTAAGTAAAGGCCCTATTTAATGCTCTGACATAAAGGAGAGCTGACGGCTCTGACATAAAGCTGCCATAAAGACCCTGTCATAATGATAGACTCCTAGGGAAACGAAGAAAATCTCTGACACAAACCCCAAAATCCTTCATGCGGCCTTGACACGTGGACAGTCGCATGCAGCTCAGGCAGAAGGCCACCCCATGCGGCTCAGGCAGAGGCCATCCCATGCGGCTCAGGGGGAGGCCACCTCATGCGGCTCAGGCAGAGCCTACCCTATGTGGCTCACGAAGACTATCTTCATGTGGCTCACTGAGAAGCCACCCATCATGCGGTCACCTACGTTCATGCGGCTCAGATCATTTCTATACATGGCCAGTCTTATGCGGCTCAGTAGGGAACAATCCTCATGCGGTTCGGATTTCCTAAGTGGCTCGTAGTTAAGACACATGGCAGAAGATTAGTTTTTCCCGCGTCCCTACAGCTAGCAGCATAATAATGATAGGACATGTGGCAACAAATCGATCAAGATTTATCAACAAATCCCAACAACCAGGTTTAGTGCCATCCTAATAATTACTGGGATCAAATCAGATCATTTGCAATCATGCAAATTGAACACGTGGCAGGAGATCCGAGCTTGGCATAACAAATCATAAAGATTTATGGTAATCATCATTAATTGCCCACAGAGATTTGATGCAAACTACATTAATTACCTAGATTTGCTACAATCAGAATGAAGGGCCCAGATTAATTGTTCCTTAACCGTCGACTTATCAAGGAGGCAATCATTGCAAACCCTAATGATTGCATCCCACTCCTATAAATAGCAAGGTGCCATTCCCTTGCGAGGAGGACTTTTTCGAAGATCACCAGAGCACCTGGAAAGACTTGAAGAGAGAGAGCAGAGAGACAAAGGCACGCACAAAGGGCATCCAGAGAGCATTTCTTCTCCGGAGCCAAGGCTGCATCTGATCGTCCAAGGAGTAAGGCAGAGCTGTCGTCGCTTTCCCGAGCCTCTACCGTCACCCCCCAGAATCTAAAATAAACAATTGTACTTAGATTGTTGTACCTAGGTTTTCGTCCCTAGGCTTTATTTGTACAAGCGAGTTTGTATTTTGAAGTAAAATTTCAGTCCTCCAATATAATTGTTCTGTTCTTTTATATTTCATGGCAAACACGATGGCGACTCTGCTGGGGACAAACTTTTCTACGGCTGAGGAGTTGGTGACGCAATCGGATGCAGCCAAACTTGGCTCCACATAACAGAAGATGGTCGTCCGCTTCGACCAACAGGCGTTTGAAGAAATGCTCCGGTCCAGAAGCGAACCCGCACAAAGAAGGCTCGCAGGGAGTGGAGGCCAAAATCATTTACTCCTCCCCAAGCTCCGGACGGAGCACTCTCTGCTGCCCAAGACGGCGAAGGCAACTCTCATGCGGCCCCACTTCAAGCCATAGAGGACTCTACTGTCCCCAAGTCCGGCAAAGGAAAGTACTACGATGCTGGACTTGCAGGGGCAAAGAGTGATTCTATGTACTCCAGGAAGAAGCCGAACAAAGACACTAGCCGCAAGACGAAGACTCATGCGGCCAAACTTGCCAGCCGCTTGCATGATGACCATGCGGCCAAAACTGCCAGCCGAATACATAACACTCATGCAGCCAAGATTCCCAGCCACATGAAGAAAGCCCATGCGGCTACGACTGCCAGCCGCATGAAGACTGTTGATTCCAGCCGCATGCCGCCTGCTCCATGCGGCTCAGTCTTCGATCGCCTCTCCTATGCTCCTGATCTCTCGTGCTCCCGAGAAAACATGTCTGACTCTCTCATGTACCACTTAGACTCTTCCTACTATGTGCCCTCACGCACTAGAGTAAAGAAGTCTAGGGCAGCGCGAGCTTGGCAAGCTCAGTCCGCTGGCCCGATCTCTGACCATCCGAGCGTTCCACATACTGTTATGCGGACCTCTGATGGGAAGTTGTACAGAACCACTCGAGTCCAACCCCCGACGACAAACGAACAGAGTGGTTCCCAAAAGTCTTCCAAAATCTAGGGAGCAAACATGGTCGTTTCAGACCCGTCTGACTTGCGTGAGGCTATCCTCCACAAGCGCAAGGAAAAAGAGGGGGCCTCGGGGTGCAAAGAGTCCCCCCACGGGCGTCACTGCACCCAAGTCATCATCAACTGCTATTGCAATAATGCGATGGTATGAGAAGACTGGCAGTCCGTCTTCCAAAGACTGCAACAACCATGTTCAGAAGATGAGGCACCTCCCGTCGTCTCCTGCAACTCTGCTCAGAAAATCCTCGCCGATGGGAGAGGGAAGAAGACAAACATTTCTAACCCGAAGATTTCAACCACTATGACTAAGAGACTGTCATCTAAGCGGTTGCCCACCACCGGAGTTTTCTAAGGTACCCGTTCAAATACAAAATCTGCTACAGTGGAAGATTTATCGTCCATATCACTGGGGGTTGCTGGAACTAAGGGTAGAACTCCTCCGAACCTCCACGACAATCCGATGTTCTAAGAAGATGAGCTGGAGGAAATAACTCTCCCATTAGATACAGCAAATCCCGACGTCCCCGAGGACGTCCACAATTCCCAAGACGAGGCGAACTCGGAAGCTGGGGGTAATGTTCCTTCTGAGTCCGAACCAGAGGAAGACATTCCCACATACCCCGATGACTTCTCGTTACAGGGGTATAATTCAGAGTGTATGTCGTCCACCGTCCCTTCCACTTCTACTCATGTCAGGACGGCATTTATGACAAACGACGAACAGGATGGTCCCAGTGATCGCCAATGCATCGACACTCTGGAGGCCATACTGCGTACTTTGGTCAAATCGGTGGACGAGATCAAAGCAGCCCTTCCTACTCTGCAAGGAGGGACGCCTGGCCAGACAAACTTGGGTCCCGTGGTCAATGCAGACTCGAACTCAGCGGCACCAAACCCGGGCAATAATCTTCCTGAAATGTCGGCTCCTACCGCTACAGACGAGGCCAGGAAGGCAAGAAGATAGGTCCAGGAGCTCCGAGCCATGTTCTACGCCCAAGAAAACTGCCAAGACCTCAGGATACGGCAACCATACCCTGCTGCATGGAAGGATGTCCCATTTCTACCAAGATATAAATCGTTCAACATCAATCCTTATGATGGCAAGACCTCCGCAAGTCGGTACATCACTTACTTCAAAGTCACCACCGACCATCTGCCCCATGACGATGCCATCCTTACACGATTATTCATTGGGGCATTGGAAGGGGTCGCCTTCGACTGGTATCGCAACCTGCCAGACAACTGCATCCACTCCTTCGCCAGCTTCAAGCACATGTTCTTGGAGAGATTCTACGAAGTAGGACAAGACGTAACGATGTCCACCCTCATAGACGTCGTTCAAGGGGAGAAGGAGCTGACAAGGAACTATATTGAGCGGTTTTGCCAAACCGCAATGAAGTTGCCGTCTGGTAACCCGGATTCCTCCTTGATTGAAATTTGCCAAAAGTGATTGCTCCCAATAATCAGTCTCTGGATGGGCGAAAGTCAATTTAAGGACTGGAAGATGTTTATCATTAGTGCCACTAGCGCCGAAGAACGGTTGAAGAAGGCTCCCCAACTGGGATTGCACATCTCGGAGGGAGAGGATAAGAGCAAGCGCCCTAATACCAACAACAACAATGGTGGTAACTCCTCTAACAATCGGGACAACAAGGGCAAGCAGGCTATGGTGGCCGATACAGCCCAGTAACCTGAGTCAAAACTGGCAGACAAACAATGGCCGTAAATGACCTACTCCTTCGAAGACGGTCATGTCAAGCCCATCTTAGACATGCTCATACAAGGAGATAGAATTCAGCTCCCTCCACCAAGACGGAAACCTCGACCAGCAGAAATGGAGAGCCCAATGTACTGCCATTACCACCGCTACGTCCACCATGCTACACACGATTGCTACCAATTGAAACGATACATCCAACATCTCATCGACTCGAAGGCTCTGGCCATCGATTTTGAGGAGGTAACTGTGGCGACCAACATGGTGTCCGTACAATTCGGCAGCTTCCCTCCAACAGAGACTCAAGAAGTATGGTACCCGTCCCTCTGGCGACAATGGAGATTGCTAATCTTCCGCCTCCTCGGGATCAGGCTGCTGGTCTAGTTCCCCTTACCACATCACGGAGAGAGGTCATGTGGGTCCATCCAGACCTGGTACTTGAGGTGACTCAGTCCACACCACCTTCCATTCGCAAGAAGAAGAGTGGAAAAGTCAGATCCTGTCGCACAATCTCGACAGATGTCGAAGAAGTCACGGCTGTCGTTACCCAGTCTGGGGCACAATCCCAACCTGTGGCAGATAACTCGGCTGAAGATCATCAGCCAGCTACTGCTGACGCTCCAGGACCATCTCAGCCTCCGACGACCAACAAGCCTAGGCCGAAGGAGACTCGCTTTGACAAATCCCTCCGAAAAGAGGCACCTCAGGGGCTGGAGAGGCCCTACAACTTCGACATCTTGGCACAATTGGCCAACACACCGGCTAAATTGTCATTATACGAGCTCCTGAGACTCTCAAAGGATGTTCGCTCGGCTTTGAGCGATGCCCTCCAGAATGCCGACGCCTATCTGGCTCAGGTCAACCACACAAGAGAGAGCCCACCTGCAAATCTCCAAGACAGCGCTTACACAGGAGAGATGCCCAATATTGTCTTCACTCCACAGGATATGCTCATCAAAACCAACCTGCACGATCGACCGTTATATTACACTGGATACATCGGTGACGTAAAGGTGGATCAGATGCACATTGATCCTGGTTCTTCCATAAGCATCATCCCGAAGAGTCTATTACATTATCTCCGCATTCCTATGCATCGCCTGACACCAACAAGCACCGCCATCAGCGGTTTCAATTCGGGCAGGAGCTACCCGATTGGAAAGATTCGTCTGAAGTGCCAAATCGGCGATCTTCAGTAAGAAATAACCTGTTACGTTATAGATGCGGACACTTCCTACAATATCCTCTTGGGGCGCTCTTGGATACACGATTACATGATCGTGCCTTCTATGCTGCACCAGTGCTTCAAGTATGTCGACAAATACGGCTTCGTGAGGATAGAATTTACCTTCATCGATCCCTTCAAAGGGGTCGAATCCTACTACTCAGACTCCTGCCTATACGAGAAGTCGAAGAGGCACCTGGATGAAGATGTACAAGCTCGAACTGAGACGGCCTCAGGATCAGAAGAACCTTTGACGATCCACCTTCAAGCTCGTAAACCTGGCAAATCCGCACTCCTTACGGCCGCTCTGCGTAAGGACACAATCAGCCTGTCGACACAAGAAGGACAAATGATAATCCGGCGGCCAAGGTTCGGCCAAGCGCCAAGACCCACAACGGAGCCACTGACAATCAGACTGCCAAGAGTCGGCCAACCACAAATAGAGAAGCTCAACCCCTCCGACAAGCCAATGACGATACGCCTTCCCAAGAAGAATCATCACCTCGATGCAAAGTCTGGGGCTTCTAGCGAGCCAACAACTCCCCGTCCAGCATCGAGTACCAAACTGGGGGTCTCTAGTTTGCCAACAACTCCACGTTCGGCCCCACCAACAGAACCCCTGATGATCAAGCTGCCCAGGTCATCCTCTCAGTCTTCATTTATACAGGGGGTGGCCGAAGAAGAACCAGAACTGGCCAAGTATGTGGCTGCCCACACTGATGTTCCCTCTGCAGATGATGTAATTCCGCTAGAAAAGATACCTTACTTCATCAATAAAGGGCTATCTTTGAACTACCTCGAGCTTAATAAGCTTTGTACAATGTATACTGTGGAACATGGTATAGGCACTCACCTACACACACAGGTGACAAATGTTTACACCGTAAATCAGCTTACTCCATTGGAAGACGCTTACTGCATAATCGAGGGAGGGGACCATCTAATCATCTTCGGCCGAAAGGATGATCCACAGCCCTTCACCATAGAGAAGGTCGATCTTGAATCAGATGTCGGAAGACTATCTCTGTATTTTTATAGCCCCCAATCCAAATACCTCATGCAAAAATAGGGGTATGATCTGGAGACTACGCCAGGCTTGAACTATGGCACTGGTCAATGATTACCTTTAAAGCCACCAGTCCCGACTGGCAAACCACGGGACTACTACAGCAAGACCCGATGTGGATTAGGGTACGTTACGCCCGCAACGACCCCTGAAAGTTCAGATAAGAAATGCGACTGGCATTCTCATTCAACCGGGTCACCAACTTCTGATTCGGATGCCAGCATCGGAGACGTATTCAGACAAGTCCTGCCAGTCAATCTGGCATCCGTCGACGCTTACGAAGAAGATGAAGACATTCCTGAAATCCTCGAGTTAGAGCCGTGGGCCCAACAGTTGGATACACAATGGAAAAAGCGGTTCAAACAGAGAGAACCTCCTACTGAAGATAAGGTTATACAGGTCGACCTCGGCAGCGAAACTTCTCCGAAACCAATCTTCGTCAGTAAAGGCCTGACAGACGAAGAGCGAGAATCGCTACTGGAACTTGTCAAAGAATATATTGATGTGTTCGCCTAGAGCTATGAAGTCATGCCAGGACTAAACCCCGAGGTTGCCCTTCACAAGCACAACATTCGGCCAGATGCAAAGCCGGTCAAACAACAACAGCGACGCTTCCGCCCGGGCATCATGGACGCGATCGAAGCCGAAGTCAACAAACTGATAGCCAGCGGCTTCATTCGTGAAGAACAACATCCGGACTGGATCGCCAACATACTACCGATCCTCAAGATGAATGGAAAGATTCGAATCTGCATCGACTTCCGCAATCTGAACGAGGCATGTCCCAAAGATGAATTCCCTCTCCCTATCACAGACATCATGATCGACAACACATGCAGCTTCGAATGCATGTCATTCATGGATGGTTTCTCAGGGTACAACCAAATCAAGATGTCTCCTGACGACGAAAAGCATACATCATTCCGAACACCGATTGGCACATACTGCTACACAGTCATGCATTTCGGTTTAAAGAATGCTAACGCCACATATCAAAGAGCCATGAGTATCATCTTCAGAGACCACTTACGCAAGACTGTAGAGTGCTATATTGATGACATCGCCGTCAAGAGTCGCTATAAGGGAGACCATCTGCAGGATCTGAGGACGGTATTCGACCTGATGCGAGCACACAACCTGAAGATGAATCCCACAAAATCTTTTTTGGGCGTATCCAAAATTCCTGGGTTTCATTATCACCTCCCAGGGTATCCACGTAGACCCTGAGAAGACGAAGGCAATCATGGAGATGGGTCCCCCGAAAAATCTTCGAGAACTTCGAGGCCTCCAAGGGAGGTTAGCTTACATCAGGAGGTTAATTTCCAACCTCTTCGGGCGTTGTCAGCCATTCATCCATCTCATAAAGAAGGGCGTCTTATTCGTATGGGATAAAGAATGTCAGCGTGCCTTCGACAGCATCAAAGAATATTTGTCGAACCCTCCAGTCCTGGTGGCCCCGGTTGCTGAAAAACCATTTCTGCTCTATGTACGAGCAATAGAGCATTCCCTCAGTGCTCTGCTAGCACAAAACAACGATGTAGGCCATGAGCAAGCTATATATTACCTCAGCCGAATGATGATCGGGCCAGAGCACCGATATACGACCGTGGAGAAGGAATGCCTCGCCCTGGTGTTCGCCATTCAAAAGATGCGACACTATGTCACGGGGCAAACCATAGATGTGATATCACGAGTCAACCCCCTCAGGGTCCTCATGACTAAACCAGAGGCACTCAGCTCTCGCCTTGCTACATAGGCAATATTACTGTCCCCCTACCATATGATCTTCGTCCCACAAAAGGCTGTTAAAGGTCAAGATCTGGCAGACTTTTTAGCAGCCCACCCAGGCCCGAAGTCGGCCAGAATATACGAAGACATCCCAGATGAGGTCACCGACTTGCATGCAACCTCTCACGATGATTTATGGTGGATGTTCTTCGACGGCGCCTCAAGGGCCGGACCTAAGGGCAACATCATCGTCGGAGTCGGGGTGGTGCTGGTTTCTCCTTCCGGATTGGTGATCAATTGCGCTTACTTCCTCACAGAACCCTGCTCTAACAATGTGGTCGAGTACAACGCTTTAGTCATTGGTCTCCAACTTGTAAGAAAGCTGGGGGTAGAATATCTTGAAGCGTACGGCGATTCACAGTTAATCGTCAATCAGATCCGAGGTTCATACGAGGTTTGCCATGAAGACATGATCCCCTATCACCAAATAGCAATCAACATCATCTCGTCATTTGAAGGGTTCTTCATCGAACACATCCCCAGACTCCAAAATATCGAAGCCGATGCCTTAGCTGACCTTGCTGCTTCCCTAGCGATTTCGAACTATGCTCATCAATCGGTGGATGTGATAGGCCATGAACTGGTATGTCCCAAGAACAATATTCAATTCATGGCATGTTATTCTGCTCAGACGATCGACAAATCACAAGACTGGAGACAACCATTCATTGACTTCGTAGTATACGACATTCTGCCGGAGGACCCAAAGGAAGCCACCTCTATCAGAAGGCGTTCTCTTAGATTCTTCTACGATACAGAGACGAAAATGTTGTATCGTCGATCCTGTGATGGATTATTGCTTCGATGTCTGTCAAACGCAGAAGCCAAAGAAGTCGTACGTAAAGCTCATGACGGTGTCTGCGGGGCCCATCAGCCTGGCCCAAAATTGTAAGACCGTCTTCGTCGAATGGGCTACTACTGGCCCACGATGGTAGCAGATGCGATAGACTACACAAGAAAGTGCAAAGCCTGCCAAGTCCACGCGAACTTCATCCACCAGCCATCCGAATTTCTACATCCGACAGTGGCATCCTGGCCATTCGAAGCATGGGTAATAGATATCATCAGTCCGATCGCTCCACCTTCTTCTCGAAGATATCGCTTCATACTTGCCATCACAGATTACTTCTCCAAATGGGCAGAAGCTGTTCCGCTTGCAGAAGTAAAGATTTCAAATGTGATCAGCTTCCTCAAGCATCACGTCATCTATCGCTTTGGACTGCCCCGAAGGATCATCCACGATAATGGTCCGCAGTTCACAAGCCACGCCTTCTATTGGTTCTGCGACAAGCACTGCATCCAGAATATTGCCTCAACACTATACAATTCGACAGTGAATGGGTTGGCAGAAGCATTCAACAAAACAATTATCAAACTTCTTAAGAAGTTCGTATCGTCCAACAAACGCGACTAGAACGAGAAGCTTGGTGAATGCTTATGGGTATACCGTACCACAGTCCGAACAGCCACAGGGAACACACCATTCTCCCTGGTGTACGGAAGTGAGGCAGTTCTCCCATTAGATACTCAAATACCCTCGCTCCGCGTCGCTCTCACTTACCAATTGACGACAGACGATAACTATCGTCATCGATTACAAGAGTTGGAGGCCTTAGATAAAAAGTGCCTCTTGGCTCAGCAACAAATCGAGCTATACCAAGTACGCATCTCCGGAGCCTTCAACAAGAAGGTTAAAATCAGAACATTCCAAGTGGGCGATCTCGTTCTGGCAGTTCGGAGGCCGATGGTCATGACTCATAAAACCGCCGACAAATTCCAGCCAAAATGGAAAGGTCCATTTATCATTGAGGCCGTATTCTCCAACGCTGCTTACCGTCTCGCAAAACAAAATGGAGACTTGTTCATGTTGCCCGTCAACGGCAAGTTCCTGAAGAAATATTATATCTAAACGACATTCTCCTAATTCCATATTATTGAGTTATGTACCCGCTGGTACCGCTGAACTCATATTCCAAATTTCAGATTATTGAGTTATGTACCCGCTGGTACCACTGAACTCATATTCCAAATTCCAGATTATTGAGTTATGTACCCGCCGGTACCGCTGAACTCATATTCCAAATTCCAGATTATTGAGTTATGTACCCATCGGTACCGCTGAACTCACATTCTCCAAATTCTAGATTATTGAGTCATATACCTCTCGGTACCGCTGAACTCATATTCTCCAAATTCTAGATTGCCGAGTTATGTACCCTCCGGTACCGCTGAACTCACATTCACAATCTCCCAGATTATCGAGTTATGTACCCGTATGTGCCTCTGAACTTACATTTCGGTCACTCTTTTTGATAGTAAGTCATGTATGACCATACCTCTGAACTTATTTCTCTGAAAGAGCTCCTCCCTCATGATCCACTACCCGCACTCTCAGTGCACAAAAAGGGTAACAGATCCACAAATTTTTCAAAACGACCACGTCGATGTTACCTCTGAGTCGTTTCACTTCCGCCAAAAACAAATCACCCCTCTACATAGAACTTCCATGTCCTCATTACCTCTGAGTCGTTCTATGTACCCCTTCATGGAGCCCACTCCTGCCATGTCCTCATTACCTCTGAGTGGAAAGGCTCCATCGAAGAAACCCTCATATTGGCCATGTCCTCATTACCTCTGAGTAAATATGTTGGTCCTCCCTCGACTTATTATCTTTACCAAAAAAACCCCAGGGTACGCCAAGGATAATAGGTCCACAAATGTCCTCTGTTGACCACAAATATCCTCCGTCGAGTCCACTCCTGCCATGTCCTCATTACCTCTGAGTAGGAAGACTCCGCGATAAAAACCCTATACTTGCCATGTCCTCGTGACCTCTGAGAAAGTATGTTGGTTCTCTTCTGTCTTATTATCCGTATCCTGAACCAGGGTACGCCAAGGATAATAGGGCCACAAATGTCCTCTGCTCACTATAAAATGTTGTACTAAGTTTCCTAGTACATGCACATCATTCCTCATCATGCCCCAGGAGCACAGCTGCTCCATGGCATTCTTTCTCCCGATACCCGGAACATCTATGACCACCTTACTATGGAATTATTCTAGGTACCCCCATCAAACTTGTTATCCATACCTAAAACCCAGGTATGCCAAGGGTAACAGGTCCACAAATAAGCCCCCCAAGCAGGGCAAACACCGTCATAACACCACAAGCACAACAAGCAGTACAAATAAAGGGTAGAATAAAGCATACTCTTTTATTCGAAAAGCGAAAGAACTACATGTTCTAGGGACAAAAAGAAGAAAAAAAGCCATCTATGGTTCGGCGTTACATAATTCCAGGAGACGATTCTTCACCAAGGTGGTCCCCCGTTCAAGCTGTTGCTTAGCTCGGCACTCCGCTTCCTGGGACAACCGCTCCGCATTATCCAAGTCCATGTGTGCCCTCCAATCGCCCTGAGTTCAGCATGGCACAAAGGAAGCGAAGGGGCTGGTTCTTGATAAGAGTTAGCCTCTCCTCAGGCTCGTTCTTGGGCAGTTGTTCTACCACCTGCCGAACTAGTTGGTCAAGTCGGACTCCTATAGCAAATTGGGCCCGACCCACCAGAGGTTCCCCCGCAGCATTAACTGAAAAATTTACTTAAAAAAAAGACAAAAGAAAATAGTTAAAAAGATGGATAAAGAGAACTGATGGGTGTTTTCGAGCTTATGTGGCTCCAACTTAATGGAGCCTCATGCGGCCCAACTCAAAAAAACACTTATGCGGCTCCGTCCAGCGAAGGTTTATACGGCAGTACTCTCATATGGCTCTCAGAGTTCGGATAAGTTCATGCGGTTCATGTGACAAACAAATTCGTACGAGTCTATGCGGCTCAGCGCAGCTTATGCGGCCCCGTTGGCGAAGTGCGTATGCGGCCACAGTAACAATTCTCATACGGCTCGCGGCTCGAACATGAGACGTACATGCGGCACACATGAAGATGAAGGCTCGTGCATAAAGTATGCGACGTAGCCACAGCAGTTAGGGTTTTAAGCTCACATAACGTCCTTACCAACAATAAGGGTGGACGTCAGGGTGAACTACGGGCACGTCGGCTGGCGGAGGAGCGGCCACAGTCGAAGTAGAAGCAGCTTTCTTGCCCTTCGCCGCCGTAACCGACGAAGACGCCGCCTTCTTACTCTTCGCCGCAACAGTCTTCTTGGGAGCCATCGGTGATCGAAGAAGAGAAAGACAATTGGGACAGGAAAAGGTTTGAATTAAAGGAGAAAGTAAAGAAGTTTCTTCTTTTAATTCCGCTTATTTATAGGAGGACAAAAGAGGGGGGTGACACGTAGACCAACAACCGCTTTGGGTCGTGTGCTGCAGCCAAAACAAAACCGACTCCTCGGATTTCGCCCCCTCTCTCATAAAGGAGATTCACCCAGGGCATAAAATCTAAAAATTTAATAAACCGACCCTTGGGATTATCCCAAAAGACGGCTCTAAAATGAATTAAAGGCAATTAATGACACGCACACGTGGCAGGGAGCCCATACGGCTAGGAAATGTATGCGGCTAGACAGGCCATGCGGCAAGGAGGCCATGCGGCTCAGAAATCCATGTGGTTAAGGAGGTCATACAGCTGAGATATCCATGCGGTCCGAAGAATTTTCATATAGCCATGCTTTTTATTCAAAGTGTTTCAATTTTGCAAATTGAAAACTTTGAAGGGGGTCTTGTAGAAGCATAGAAAAGAGCATAATTGCCCATGCAGCTCAGAACAAGAAAACTCATACGGTTCAAAAACAGACGAGCTTCATGCGGCTCAAGAACATCATGCGGTTCAAAAGTCACCCACTTGGACATGCGGCTCAAGCAAACACCACGTGGCCTTCTGCGGTTCGCTCCTGCAATTGGCCATTAAGTAAAGGCCCTATTTAATGCTCTGACATAAAGGAGAGCTGACGGCTCTGACATAAAGCTGCCATAAAGACCCTGTCATAATGATAGACTCCTAGGAAAACGAAGGAAATCTCTGACACAAACCCCAAAATCCATCATGCGGCCTTGACACGTGGACAGTCGCATGCGGCTCAGGCAGAAGGTCACCCCATGCGGCTCAGGCAGAGGCCATCTCATGCGGCTCAGGGAGAGGCCACCTCATGCAGCTCAGGTAGAGCCTACCCTATGCGGCTCACGAAGACTATCTTCATGCGGCTCACTGAGAAGCCACCCATCATGCGGTCACCTACGCTCATGCGTCTCAGATCATTTCCATACATGGCCAGTCTTATGCGGCTCAGTAGGGAACAATCCTCATACGGTTCGGATTTCCTAAGTGGCTCGTGGTTAAGACACGTGGCAGAAGATTAGTTTTTTCTGCGTCCCTACAGCTAGCAGCATAATAATAATGGGACACGTAGCATCAAATCGATCAAGAGTCATCAACAAATCCCAACAACCAGGTTTAGTGCCATCCTCATAATTACTGGGATCAAATCAGATCATTTGCAATCATGCAAATTGAACACGTGGCGGAAGATTCGAGCTTGGCATAACAAATTATGAAGATTTATGGCAATCATCATTAATTGCCCACAGAGATTTGATGCAATCTACGTTAATTACCAAGATTTGCTACAATCTGAATGAAGGACCCAGATTAATTGATCCTTAACCTCCAACTTATCAAGGAGGCAATTATTGTAAACCCTAATGATTGCATCCCACTCCTATAAATAGCAAGGTGCCATTCCCTTGCGAGGAGGACTTTTTCGAAGAGTACCAGAGCACCTGGAGAGACTTGAAGAGAGAGAACAGAGAGACAAAGGCACGCACAGAGGGAATCCTGAGAGCATTTCTTCTTCGGAGCCAAGGCTGCATCTGATCGTCCAAGGAGTAAGGCAGAGCTGTCGTCGCTTTCCCGAGCCTCTACCGTCACCCCTAGAATCTAAAATAAATAATTGTACTTAGATTGTTGTAACTAGATTTTCGTCCCTAGGCTTTCTTTGTACAAGCGAGTTTGTATTGTGAAGTAAAAGTCCAGTCCTCCGATATAATTGTTCTGTTCTTTTATATTTCATGACAAACAGTACCCACATAAATTTAACCCCTAATTACGTCCGGATAGTCTGGATGGTCTGTAGGGCTTCTGGCTGTTGAACAATCTCATTGCATCTTGCTAGTAATTAGGCCTGTGATAGCCCTAGTTAGTTAAAGTATCAAGCCATACTCATTACGTGGTCGTGATTGATTGGGTAGAGTCTAACCCAGTCTAATCTTGTCTTGATCCTGTACAAGATCATTAGCATGACCTGAATGCTTGTGCTTACTTTATCGATAAATGGTGGGAAACCAAGTTCCTTTCAGATGAAGGGTTACAACCCCGGCCCTTGTTTGGTTTACGGCTGTAACTTGGTTATCTGAATAGTCCCATGGTTATCTTATCGTATATCATCATAATTTTTTATATTTTTAGTCTTTTATTATATAATTATGTTTTGTGCTAATTGCTGGTTTAGTTCTTAAGTGAAGCCTCCTTTGTGGCACTTGCTCTTTCTGGGATCTGACCCAGCTGGTTTTGTATGGACAGATATCAGAGCGGCTCCAGAGGATCTCCCCACCTTCCAGCCAGATGGTGACCACCAGGCGTAACCCTGGCAACGAGTGGGTTTTATTTTGCTCTCCTACTCTATTGTAAAAATATTCTTTTGAGGCATTTAGCTGCCGAACACGTGTTAGCTCAATTGCACTTTACTTACTGTCTGCCTACGGGCTGTAGCATGATGAACAAATCCTGGGGTTGATCATGTATGATTGAAACACTTGCTAGTCTTCATATTTTGTATGACTAGCTTCATAATCATCCAAATATGTATTGTATGGGACGCCTTACTATTGTATATTTGGTGTTCTGATATCTTGTAACTATTATTACTTGCTTGAGATTGAGACAATAGGCTTGTTCATGACCATAAGAGACTGATGGCTTGTAGTTAAACCCTCATGTATCTAGACAGTCATGACCGTATAGCGAGTTGGGTTGCACTTTAATATATGTAGCTGGCTATATCCGCCCCCGCTCTCCAGTATTCTGGTTTGTGGGGCGTTACAAATTGAACTGCTATTTCCTTATTTTGATTGTTTACAACCTGCGAGTCCACACACAGGACGAGGTTTGTCCATTGTACCTGCGAGTCCACACACGAGACGAGGGTGACTTGTCTTGAAACTGACCTGCGAGTCCACGTCGGGGCGAGGGTTGGTATTCCATTGATCTCTTGTTTACTTATTCTTCCAGCAGTTCAGTTATGCATAGTTAATCCCGTATCCGTGTTCCTACTTACCTGTCAGTAGCCACATGTCAGTCTCATGTCTAGTTCCTGTTTATGCCCCATTTATATTATTACATGATTAAACTGTTAGATAGGCATATTTTATGTATCTTGCTATGTCCCCTGAGGACCTGATGATCTCTTCAGGTAGCTGATTGCATAGAGTTAGTTAGCGGCTCATGATGGTAGTAATTATACCTACAGGGCTACAGGTATATGTTTATGATATTTCCTTATTATCCTTTCGTACTTTATATTCCATACCATGATATACTCTGTTTATTTTATAGACTCATATCTTTATTGGAGTCTAATCGGACAATATGCTAATGGGCTACAGACCATGACCCATACTTGTTCATTCTTGTTTTACATGATTCTTGTGGATTGAGATATAGTTTAGATTAGGCATGATACCATGACCTTGACAGCTTTTACGTACTCGAGTCGGGCTGGAGTCCGCTCGATACGTAGCTGGCTTGCTCACGAGCTCGCGTCCGAAAACCAGGTACGGGTCGTGACAAACGGCCTCAACCTTCAAGCACGAACAGAGTTATGGCACGACCATGTTGCTGCGTCTCAAAGTATGAGTAAAAAGGCATCCATAAGTCAGTACGTTATGTTGCAAGCATGAGAATAATCTAGAAGCACAAGAATAAGTAAGTTATCAGTACGAGGCATGATGATGGTCTAGAGATACAAAATAGGCCAGGAGTCTCTGTCCTAAAACTGATCCTAAGGTAAGACTAGAAAGACAATTAAAGAGATATGTTGCACAAACTAAATGAACGTGTTGGTTTTGTATGGGTGGACGAGGAGCTCACACCACCAGTATTATTGTGTACTGACACCCACACAGTATTTATGTGCAGGCACATGTTGAAGATCGTTTGGCGCATAGCTCGATTGGATGCATCGAGGCATGGAGTTTCTTGGCATTTTGAGGCATACAACTGCATGGAGTCTAGACTTATATGGGACATAATGTATGGATATCGCCTTTTGAAGCATCAGTAAGTTGCAGCCTTGAGCTTTGTATTTAGAGATGAGAGAGAGTTGAGCAATTGTATTCTGTGAGAAAGTGAGCTTGAGCGACTTGTAATCTTGGATTCGTGTCCTTTATAAAATCTTATTTTTATGATCAATAAAATACTGATTTTGTTTGCATACTCATGTTGCCTTCATTATTCAATGTTTTTGCTTGGAACTTCTGTGCGATGACCCCGTCGCAAGATGATGTAATCGGCCGTTATGGAACCCATCTTGCGTGACCGCAACCTAGGCTCATGCGGTATTATGCCTTATCGAGGTTGAATGGTTCTACGGAATCGGGACGTGACACAACTAAGGGAAAATCTGGCCAACCGTACGTGTCGTGTGCGGCTGCTATTCTTCATGAAAGACCACGGGATGGAACGGGTAGTTCATACGTCTTCTAGATATTTCTCCGCCCAACTAGTACTCATGGATTCAACAAGTCACAAAACACGGTAATCATGTAAATACATTAGTCGTAAAATATAACATGTAAGGAATATATAATACTAATCCGTTGTAACAAGCACGTCAGCGAACAGGAGATGCATATGTATCATGTAATAGAAAAACTATCATGAATTAAAAGCAATCAATATATGTACTTGCCTGAGGTCCTTCACTGGTAAAACCGATAATCCCGTTGGGTTCATATTAGTTCATTTGGCTAGGATTGATATGCAAAAGTTTGAGATTCGCAAAGAAAATAAGAAATATCAATTAGTCACGGTCATGACTAATCCAAGAGGAAATTGTTTTAGAAAAAAAATTCCTATTTAGAAAAAATATACATAAGTATCTAGAAAACACATTTATAACCTATTTAGAATTATTAAAAAATATCTTTTACTGTAAAGCACAAAATATTGTCTTATTAGAAATATTAGATATATAAGCCTAAATACATATACACATTTGCCCAAAACAATTTATAATAACCATCACTAATATGTTTATATAAAAATCTGTTTTCTCATACTTATTTAAAATTTTATTGAAAATATGAACCATTAATTATTGTTAACTAAAAATTTATTTAAGTCCAATAAAATATTTAAAGAAATAATTCTTCAAAAGCCCAAGATTAAATATAGAGAGGGCCCATGGTCCGTAAGCAATCAATAAATAAAAGCCCAAACAATATATAATAAATAATCCCACCATAATTATAATAATGATAACAATAATTACAATCAAAATAAAAGGAACAAATTATAAGAGAGGGAAAACTGTAGAGAGTAAAGTTTGATAAGAAAATATTTATAAATATTCTTTATCTAAATATAAAACTATATACATAATGCTTTTAAACCCAACCTAAATAATTCCTTCTAATCATATATGCCTCAAAATAACATATTTGTATAACTGAGCCTATTGCCCATCCAAAATCCTAAACTTACTGTTAATCCCAAAATAATAATAATAATAATAATCTGTATTGACAGCTAATAGTAAAATCTATATTAACAACTAATGTATGATTAGCTAAAAAAAAGTGTGACCAATAAAATTCCAAATCCCCATTCACCCATTTAATTCATATCAGTCATTAATACCACTCACTGTTGTTAAAAAAACAAAATATACAATTAGACTCCTACTCCACATTAATTAACCTTAATCCCCCTATATTAGTTAATGATAATTAATATATATGTGTATCAAAGCTAATGTCCTTATTCACATTATCTAATCCCCTAATAAACAAAAAGAACGGGAGGTTCAAACTGTGTTGTTCTCTCATATCTTTCATACCAAATCTCCAATCCACTACAGAGATCTAACATTTCGAAGAGGAAAAATTCCCAAATCCTAATGAAACAAAAAGGGAAGAAAATGTCACGCCCCGATCCCGCAGAGTCCTTTTGTCCTCGCTTCGGACTCTTTGAGACCGATCATCCTCGCTAAGGTATGATGCAGTACAAGCCTAAGTTGCGCTTGCACAAGGCTAAGACCTAGAACAAGACAAGATAGACAAGGTTGACAATACGCAACGGAACATATCGCAGAAAATTGAAGCAGCAGCGGACATATTTCAGAATATAAGCATTGAACACAATGGTAACAAGAAATAATTCTCTTTATTGATTTTATTTGAACAGATTACAAGCTCTCGATTCTCTCTGATACAATATTACATTCTCTCAGAACTTTACAGAATACAATGATCCCGTTCCCATACTTTACATCCCTTTATATAAAAAACCAACTCTTGCAACAGATGTCATCTCTTGGCATCTCTTCTGATTTCTGGCTCCTGAGGATGAGGCTCGAGCTATTGCTTCGGACTATCCTTCTCGATGTATAGTGTACCTGCATGCAGACTGATGGTGGGTCAGTATATCAGCATACTGGTGAATTGTGAACAAAGAGCTACATTTGTCTGAAACTGTAAAACTCCTAAATTTTTACTATATTTTTTATATATATTAAATTTGGTACTGATTTAAAAATTTTGTATTGTACGTCGCATAGTCGTATTGTACGTCGCGCATAAAATTTTATTTTTTGTAGTTGCTCGTCAAGTGCGAATATGTGCGAGCGTACATATTTTAGAAAAACATTTTTTCTATTTTATTATACACTTTCAAAATATTATATAATTATATTCTTGCTATAAAAAGCCTTTTTATTTTTAGCCGTTATTAATCATAAATAATATTTCATTGTATACTAGGAAAATCATAATCATTTATGCATTATTCGTGCATACATATATTTCGTAATTATTTATTAGTCTATTTTAAATAAAAATATAATTTTTGAGATTTATTAATAAATATTTTATTATTTAAAAAGATATTTAAAAATATTTATTATTTTCAAAATTATTATTATTGGTATTTTAAAAAATATATTTGGAAGTTATGGTGGCTATTTAAATCTTGATTTGATTTTTGGATTTATTTAAATAGTTAAATATTCAAAATTTATTTATCCCATTTGATTTTGAGCTAAAAATTTAAATAGATTTAAATTGGATTTAATTGATTTGATTTTAAACTAAGAGAATTTGATTTGATTTAAATTAGATTTGGATTTGGATTTGGATTTGATTGCTTTTAAATTAAATTAAGAAATATCTAAATTGGGTTTAAAGGAATCCTAATTCTTATCTAATTGGGAATTCTCACATCCTATAAATAGGCAGGTACTCCTCCATATTATTTTCACCATAAATCATCTTTCAAACCATCCTTGTCAAAATTCCTCTCTCTTTTCCGTCATAAATTCAGCCTCAATTTTCAAAGGTTGTAGCAACTTCGAATGACCATAACTCCCAACTTCGGACTCCTTTTGACCTTCAATTTTTTTTGTTGGAATCGTATTGAGGTATATTTTTTGAATGTAAATTTTATTTTCATAAATTCGGAACTTAATTTTCTGGAAAATTTATGGAGTGTCAGTGGTCCAAAATCTGACACGTTTTAGTGTTTTTGAGATTCTGGGAGAACCAGGAATCAGAATCACGATCCGTTTGAAGTTTCGGAATACTGACAGAAAAATACGCATCATATATTTTTCCTAAAAAAAATTCAGAATATTTTATTTTTGGTTTTTATTTTAGAAGTTTGTCACATCGTCTGAGTTCATCTTGTGTAGCCCTGTGACTATTCTGTACCCAACGGGATTGTCGGTTTCACCAGCAAGGACCTCAGGCAAGACACCTTGCCATTTGCTGTTTATTTATTTTAGCTCATATTTCATGCATTATTTATTTTTTATGCAAAATAAACTATGATACATGGCATAACCTGATAGAACTTACTGTTCATTTATATTTCCTGCTATGTATTATTTTTCTTACACATTAAACCTAGATTTAAGGGACCACCTTGTGTATTGCATTCATGGCCTTGACACGTTGTACCACAAAGATGTGTGTCGCATGTAGAACACGGACATGCGTGACTGGCTGGCCACCGGTGCGTATAAGCCGTGCAATAGGAATAAACCGCTAATAGAGATTGCATGCTTAGCTTGACTTAGCGGTTATAGAGGTTACTGTTGTGGATACAACATAGTAGGCATTGGGTGGGAAGAACATCTCCTTTATGTATGGGTCATATATGCACTGCCCTGATTGCTGGTTATCTCCAGTGGGAGGTACGGTCCTGATAGCCGGTTATCTCCAGTGGAAGGTACGATCCTGATTGCCGGTTATCTCCAGTGGAAGATACGGTCCTGATTCCCGATATTCCTGATCTGGCCTATGCGTCAAAGGTTTGTTCTTATTGCATTCACTATAGTACGGTTAGGTACCTTATTGCAGGCATTCCTTATTTATTTGAGCAATATTTATTCAGTTTATATGGCATGATATTATGTGTCTTGCTACGTCCCTCTGAGGACCTGGTTATCTCTCCAGGTGTGTGCTTCTGTGAATTTATAGATGTTCTAGCCAAGGCCGTGATCTTTTCCATTCTTTCGAAGACGATTGCGCTTGGTTCGTCTCGTTATTTTATCGATCACTTCTTGTACATTTTATTTGAGATAGTTGGTAGTAGACTTTGTCTCCGCCCAACGATTGTATACATGACAAATTCAAAGTTGCTCTTATATCATTTATTTATCTAGTGGATGAGATTTAGTTATTCTGGATTTACTGTATTTTACAGCTTATGTATTCATATGAGGTTTCCATATATTGGAGTATACTTCGTATGTATGCAGCTGGCATGGATACGTACCTAGTCCTAAGTATTTTGGGACTGGGGCGTTACATATTTTTGTGGTGGCCCATGCAGGTCGCGTTTGTCACTTCGGTAACGTTACTGTACCGATGTGAACCTGCAACATAGGATTAGAATTATAGGAATCTCATCCATACAGCTTGACCTCTTCCCTTGGCTTCAAATTCTGAACTCTCGTTCGACTTCCTTGAATTGCATCTTGCTTGATTCCTTTCTACCGTTGATTCTTATTTTCGTGCTTAGTGTCAACTAGGAAGATGACTACACTAGTATATGCTCATAGGTCAAACACATGGCTAGAATGGTTATATTGGCAATTGGAATACATTTAAGACTCTAATTGAGTTAAAGGGTTTTTGTTTAGTATGATTTAATGATTAGTAATTTGTAAAGTAGGATATTACCATGGAAAGTTTTAACCTTGAGATTTCTAAATAGTAAACACCAGAGGATTTATAGAATTTCATACTTGGTTTAAGAAATTGATTGATTTTCAAAGATTTGATATTTATGATTTATTGGATTATAGTTATACATCCTTGCACAAGTATAAAATTGATTTTCTTTTCGAGTTGTGATATTTATGAGTTTGGGTGATAGATATACATCTTTGAACAAATATAAAATTTATTTGATTTTCGAGTTTTAACGTTCATGATTTATTGTATTATAGTTATGCACCTTGAACAGTTATAGATTTGGTTTGAAAATGATCTTAGCTTTTAAAAATGGTCGTAGGAATTATTTAAACGGAGTTATACAACTTGCGGTTTTCGTGTTTATAAAATTTTAAATTTTAAGGGGAAGTAATGACGGTGAATTTTGGTTTAAAATATTTGAAAGTTATGAAAATAATTTTTGAGAATTTTTCTTTATTTTAAATTGTGTCCTATGATTGAGGATTTACAAATCTATTTAGATTTTTGGTAAAAAAAATAGATTTTGACTGATAAGATTATTTGAAATTTTAGTTTAATGTGATATTGCTAATATTAAATTTTTTTTGAAGAATTTCGAAGGATGTGATGGAAAGTTATTTTGATTGATTAAAGGAAGTAACCATTTAAAAGTTGTGAGTTTGTTGGAATAACATGGCATAAATAGAAGTTAAAATTTATGAGAGCATTGAGCTTAATTTTTTTGATATTGCTTTTAATATGCTAAGAGTTTTATTATAAATTATTTGAAAATTTTAGAGTGTTAAATTTTTGATTGATTGTGAAATTTTTATGGATTCGTAAATTATGAACTCTTGAGTTAAATAGTTGAATTTAAACATTAATTTTGGAAAAGGTTAGTAGTAACGTGATAAAATTTTGCTTTGAGATTTATGAGAGTAATTTAAATTTTTTTTTGATGAATTTGAACGGCTTGGAGTAAATACAAATTTTTGTGGTATATTTTTGAAAGTTTATTTTTTTAAACTTTTGGAGGAAACTTGAGTTAAAATATTAATGATAGGCCACAAAGTTAGCCCTAATGAGTTAGAAGTATTCCACACTAATTGCCATGTCACTCATGACCATGATAGTAGTATATACACAAGTGTTGTTAGTCATCTACCCAGCTATGTGACTGTATTTTCACCTCGACTTACTCGACCTTCCTTCAATTCTAGATCTTTTAATTGCGACCTTCTAACCCATTTGCAATTTGAATAATGAGTTAATGGTTCCTTAATTGTATTCATCTAGGAGACTATCTTCTCTCCAGAATTGTGTTTCTAAATTATTTTTAATGGATTCTTTAATTAATTTTATTTCACGCTTTAACTTGATCTTCTTTATTTTGTGCATTAATTATCACCTCGTGAACTCCCACTTTCTATTTTTGATCTTCTGGCGTCCCCTACCGTGACTTGTATATTTGGAGTACAACACTACACTTTTTCTTCCAACAAATTTCATATGTAAGACCTAGACAAGTCCACCTCCATGTAGATGTATCATGTCCCACTAAAACACGTCTCCTTGTATACTATTTTCATGATAGGACCTTCTGGTCAAAATGGCCAAACTATAACCTCTACCATGACACCAAAATACTTTCCGACTTCAATTAAGAGATCCAACCTTGACTCAATCCCTTAACCCAATAGGTGAATTTTGTTCTACTTAGTTCCTTAAATGCTTAAATTTGTGCTTTATCTTGATTGTTTAACCCATTGTCTCATCCCATTACTAGTTTAACTCTTGTAAGTTGGGTAGAATACCTCACGGCCCAACAAAGTCTTTGTCCTTGTGACCCATGTGGATAAGTTTGCTTAGCCTATAAGTTCAGAGGACCCTAACTTAGCTAGTCAACCAAGACAACTGTATAGGCCCGAACTTTGGGCGAGCCTTGATCTTAAAAGATCTGGGACTATTTAAAATTTCCTTCATCAGTACCTCCCTTGCTCATATTTTGACTATCTCGCGCTGCTAACGTAGCTTCAGTTTTTCAAGCTTATTTCGTCATCAAGCTAGATCATGATATATTTTATTGGGTTCACCCACTAACATATTGTCTAATCAGAACCGGTGCATGATGGTCTGATCAACCTATTGCACTTTGGTTCGCTTTTATCTATCGTTCTACGTGGATGGGGACATAGCTAAACTTGTCCTCTAGAGTCCCATCCGCGACTGCCTTGACAACTCCTTTTGAATTATTTGGTCGCCTTTGAACCACGTATTCGTATTTGATAACGCCTCCTTCGAACTCTATATTGCATTCGCCTTCACCTATTTTAGAAGGACAAAAGCGTCATACTAAAACTCCTCTAACTGTCCTATCACCATGACCATTACCACCCAATGTAACCATATCTTTGTCTTGAACTACTCGACTTTTCCCTCGACACTAAATTTACAATCTTGACTTTCTAATCACTTGAATTTAAGAGTTATTACAATCGTCTCTTAATCATACCCTCAACCTAGACTACGACCATATAAACTTCCTTAAACCCTCCTATCTACCGTTGTGCCTTCTCACCCCCTCCTAATTCATAATTTCGAGGACGAAATTCTTTTAAGTTGGGTAGGATGTAAAACCCTTAAATTTTTACTATATTTTTTATATATATTAAATTTGGTACTGATTTAAAAATTTTGTATTGTACGTCGCATAGTCGTATTGTACGTCGCGCATAAAATTTTATTTTTCGTAGTTGCTCGTCAAGTGCGAATATGTGCGAGCGTACATATTTTAGAAAAACATTTTTTCTATTTTATTATACACTTTCAAAATATTATATAATTATTATTCTTGCTATAAAAAGCCTTTTTATTTTTAGCAGTTATTAATCATAAATAAAATTTCATTGTATACTAGGAAAAGCATAATCATGTATGCATTATTCGTGCATACATATATTTCGTAATTATTTATTAGTCTATTTTAAATAAAAATATAATTTTTTAGATTTATTAATAAATATTTTATTATTTAAAAAGATATTTAAAAATATTTATTATTTTTGAAATTAGTATTATTGGTATTTTGAAAAATATATTTGGAAGTTATGGTGGCTATTTAAATCTTGATTTGATTTTTGGATTTATTTAAATAGTTAAATATTCAAAATTTATTTATCCCATTTGATTTTGAGCTAAAAATTTAAATAGATTTAAATTGGATTTAATTGATTTGATTTTAAACTAAGAGAATTTGATTTGATTTAAATTAGATTTGGATTTGGATTTGGATTTGATTGCTTTTAAATTAAATTAGAAAATATCTAAATTGGGTTTAAAGGAATCCTAATTCTTATCTAATTGGGAATTCTCACATCCTATAAATAGGCAGGTACTCCTCTATATTATTTTTACCACAAATCATCTTTCAAACCATCCTTGTCAAAATTCCTCTCTCTTTTTCGTCATAAATTCAGCCTCAATTTTCAAAGGTTGTAGCAACTTCGAATGACCATAACTCCCAACTCCGGACTCCTTTTGACCTCCAGTTTTTTTTTGTTGGAATCGTATTGAGGTATATTTTTTGAATGTAAATTTTATTTTCATAAATTTGGAACTTAATTTTCTGGAAAATTTGTGGAGTGTCAGTGGTCCAAAATCTGACACGTTTTAGTGTTTTTGAGATTCTGGGAGAACCAGGAATCAGAATCACGATCCGTTTGAAGTTTCGGAATAGTGACAGAAAAATACACATCATATATTTTTCCTAAAAAAAATTTCAGAATATTTTATTTTTGGTTTTTATTTTAGAAGTTTGTCACATCGTCTGAGTTCATCTTGTGTAGCCCTGTGACTATTCTGTACCCAATGGGATTGTCGGTTTCACCAGCAAGGACCTCAGGCAAGACACCTTACCATTTGATGTTTATTTATTTTAGCTCATATTTCATGCATTATTTATTTTCTTTATGCAAAATAAACTGTGATACATGGCATAACCTGATAGAACTTATTGTTCATTTATATTTCCTGCTATGTATTATTTTTCTTATACATTAAACCTAGATTTAAGGGACCACCTTGTGTGTTGCATTCATGGCCTTAACACATTGTACCACGAAGATGTGTGTCGCATGTAGAACACGGACATGCGTGACTGGCTGGCCACCGGTGCGTATAAGTCGTGCAATAGGAATAAACCACTAATAGAGATTGCATGCTTAGCATGACTTAGCGGTTATAGAGGTTACTGTTGTGGATACAACATAGTAGGCATTTGGTGGGAAGAACATCTCCTTTATGTATGGGTCATATATGCACTGCCCTGATTGCTGGTTATCTCCAGTGGGAGGTACGGTCCTGATAGCCGGTTATCTCCAGTGGGAGGTACGGTCCTGATTGCCGGTTATCTCCAGTGGGAGATACGGTCCTGATTCCCGATATTCCTGATCTGGCCCATGCGTCAAAGGTTTGTTCTTATTGCATTCACTATAGTACGGCTAGGTACCTTATTGCAGGTATTCTTTATTTATTTGAGAAATATTTATTCAGTTTATATGACATGATATTATGTGTCTTGTTACGTCCCTCTGAGGACCTGGTTATCTCTCCAGGTGTGTGCTTCTGTGAATTTGCAGGTGTTCTAGCCAAGGCCGTGATCTTTTCCATTCTTTCGAAGATGATTGCGCTTGGTTCGTCTTATTATTTTATCGATCACTTCTTGTACATTTTATTTGAGATAGTTGGTAGTGGACTTTGTCTCTGTCCAACGATTGTATACATGACAAATTCAAAGTTGCTTTTATATCATTTATTTATCTAGTGGATGAGATTTAGTTATTCTGGATTTACTGTATTTTACAGCTTATGTATTCATACGAGGTTTCCATATATTGGAGTATACTTCGTATGTATGCAGCTGGCATGGATACGTACCTAGTCCTAAGTATTTTGGGACTGGGGCGTTACAGAAACGATCACTGTTCATTTAGTGAGAAAATGTTTCTTGTGATGTGATCTTGCTAGTTTTACCTATGTACATTCCATGCATATAGAGTCAGTTCACATTTCTTTTGAAAATATCTTTGAAAAGCCAAAATTTTATTTCATTTCATATCAAGCATACAAGGGACTAATCATTTCAAGCACGATAACTATTCATTTGTGCGGTGCACCGCGTGTTTCATGAGCATATCATTTCTTTTATTCGAGCAACTGTTAGGGTCAATGACAAGCTTGATACATTATCTTTTCTTTTAGTCGAACATAGCATTTTATGGCATAGATAAATCTCTGTACGCAATTCATGTCAAAGACTTAAGCAGTATATAGGTATCACTTTTAAGTGATTCTTACCATAGCCGACCGTCCATCCCTGCACAAGATAAGGATTAGCATAAACATGATAAAACCAATATTTTTCTATATGATCTAAACTCTTGAGGCATATTTAATCTTTTGGCAATTATTCATTTACTTTGAACGACAGAGCTATGACTCTACCTTTATTTCTTTTCTTTTAGTCAGAGCTGAAGTCCGTCAGATAACAGAGTCGAGCTTCCAAATAATAGAGCCGAAGCCCCTAGATGACATAGTCGAGCTTCCAGATAACAGAGCCAAAGCCCCTAGATGACAGAGTCGAGCTTCCAGATAACAGAGCCGAAGCCCCTAGATGACAGAGTCGAGCTTCCAGATAACAGAGTCGAAGCCCCCAAATAACATATCGGCACCCATTTTTCCATGGGGCTCTTAGTGCTTCTTTTTTTTTCTTTGATTCAGAGCCGAAGCTCCTAGATGTTTTATCTTTTCTTTTTAGCAAGGAAATAATTATTTGATTAAGGCACATTTCTACTTTAGCATGCATAACAAGGAGTCATATTCGGGACAATATTTATCATTAGCATGGCAGGCATTATAGCGTTTCTTATTTGCAAGCAAGTAGTTCTACTTCTTATTCAAATAGATTATCCAGCTTCTTTTATTAGCAAGGCAACAAGTCTTCTTATTAGCATGCAGATTAATTCTTTTCCTGTTCTTAGCATAGCAACATGTGAAATCTTTTACAAGCATACATACTGGTTACCGTCTTGTTATTAGCATGACAAGGTTCTCTCAATCAAGGCAACATTCATTTTCTTAGCAAGGCAACATATGATTTCTCTAAAAGCATACTCAATGATTTACTATCTTGTTATTAACAATAGCAATTAATCAAAACTTATATTCTTATTAGGCGTAAGCGAATCAGCAAATGAGACTTCGTCCACTCACCCAGATTAATCGTCTTCTGTTACAGAGCCAGCAATCTGATCTCTCTATCTGTCTAGTGTCGCCGCGGACCGGGGTACTACAGAAAATGGCACTCACTAAGAGGTTTTGTCGGTGGGGTCGTCGTCGGTGCTGGAGCAGCGCCAGGAATGGCTCAAGGAGCAAGGTGGTGCAGCCAACAATGCTGCTGTGGAGCACGCGGAGTGTCAGGTGTGGACGTCGGTGAGGCGTGGTACGGATCCGCGAGGAGGCACGGTCACGAGTCGGTGGCCAATCATTTTTAGGGGTGGCCGATCGATTTTGGGGGTGGTCGAGTGTTGGTCGGGCTGGTCTCCGGGCTTGACGGTGGGGAGGCGGTGATGGCAGGTCGTGACTCAACATTCGGTCCAAGCCAGAGGCGAACATCTGGTTGGTCATGTGGTCTTGCGGCCATCGTATGGGCTTGTCGGTGAAAGGCGGCTGCCGAAAAACATGGTGGATTTGTGGCTTCATCTAGGTGCTTCACTAAGAGGATACGGTGCTGCCAGGTCCTGGGTTTGGCGACCGAGGAAGCAGGTTTCGACAACCTTACGACGGTGCCTTTGTGCACACGACGGCTCGTCGTATTTTGGGGTATTGTTTGTCGGGCTGGTGACTGGATTGCAGATGAGCACTTAGTAGCGTCGCTTCCACATCTTACATGTAGGAAGGCTGATAGGTTAGATTTGACATCGTCGGATCAGAACGAGCTCGTAGAGAGGTTGCTTGCACGTGTCTCCTGTCCCCGGTTGTTTTGCAGTTGTATGGCAATGAGCGAGATTGTTGTCATCTCCTTGTGAGACTCAGAAGCTCTTAGGCCTTAAGCCCCTACGAAAACTCATAGGTTCTAGAGGGCGCATAGGAGGAGTCTTGGAGGATGACGTGTATACGGAAGAAGTAAAGGTGGAATGGCTATATAGATGTTAGATGAAAGAGTGGTGGGTTAGATAGAGAGATCAAAAAAAATGAGAGAGATATGGAACAAGAAAATAAAGAGAGGGCTCGTCTCTGTAAGCAATAATCCGGACATAGACTTAGTCCTTAGCCACTCATTCTTGTGGTACTCTTAGAATAGGTCTACAAAATCATGCATGTCCACAAGTATGGAGGCTACAGATCCTAAAATCTAGTTCCATGAGCATGTTAGTTACTTATTTTTCTTGTATATAAGTAGCAGTTCGTATGTAGTTGAACCATTGAGTTGAATACAAGCTTTATTCTCCATTATCTTACAAGAGTGTTTGTTTGTCTCTTTTTTTGTATCACAAACACATATTTGTTTGTGCGATCTTTTAGAAGCTAATACGTGGTATCAGAGCCACGTTTGAGGAGATGGGAAAGCCTGGAGATGTGTCACCGAAGACACCAAGTTCTAGCAAGAGTGCAACCACCGAGCCGTTGACCACACTGGTGAAGGAAGGTAACTTGGCACTCTCATACCCCATCCTTATCAGTACTAACTACTCTATGTGGGTGGTTAAGATGAGGGCTAACATGCACGCTCAAGGCGTCTGGAGCGCGGTTCAGCCCAAGGTCGACGAAGAGGTGAGCGAGCGCAAGGATTAAGCGGCCCTTGTACTCATCTTCAATGCGGTAGATGAAGAGAGTTTCATGCACATCTCTGACAAGGAGAACGCCAAGGAGGCATGGGAAACCTTGTGCACGGTGTATCTGGGAGATGATCATGTCAAGGAGGTCAAGCTCCAGACACTCTAGTAGGAGTTTGAGGGCCTCAGTATGTCGGAGGTCGACACGGTCGATGGCTATAGTACGAAGGTGACAAATCTGGTGAATCAAATCAGAACTCTTGGTGACACACTCGAGGAGTCGTATGTTGTCAAGAAGATATTACGGTCCGTACCTGAGAGGTTCATGGCGCTTGCTGCAATCATTGAAGAGTTTGCAGATCTCAAAGAGAAGAAGTTGGACCAGATTTTTGGCTCCATGAAGGCAAATGAAGAGCGGATGCGTGCACGTGCACCATGACAAGGTCAGATAATGCTGCTGAGATCTGACCAAAATTCGTCCCAAGAGGTAGCGGAGAGCTCGAACGTCGGAGGGCGTGGGTGCGACAGAGGTCGTGGTCGTGGTCGTGGAAGGGGTCACGGCAGGGGCGAGCGTGACAATGACAGGTCCGATCGCGACAAGTCGAAGTCCAAATGCTTCAAGTGTGGGGACTTCGGGCACTTCGCTGCCGAATGCCGTAGCAAGCCGGAGCCAGAAGCGAACCTAGCCAAGGTTAGCTTCAAGGATGATCAAGATACACTTCTGGTGGCATCCCATATGAAGAAGTCATGCCACATGACACAGGGGCCAGGAAGCGTCCCCAGGTATGGTGGTGAAGACATTGTCAGACCTAAGGAGCTTTGGTACCTGGACAATGGTGCTAGCAACCACATGATCGGAGAGAGAACCAAGTTCTTGGAGTTTGAAGAAAAGGACCTCAGCGGTGTAAGGTTCGGCGACGGCTCGGAGATCAGCATCAAGGGCATTAGTAATGTTCTTCTACAATACAAAATAGGGGAGCACAAGCTACTGGAGGGTGTCTACTACCTTCCTGAGCTGCAGAGTAACATCATCAGCTTGGGGCAATTGGACAAGCAAGGGTAGCAGATCGTCATAGGAGGTAATCAACTAAAGCGTTATGACAGGAACAACGCCCTTGTTGCAAGGGTATGGCAGACTAAAAACTGCTTGTACAAGCTTGCCTTGAGAGTGTGCTAACATGTGTGTCTATCAATGAAGACACAAGATATAGCATAGATCTGGCACATACGCATGGGCCTCCTCAATTTTCATGCACTGCGGACCATATGCATGAAGAAGATGGTCGAGGGGATGCCGATGATAGAGTACTTGAACAAGGTTTGCAACGGGTGTCAAACCACAAAGATGGCACGACAGCCATTTCCTGACAAGGTGGAATTCAGAGCAAAGTTGCCACTGTAGCTGGTGCATGCGGATGTTTGTGGCCCCATCACTCCATCGATACCAGCGGGTAACAAATTCATTTTGCTCATAGTTGATGACTACAGGAGAATTATGTAGGCGTACCCACTGACATTGAAGAGTGAGGTCTTTAATACTTTTTGGCGATTCAAGGTGGCGGTGGAAGCTGAACCAGGCCACAAGCTAAAGGGGCTCAGAATCGATCGTGGCGGCGAGTTCGTTTCAAGTGAATTCAACAAATATTATGAGGACGAGGGCATTCAACGCTACCTCACAGCCCCGTATTCACCATAGCAAAATGGAGTTGTGGAGCGCCGCAACCGAACCATGTTGGCGACAGCACGAAGTCTGCTGTATTTTTGAGGTATGCCTGCTTGGTTATGGAGTGAAGCTGTTAGACATGCCATGTATTTGCTGAACAGGTCTCCGACAAAGGCTCTAGACGGCATGACACCATACGAAGCATGGACTGGTAGGAAGCCAAATATGCATCACCTGTGCACCTTTGGCTGCCTGGCGCATGTTAAGGTGCTTCGTGGTCATCAAGGAAAGCTGGAGGACAGGAGCACGATCATGGTGTATCTTGGAGTTGAGCCTGGCACCAAGGGACATCGTCTCTATGATCCCGTGACCCAGTCTGTACGTGTCAGTCGTGACATTGTGTTTAGCGAAGATGAACAATACGACTGGAGCACTGAAGCAAACCAACGTGGGGTCGTACCTGTCACCTTTACCGTACAATACAATGAGGAGCATGTACCCCTAACTCCAGCGACGATGTCAAGCTCTCCAGGAACACCATGCACGCCACCAGATGGCGATAATACAACAATATTTGAACCTGAGACCTCAGAGTTTAATGTGTCTGCAGGAAGATAGGCGTCTGGAGCAAGAGATGCAATATCACCAACCGGAGAAGCTTCAGATCGCAACATCGACGGGAGTGGACCACATAGATACCGTAACTTGTCTGATATCTATGAAACCACAAGTGAGCTCCATATGTGCAAGCTGCTCAATGATGAGCCCCAAAGCTATGATGCAGCTGCACTTGACCTCAACTGGAACCGAGCTATTGAGGTTGAGCTTGAAGCCATCCAGAAAAACAAGACATGGAGTCTTGTAAAGCTGTCGGCGGGCGCACGAGCCACAGGACTGAAATAGGTATACAAGCTCAAGAAGGATTCAAATGGCGACGTCACCAAGTACAAGGCTCGACTGGTCGCCAAGGGCTACGTCCAACGTCAGGGCATCGACTTCGATGAGGTGTTTGCACCGGTAGCTAGGCTGGAAACCATCTAGCTTATTCTTGCACTAGCATGTCATCGAGGTTGGCGTGTGCATTACATGGACATCAAATCTGCATTCTTAAATGGCGAGCTTAAGGAGGATGTCTACGTTGTGCAGCCTACTGGGTTCGTCGTGGAGGGTCACGAGGACAAAGTATACAAGCTTTATAAAGCATTGTATAGTCTATGTCAGGCACCACGAGCATGGAACTCAAGGCTGGATGCATACTTGCTGTCACTTGGCTTCAATAGATGTCCACAAGAGCATGCCATATACATGCGCTATCAGAAGAACGAGGTGCTGCTTCTTGGAGTCTATGAGGACGACCTTATTATCACTGGCTCAAATCTTACATATGTGGAGGAGTTCAAGCAGCAGATAAAAGGGGAGTTTTAGATGAGTGATCTCGGCGACCTCATCTACTACCTTGGCATAGAAGTACAGCAAGGTACCAATGAAGTCAAGTTGAAACAAATGGCCTACGCCAAGAAGATCCTCGAGCAGAACGGGCCGTTGGAGTACAATGCAAGCAAAACATCCATGGAAGCAAAGCTGAAACTCACCAAGTCAGATACAAGCCCAAAGGTGGATGCAACACACTACCAGAGTATTGTCGGAAGCCTTCGATACTTGACGCACACCCGGTCCGACATCGCATACTCCGTTGGTGTGGTGAGTCGCTTCATGGAGGCACCAACGCAGAATCATTATGCTGTCATCAAACGGATACTGCGATATGTGAAGGGCACACTACATTATGGCATTGAGTTTGTCAAAGGACAAGGAAAGGAGCAGCTTCAAGGCTAATGTGATAGCGACTTGGCCGGAGATCTGGACGACCGTAAGAGTACCACTGGAATCATCTTCTACTTCTGTAAATATCCGATCACTTAGACTTCACAGAAACATAAGACCGTGGCATTGTCTTCTTGTGAGGCGGAGTATATGGAGGCGTCGGCAGCAGCTTGTCAAGCTATTTTACTGAATCATATGGTGGAGATGGCGACAGGGAGCACAAATTGCTCAGCAAAGCTACTGGTGGACAACAAGTCTATAATTGCACTGGTGAAGAACCCTATTTTCATGATAGGAGCAAGCATATAGATGCACGCTATCACTTTATCAGGGATTGTGTCGAGAAAGGGTAGATTGATGTGGAGTATGTAAGCAGCAAAGAACAAGTTGCAGACATCCTGACAAAGGCTCTGAACCGATCCATGTTTGAAGAGCATCGTAGAAACATTAGAGTCAATGATCTCTCAGAGTGAAGTCCAGATTATGTGGGAGTATGTAAGCAATAATCCGGACATAGACTTAGTCCTTAGCCACTCATTCTTGTGGTACCCTTAAAATAGGTCTACAAAATCATGCATGTCCACAAGTATGGAGGCTACAGATCCTAAAATATAGTTCCATGAGCATGTTAGTTACTTGTTTTTCTTGTATATAAGTAGCAGTCCATATGTAGTTGAACCATTGAGTTGAATACAAGCTTTACTCTACATTATCTTACAAGAGTGTTTGTTTGTCTCCTTTTTGTATCACAAACACACATTTGTTTGTGTAATCCTTTAGAAGCCAACAGTCTCTATGAACCTATATAGAGTATGATACACTGACAAGGAGAAGATAAATGGAGAGGTTGGATGTTGTATCTATAATAGGAAGAGACGAATAGATAGAACGAAATGATGCCTATATATAAATTATAAAGGGAAAATTTATAAAATGCCCAAAAAACGAAAAAAATTTATGAAAAACCCACCGCGCAATAACATTTCATCACGTGCCCAGAATTGGCAAAAAATATATAAAAAGGGTTTCGAATGACCTTTTTGCCCTTCCTTCTAATTTATTGAAAACACTCACGAAACTACTCTTAAAAAAATATTTCGATACTTCATCTTCTTCCATACGCTGCTTACTTTCGAATCTAGGTTTTCACCTCAAAAATCTTCAAAAACTCGTCGAAAAACTTCCGAAAGACCGAGACAAACGGCAAAAGTGCTAAAATGGAGGTCCAAACATCATTTTTTTGTGATTCTAAAATTTTGGAAGGCCGACTAACAGAGAAGTTATTAATCCCAGGCTCCTCGAAGATACGCTCATTTTGCGAAAAACCGGGCCTCGTTTCGATCTCCAGTCAAAAGTTATGGCCCTTCAAAGTTTTAACTGACCATAAAATGCAGGAGAATGGCCATTCTCTGTGTTAGAACACAAAGAATGTTAATTTCACATGACGGTGGCCATTCTTTGTGTTAGTAACATGGAGAATAGCATTCTTCGTCCTAATTTACACGGAGAATGACCATTCTCTGTGTTAGTAACACGGAGAATGGCATTCTCCGTCTTAATTTACACGAAAAATGACCATTATCCGAGCTAAATTACACGGAGAATAGCCATTCTCCGTCTTAATTTACACGGAAAATGACCATTCTCCATGTAATTTAAGACGGATAATGGTCATTCCAGTATTAAAACACAGGAGAATGGTCATTCTTCGTGTTATAAACACGAAGAATGTCATTCCCCGTGTAAATTAACACGGAGAATGCCATTCTTCCTGTTATTTAACACGAAGAATGGCATTCTCCGTGTTAATTTACACGGTGAATGGCCATTCCCAGTGTTAAAACGTAGGAGAATGACTATTCTCCGTGTCATTTAACACGGAGAACAGCCATTCTCCTTGCTCAATTACACGGAGAATCGCCATTCTCCGTGCTAAATGACACGGAAAATGATCATTCAAATGTTAAAACACAGGAGAATGCCATTCTCCATGTTAGTAACATGGAGAATGGCATTCTCCATGTTAATTTATACGGAGAATGGCATTCTCCTTGTTAAAATGTAAGAGAATGACTATTCTTCGTGTTATATCGACGGAGAACAGTTGACAGAAACCTAATTTTTTTATTTTTTTGTTTTATGGAAAGAAATTTGACATAAATAAAGATTCAAGAGTTTTCGTTCTTCTTTCAAAATGATACTAACTCTTATGGAAAAGAATTGACCTAATTGTCAGAGAAGAAGAAGAAGAAGAAGATGATGAGCGATGATCGGAGTTCGACTAGAAAAAAAGCACGGTGAACTACGAACGATCTTTACGATCTCTACTGAAGATGAGAGCAATGGGATTCAGATCTCTCATGAAAAAGAAGAAGAAGAAGAAGACGACGAGAATCATAATCCAAATCTGAGTTTGTGCGGAGGGGTAGTTATGGTATTAATTTTGTAAATATAGAGCATCAAAAGAGAATCTTGGAATAGTTAACGTGAAAATATATAATTCTGGGCATTTCATAAAACCCATCCTGCAGGTGTGTTTTCCATAAAAAGCAACCCCAAAATTGGGTTTCTCAGCAATTTCCAGAATTATAAACATATATCATAGAAAATGTTACTTTGACGATTAAGGAGAGGGATTATAAATATAGTTATTATTAATTATTCTATAACAAAATAAAATTTAAAACTAAATTAACCAAATCTTAATCCGATAAATTCTAAATTAATCAAATCAATCCATAATGAAAAATTAATGCTAGATTTTATTAATAATATTTAAAAATATATTTAGCCAAATCCAAATTTAATACTTGATAAAAATAAGACTTTAAAATGGTATTTTGAAATTATACTCAATATTATCAAATAATATAAATCCTAATAGATAAATCTGCACATATTTAATTTCAATCACATAGAATTTAAATATATTAATCTAATTGCCATACTATAAACGATTGCAATAATAATTTAAAAATATTATTCTATATTATCAAATAATTCAAATCATATGAATTAAAATCCAAATCCAATAAGAGATCAATATAATAACTTTATAATTGTGGCAAACTCGCCTCCACTGGGGCTCGAACTCCAACCACTTGGGTCGCATGTATCTCTTTTAACCACTAGGCTAGAGGTCATTTACATATAAATCTTTTTATTGAATATGATTTTCAAATCACTTTCGAAGTCAATAGTTTGAAAGTCCAAAATAATAACCAACAATTTTGGAATGTTGATTTAATAAAATATTTTATTAAAACAAAATAGTATATTCAAAAAATTTAATTTAAAACTTATTTTTTTAAAATATGGGAAAAGGGGTTACACTACTGCTTTTAGATTGGTTAGCCCATATATCTAACTGCCTTATCCTACCAAATGATACTGACCAAGTCGTATCCACAACTTGTCCAGTTTGTAATTGTATGAGTCTCTTAACACACTAGTCATGATAGTTACATTCTAACCGTCACATGTCTTATACGTATCGGTGATAAATCGAATACGCGAGATCATATTCTATATGAGACTTCTAATTTTTGGGGCACATGCAACATAGTCAAAAGAGATAATAATATCCTACAATCATAAGGTAGTCCGCTAAGACTAGGTCCATATGCATCAAATAAAATAAAACAATGGTAAACCACTAACACAGTCGCTTATACCCAAGTATGACTTGGACGCATAGTTTATAATATATGAAGAGTAAAACAAATATGAAATAAAATAAATAAATAAATGCTAAAAATAAATTTATTGTACAGAAAAATATAGCAAGGTATTTTGCCTGGTGTGATACGATGATCTTACATGTCCCGATTTGTCCTATAGACTTGGTCGATGTGGAGGGATCCAAATTCGCGAGAAAATAGGAGTGCACAATTAGTCATGACCAATGGTGATAATTGATGGGAATTTGTGGAAATACATACATATACTATTTTTAGAAAATATTTTTATAATATTTGAAAGCTATATTTATTAGTCAAAAATATATTTTTAGATAAATAATTGAATATCAAGAAAAAAAATCATTTTAAGTCGAAACTATTTTTAGAAATTAATTATAATATTTAAAGACAATTATTTTTAATTAAAATTAATTACTTGAAATCTAGAAATATCGGTTTATGGGCAAGAACACATTTTTTGTCAAACTAAATTATTGGTTTTAAAAGCTATATTTTGAAATATCTGGAAAATACTAAAATAATATCTTCATGGATTTTAACCTAATTTGAAAATAGATGTAGGGCCCAAGCCTATAACTATATTTTGTTACAAATATAATTTAGAATATATATATATATATATATATATATATATATATATATATATATATATATATATATATATATATATATATATATATATATATATGTATGTATATATATATTCCAAAGTATTTATAGCTAAATTTTAAATATATATATATATATATATATATATATATATATATATATATATATATATATATATATATATATATATATATATATATATATATATATATATAAATTAAAATATATATATATATAAATTAAAATATATATATATATATATATATATATATATATATATATATATATATATATATATATATATTTTTATTTATATATATATATTTATATATATATATATATATATATAAATATATATAAAAATATATATATATATATATATATATATATATATATATATATATATGGAGCCAGGTAAATTATTTCTGGAATAGCTCCCATTGGGATTCGAACTCCTGACCACTCGGGCCGCATGCATCTCTCTTAACCACTAGGCTAGAGGTCATTTGCTATATATATATATATATATATATATATATATATATATATATATATATATATATATATATATATATATATATATATATATACAGATATAGGTATATATACTAATTATTATACTTAATATAATAGTAAATATACAAAAAAAAATACTGCTCTCTGCATTCTCTGTTTTCAATGATCACAGGAATATTAAAACACTAATACTTATTAACAGTAATAAAGGAGAGAGAAAACAGTAAGAGGGGAGAGAAAAAAGAAGAGGGCGAGAGAGGCATAGAAATTGTGAGTGATAGAGAGGAAGATGAAGAAGTCAAAAGAGAGGGGTGAGAAAGAAAGGAAGCAGAGGGCTTACCCAGGTTTCGGACGGCGAAGACCCGACGATGGAGGGGGATAGTCGGTGGCATTCGTGGGAAGCTCGGTGGAGGCGCGACGAGGTGTGGCATGGGTGTGTGAAAACTGGCGCCGGTATTCGACGAGGTGGAGGTCATAGATCTGGATGGCCATGGGCGATGGGGCTCATCAGATCCGGCCGCTATCAAGGCGACGAAGATGGCAAAGGTTGTGGTGATGCCATGAGGAGAGGTCACCTGCGCTGGGCTTACAACTGCGACGACGATCCGGAGACGAGGGCATTCGTCAAACTGGCGGCGCATCGGCACGAGGTCGAAGTGGTCGACAGTGATGGATCTGGAGGTGGTTTCGGATCCAAGGGGACGATAGGTACTCGTCGGTTCTGCACTACCAAAATAAGTCATATTAGCGATGCCATAGGACAACGCTAAACGAAAAAAAAATGTCGCTAATTTTATTTAGCGAAAAAATTAGCAGCATAATCTCCATGTCGCGTATCATCTAGTCGCTAACACAAAAAACGTTGCTAGCTTTTTAGTGGATAGCGATGTTTGCCGATGAGGCATTTCTAATTAATAACTTATAAATTTGTTGCTAATTGTCGCTGGCAGTTTAGTGTTTAGCGACATAATCTATGACATTTAGTGACGTACAATCTGACATTTTGGTTTTGCCACACCACGATATTAGCGACGTCTAGCGACCGTCAGTAACTTCTCTAACACAGGCTAGCGACGTTTAGATACGTAAATAAAGACAAAATTAGCGACATTAGTAAACTATTTTGCTGACATGTCGAATTTGCCATGTCGGCGGATTAGCAACGTTTAGCGACTATCTGCGACATTTGCTTTTTAGTTTAGCGACGTATTGATACATGTTAGTGATGTCTTCTGGCATCGCTATTCGTCGGTAAATGTCGCTAAGCGTCGCTCACTTTTCAAAAATTTAAAAAATAGGATTTTGTTTAATTTTTATCAAGAATCTACCTATATTTTAAATGACAGTTTGCAAATAATAGACCCAGAACAACCCTCCATAGAATTCCCTGGGTTCATCGACCCCTTCGGTGGAACACTCAACACCGGTAAACCAATATAGAGACAAATGATGAAAATGCACTACCAATAATCAAATAAATAATCCAACGATCAGAAAGACATGACATAGCCGGATGGAGACAAATCCACTACCAAATGGCTATAAAAAATTTGTCCGATAATATTTCAACAATGAGTCAACATAACATAAATTGTCACTAAATATATAAAATAAATACATAAAGACCGAACAATGGATTAGCAAACAACAACACAACACATGAAAATAAGTCCAATAAAGGACTACGTCTTGTCAGGAGGAGGAGGCAGTCCCTACATCTGGGGCAACATGAACCTATACTGTGCCGGTGTCAGCGTTACCGACGATGACTCATCAATAGGAGGAGGAGGAGGCAGTGGAACCAATACCGTCGGTGTGGATGCCGACGCACGACCATAAAGTGTATGCTCCATGGCTAGCAATCTAGAGTTGGTGGAATCTATAACAGTTGCCAGCCTCGAAAGCTGATCGCCCATGGCCACCTGCGACCCCTGCATCGTCTGAACGGCAAGAGCCGTCCTCTCATGCACCGCCTGAATGGCAAGATTCGTCCTTTTGCTCGTCTTCCTATGGTGTGCTCGAGCATATCAAATCATATGGTGAGCGCCGCATTGTTCGTCTGTGGCTGAGACTGGGGCTGCTCCGTAATCCTCCATAACAGCTCATCATGCAACTCAGTAACCTGGCGACGTAGTTCCTCCACTCGGGCTGACTCCTGTAAGGACTATGAAGAATGCACAATGATAGAGGGGGTCCTGGATGACTGCGTCACCACAAAGGCATCGTAGGATCTCGTATCGTAGTACGTACCCTCTGAAGACCACCAACGGTGGTCATCCATAGCTCATTTAACACCCGAGCCGAAGGAGGATACAAGGAAGTACCAGCCTCCCCCTCCACAGGTGCACTCTCACGCTCTAGCCTAAGATAATCATCCTAGAAAAGTACGCATCTCAATAAGCATAATATTTACTACCAACCTAGTTGTTTCCCATCTATAGATATATATTGGATATTTCTTAAGTTATACTAAAGTTAGTGACATGTAACTTCCCTGTCCTCATCCTAGCCGCCTTCGCCTTCTTCTCCGATCATTCCTTATACCTTGGATCGTCGAATCTAGCCCCCATCGTACTCCACTGTTCGGGCGTGATCCAACCTTGGATCGGTCTTCCAAAGTGCTCTCGAGCCTTCTGGTCGTCGATCGCATCCCGAATCAACTTGGCGGCAACAGCAGGAAATTGCTTCTCGATCATCTCAGCCCGGTGTGGCGGATAAAAATATATTTTTAAAAGAATTCATTAGTTAGTTATATAATATACATAAAAGATGATTTATACTAAAAGAAATACACTTTAGTTACCTTGAAGTGGGCAAACCAGAATGCCTTCCTCTCGTCTAAGGCATCCGAGTAGTTGATCCAAGGGCCCCCATAGTTGGACCTTAGAAATAGCCCCAATGCCCTCTGAACTGACGGGGGACGATATCTACATAACGATAATTATATTCATGAATATATAGATATATGTATAAATTAATATTAACTAAATAACTTACTTTGTAGGTCCGTCGGACCAAATCTCCATCCTCATCTTGTCCGGAGGGGTGCATGGGGGATCGTTCGGATCATATGGAGACGGAGTAGGTTTGACCTCCTCCACCCACTCCTCCGTCTCCATATTGTCGTCAGCATTCAGAATGTTGGACGGGGTAGTCTCAGGCCTGGAACTGCCCGTCCCAAGTATACTGCCACGTACCATCGATGCAGTCGGAGAAGTGACTGGTCGGTACACTAGCGTACTAAGAGAAGGGGGTCCAAAACTATCATTCGATAACGAAGTAGCACTCTGTCCACCGGTGGAACCTCTACCGGTACGGGATGCTCCTCTACCGGCACGGGATGCTCTGAGGTACGATCCTCTTCGTCCTACCATACCTGATAAAAGTATATATATACAAGAAATGTAATACATATTATAAATCAAATTTGCATGCAGTTAACATATCACAGTTTATAAAAAATAGACCTAGAGCAACCCACCGTTGAATTTCTAGATAATAATCAAGTCTAGATAATAGCATCTAGAAACATCTAAGTCGAGATAATAACTAAGTCTTGATAATAAAAATAAAGTAATCTAGAAATATCCAAGTCTAGATAATGACCAAGTCTAGAAAATAACAAGAAACATCCAGAGTTGTACAAAACATCCAAGTCTAATTCAGAAATAAGTCTACCAGAGACAAATTCGGTCAAAAAAATATCATATATATAACTCTAGCCTCTACGTTGGGGCAGATAGAACTCCCTCAACCACCGCACATAAGAAGGCTCAACGCCCTCAAGATCATCTATAGGAGCTGGATGACTGAAACTTTCGGTGCCACTGCCTTCTGGTGCCACTTCCTCTTTCACAGCGATCTCGGCTTTAGGAATCATTTCCTTCTTAATAGTAGGCGTTAGCACTTCTTCCTTAACCTTGATCTCTACTTTAGGTATCACCTCCTCAGCAGCAGCAGGCAGCACTTCCTTCTCAGCAGCAGGACCATTTCTGAATCAGCAGTCATCTGTGCCTCTTTCAAGTGACGTACTTGGGTTGTGGGTGCCATCTGGTAAGATTGATGGAAATATAGAGATTAATTATAGGTTAAATAAAATAACAGCATATTTTACAAGTCTAAATATTTGTTGCATGGAGATTAATTAGTGGTTAAACATATTTTACATTTTATTTTCTTTTCAATCAATTTCTGAAAAATCATCTTCTCGTTCTTTGTGTCCTCATCTCCTCTTTCTTCTCATCTTTGCTTTTATCTACTTTGTTTTTCTCTTCGGATACTTCTACCTCTTCTACATGATTAGACGTGTAATGTGAAACTTTCGTTGTGTCCACGTCAACTGTATTTGTTACGAGAGGTAGCTCATCCTCCTGATAAGCTATTTCATCAACATCGTAGGTATTTCTGGCTTTAGTCTTGCATACTGCCCACCAATCCAAGCTAGTTGTTTCTCTTCTAGGATAAGTAGTGAAGTAAACGAGCTGAGTCTGACTTGCTAGGACAAATGGTTTGTATCCTTGATATCGATGCTGGTAGTTAATATCTACAAGACCATACTTGTCAATTTTCCAACCTTAATATTGGATCGGATCGAACCATCACACTTGAACAACACAATCTTAGCCGGCTTTATGCCGTAGTTATATGTCAACTCCATAATCTCCCGTAAGACATGGACACTTGACTTCAGGCTAGCACTTACCTACATATCACCTTAACTCTACGTATTTCTGTATCAGTGGATACAATGTACCATGGTACACAATATTACATTGATAATCTCTTGTATCTTGATACTAGAATACAGTTTTAAATACCCATGACACTAACTATACACATTAAGTATACACACGTTCATCTTATATACTACTAGGATTCTCACTCTATACACTCTAGGCACTAGGATACCTAGCTAGCACTTACCATGAAATACTTGGCAATACCTAGCTAGCACTTACCTACATACCTAGTATCTTGACACATGTCTTGACACTGCACCAATCATACCTACACTTCTATGATACTCTATACACTCTAGGGACTAGGATACTCCTTAGTATATTAGATATCAAAATCATTTAGTAGTACACAAATATGAATGTGTATAAATCAAGGTTCAAAGTATCGGTATCGGACCATTCCTATGAGTATTGGTATCTCGATATCGGGCGTATCGGAGGTTTTCGATCGGAGTATCAAATTTTTTGGTATCGAAAAACAAATAATTATTAATTATTAACATTTTAGAAAATATATTTTATACACTAAGGCATAATTTTAATATTTTTAGTATTGTTTTTTAGTAGTTTTGAAATAAACTGAATTAGTAGTCATCCTTACCGATTGATTTACATACGACAGATAAGTTTTCTTCTTTTACATGCTTTTAATAACCTTTCTATGCTTTTACACCCTTGTTGATTGGTCTTTTTTATTCAATTTTCTTTGCCAAATTGATCGGAGAAGAGACTTCCAATGTCGGTATCGGTCAGTATCGGGTATCGATCAATATCGGATCTGGACATGCTAAACCGTATCGGTATCGGCCATATCGGATCGGTATCAACCGATACTGCGAACTATGGTATAAATCCATTAGTAGCACACAAATATGAATGTGTATTTTATATATTAATATAAGGTATTCCAAATCTTTTTTTAGGCATTACATATAGAAATGTGTATAAATCACATAGTAGTACACAAAAATATCAAAAACATATTAACTATCAAATAAAGGATATTTTTTGTCATAGTATCCACAGTGTGTGTGTCCATGTGCCCAGATCCACGTGACAGGGTAAGGCTTGTGCATATTTTTGTGTCATAGTGTCATGTGTCAGATTCGGGTTCATGTGTCATGTGTCAAAGTGGTTTCATGTTTCAGATCTGGGTCCATGTGTCAGGGTTGCATCTATGTGTGTGTCAAAGTGTCAAAGTGTTGTGTCCTGTGTCCAATTGTTGTGTTCGGAAGAGGGTTAAGGTTTACCTAGTCGGGAAGGAAAGAAGAAGAAGGAGGACGACTTGAAGGAGGGGTCGACGATGGATCACCACGTCGGAGGAGCCAGGGTGAACAAACGGTCCGGGGGGAACGAGCGATCGTCGAATGCTAAGGGGTCGCGGGAATGCCGAGGCTCGCCGGAGTTCGACAGGGGGTCGCTGGTCATGGGGGCTCGCAGACGAAGTGGTCGGGGGAGGGGAAGGGGCGGCAAACAAAATTTTTGGAGGAAAAAATGAAAACTCGAACCAGCACCCAGAACCCTACATCAAATAATTTAGCGACAACAAAAGTGGACGTCGCTAAATGTCGCCATTGTATTATATATTACGACATATTATGACTTCAGTGGCTAAACGTAGAGATTTTCAATAATTTACTAACGTTTACCGACTACCCACGACTTCTTGTTTTCATATAATTAACCTAATCGCAAAATGTCGCTGGACGTCGCAAACAGTGACGTCTTACGACATTTTTATGTAGCATCGCTGATATGCAAAATATTGGTAACGTTTATTCCTTTCATCACTAATGTCGTCGCTAATTTGGCTTATTTTGGTAGTGCTGGCAAAACACGGCGGAGTCGGGATGGCACGGCTTTGCAGTGGTGGTTGCAAAAGGAAAAGTGGTGGTCAGAGAGGGAACGGAGGGGTGCGACGATGCTGGCCGTGGCCGGCCGGCAGAAGGTGAGTTATACGGGTGATGGATGAAACCGCCGGTGTGGGTTGGTGGTCTCAGTGGTGGAGTTAGTGGTGATGATGATGGTGGTGCCAGAGATTTTGGTGAGGGAGGTGATGATGTGTGTTGCCGAGAATAGGTAGCGGCAGTGGCCACCGACAAAGAGTGGTGCTAGCTGGGCCAGTGCGCTAGACGCTGTTGGTGACTGTGGTATTTCTCGAAGGGGACATAGTCGAATGATTATGGTGGTGATAGATAAGATGGTCGGTGGTGGCTGTGGCTCCGAGCGACTAGGGTTAGGGCTAGAATTATGAGTTTTGTGTCGGCGTGTCCTGTATGACACATGGGCGCATCGGTATCGGGATTATGGATACGGAGAGAAATTATGTATGTACATAATATAATATAGTAGAAAGACACCCAGGGTTCGACCCGAGGCCGTCACGGCTGACACAGAGTTGGTGGACGAACGTGGTGCACGACGCAATGGTGATGGAGATGCTATATAAGAAAAATATTATTTCTAAATCATAACCTATATTTGCATAACAAATAAAATAGCCTTTAAAATAAAAATAATAAAGTTTGGCAGATCGGTCCCTAAGGCACTAGCCTAGTGGTAGTGCGGGATCGAATCCCCTTGGTCGGCTGGATGGCTTTGAGCCACAACCCAATTTGAAGAAATGACACATCAAAAAAAAGTTTGGCAAATCGGATCAGTTGGCCCATTGCCTAATGGTCAAACCTGATTTTGATAATCAATGACGACTTAAGTCGATACACAAAAAATACAAACTGTTACTAACGTTTCAAGTCAGTGAAACCAATATCAAAGAAGAACGTACTGCATCCATAGCAAGAATTCAAGTCATCATCCAAAAGCCAATTGTAATAGAATCCAGATCGAGTCATTTTTACATTTCTTCTATATTTTATCCTTTGTTGAGTCTAAGAGAATAAATGTAAAATCAATCGGGTATTACTGGCTTAGGTTAACTCCAATCCTTTTCTCAAAAAGCCTATCTATTTTTCAAAGCTCTACATATCCAAGTAGGCCACAAACCCTATGCAAATTTGGACCCAAAATCTGTGTTTTGAAGTGACAGAACTCCGACAGAACTCTGACCGAGTTCGGTATGAGTTCGGTCAACCCAAATTCAAATTTTAGTTGTATCCAAATCTTCATACAAGTTCGTTTGCGAGATCTTCGCATCCGAACTCTGCCAGAACTATGTCCGAGTTCGGTCAGAAAAAATACCTATAAATAGAAGAGAATTTTTTTATTTCTAATCACTCATTTCCTCTTCTCTCTATCTATTTCTAAAGTGTTTTTCAGCGATCTAAAGCTTTCACATTCCCCCTATACATCTCTTAGCCAAAGCCGATAACATCTTTTCGATTTAGAGTCTTTGGTTTACAGAGTTGTAAAGAGATTTTTTTGAGTTCAGAAAATATCTCAGTTTTCGGAGCTAGTCGTGCGCTCGTCACCAAGCACGGTGTTGTGAAGTCGGCCGTGCACTTGTCACCAAGCACGGTGTTGTAAAGAGACGACAAGCTCTCATTTAGCTTGCAAATAGTAGATTAATAGGGGCAAGAGTACCTGCGAGTAGACTAGTCCTCTCAGAGGGAAATCAGTATATATTGCGATGTTCACTAAGTTTGATCTTCTATCTCTTGCTGCATTTATATTACTGTCTTTTTATTCCTGCCATAGTTATAAACTATTTAAAAAATTAATTGATGATTATTTTCGATGCACTCTCACACACTCTATTCACCCCACTCTAGAGGTGCTCAACGGTCCTACAATTGGTATCAGAGCAGGTTATATTCTAATATAATAACCCTAGAGAGTATATATGGCAGCCGTAAAATCAATATTCAACGGTGAAGGGTAATCCACAAATAGACCCCCACTATTTGATGGAACGAACTATACTTATTGGAAAATACGAATGACTTTCTTTTTAAAGTCAATTGACTTTGATCTTTGGTCTATAGTTGTTGACAGTTATAAGGAACCGGCACGTATAGTGATTGAGGGTGTACTTATAGACAAGCCACATGACAAATATACTGATGAAGAAAAGTTAAAGGCTAGTCTAGATGCATGCACCATCAATACAGTATTCTGTGCAATTGACAAGACGGAGTTCAATCGAGTTTCTACCTGTACTATGTCTCATGATATTTGGAAACTTCTTGAGGTAATCCATGCAGGGACTTCCCAAGTAAAAGAATCCAAAATCATTAGACTAACACAGGAATATGAATCATTCAAGATAAAACCCGGCGAGTCAATTACACAAATGTTTACTCGTTTCCTAGATATTACTAATCCTTTACAATCTCTTAGTAAGGATTACAGTAATCATGAGAAGATCAGGAAGGTGCTACGGGCTCTAACCAAGAATTAGAACCCAAAGGCAACAGCAACCATTGAAGGAAACGATCTCACCACCATGACTCTGGAGACACTTATGGACAAGCTGATGACCCATGAGCTGGACCTACCAGAGTTTGAAGACCCCTAGTGAAAAGTCGATCACCTTCAAAGCGCAAGCCAAAAGAGTTACATGCAATGAATCTGATGAAGAATCATTAAATGGTGATGAACAAGCCCTACTAGTGAAGAACTTTAGGAAATTCCTAAAGTTTGAGATATCAAACAAAAGGAAGAAAGACGTCTATAAAGTAACAAAGAAGAAACAATATGCTTTGGATGCAAGAAGTCAGGGCATATGAAGGACTTTGTAATGTCCCAGAAAAGTAGTCCATATGATAGATCGAGATCAAGCAGAAAAACTACAACTGGCCGAAAGTATACAAATGCAAGCATCTAGCACGAAAGTGATGCCAGTGAATCAGAGAAAAAGGACAGACCCTGCAGCACTGTAAATGTCTGTCTTATGGCATTCGATAAGGTATCTACTAACCTTCTGTACGATGATTTTACTTTTGTGAGTTAGAAAATGCCTTTAGCAAACTACTTGAAGAACACAGAAATGTGCTAGACAAGTATAAGCAATCTCGAAAAGAGGTTAAGGCATGCACAACCGAAATAGCTAGATTGTCTAATCTTCTCGAAGATATCAAAGAGACATGTACTACCGGTGACACGGATGAGATAGCCATGCTCAAAGTAGACTATCATGCGGTTATCTTCACCATCGAAAAGAAAGAAAGAGACTATGTCAGAGTACAAGAACTTTATGACATAGAGAAGAAGAGGCACTTAGTCACAGAGCAAAGACTCATTGATATGACTGCTAGACATGAGGAGTCTTGTGTGGTCTCTAAATAGTTAGAGATCAAGTTACGCAAGCAGGTCATCCCTGTGACATAGCCTAAGGTTAGTCCTAATGCTAAGCATACATCTAAGAGGGCTCAACCACAGAAAGCACGTAAGAAACACGCTTATCATCATGCTTTCACTTATAGGTTTTCAAAAAGAACACAATTACCTGTCAACATAACATAAACAAAGAACACATTTTCAAAACTTACTTGCACGTACTGTAGTACACACGAGCACATATCACAGTATTGTCTAGTAAGAAAGCTTGTTGACAATCAAACACTTGTTTGGAGGCCTAAAACTAATCAAAATAGACCCTCTAAGAAATGGGTATCAAAGGATTTATCTACTCATTTTGTAGATGGACCCTCAACCCTCTCATGCTAGAAGCAAGTGGATTCTCGATAGCGGATGTTCGCAGCACATGACTGGTAATGCATCTTTGTTCGCTATGCTATTGATGAAGAAAGAAGGATACATCTCCTTCAAAAATAACTTGAGAGGTGATATAATTGGAAATGACACTATTGGTATGTCTCCTTACCCAGTAATAAAAGAAGTTTGTCTAGTTAAAGAATTGAAACATAACCTACTGAGCATAAGTCATTTGGCAGATAATGGTTATGGTATCAACTTTGTAAAAGACAAATGTATTATATATGTTATGTCATCTGGTAATCCCGTATATGAAGGGATTAGGAAACAATATTTATGTTTTCTTTCTGGAGAGTACTAACAATGCAGGAAGGTGCCTAACAGCAAATCAAGATGAAAGATGGCTATGACACATAAGGCTAGGACATGCTAATATGGATACTATCTCACGACTAAGCAATATAAATTGGTAAAAGGACTCCCTAAGATCACTTTCAAGAGAGACATGGTTAAATCCAAGTTATCCAAAGATACTGCTACCGGAGAGCCCTATGGAAGATCTAACAGATAGATTTAAATCTTGGAGATTCATGTCAGATCATCTAGAGACGCTCATTATAGGTGATCTATCTAAAGGTATAAGTAAATGTTCTTCAAATAAAATCACTAATATAGCAGCTAATATAGCTTTCATATCGCAAGTAGAACCTAAAACTGTAGTAGATGCTTTTGCTGATGAATTTTGGATTGATGCCATGCAAGAGGACCTTAATCAATTTAAGAGAAACCAAGTTTAGGAACTCGTTCCTAAACCTATTGATCAATCGATAATTGGTACCAAAAGGGTGTTCCGAAATAAACTGAGTGACGATGGGCAAGTTCTACGCAACAAAGCACGTCTAGTGGCACAAGGTTATAATCAAGAAGAAGGTATTGATTATGACGAGATATATGCTCCTGTTGCTAGATTAGAAGCTATCCGCATGTTTGTATTTGCATGTTATCATGATTTTAAATTATTTTAAATAGACGTAAAAAGTGCATTTTTAAATGGATACTTGAAAGAAGAAGTTTTTGTGAAACAACCCCCTGGTTTTCAAGATTTTCAAAAACCTAATCACGTCTTCAAACTTAGAAAAGCACTCTATGGACGCAAACAAGCCCCTCGCGCTTGGTATGAATGCCTAAGTGCCAGCCTAAGTGTCTTTCTACTTGAAAATGGTATTTCAAAAGGAAGAGTTAATACTACTCTATTTATCAAGTCTTTAGATGAAGATATTCTTCTTGTGCGAATATATGTCGAAGACATCATTTTCGGTTCCACTAAAAAAACTCTGTCTAGAATTTGCTAAGTGTATGCAGAGTGAGTTTGAGATGAGTATGATGGAAGAGCTGAACTACTTTCTAGGACTTCAGATCAAACAACACTCACAGGAAATATTCATCAACCAAGCTAAGTATACGAAGGACTTAATGAAGAAGTATGACTTCGACAACGTAAAGCCTATCGAAACTTTAATGGCTACATCTACCAAGCTTGACATTGATAAAAGTGGCAAACCAGTCGACCAGCATAAGTATCGAGGTATGATTGGTAGTTTATTATATTTAAATGCTAATCTCCCTGATATCATGTTCAGCATTTGCATCTGTGCTAGATATCAAGCTAATCCTAAGGAATCACACTTATGCGCGTTAAGCGTATCTTCCGATACTTTAAGGGAACTTTTACAGTCGGCTTGTGGTATCCCAAAACTAAATCTTTTGACCTAATTGGTTATTCAGATGCAGATTTTGCAGGATACAAAGTAGACCGTAAAAGTACCAACGGTACGTGTCATTTCCTAGGTAAAGCTTTAGTCTCCTGGTTTAGCAAAAAGCAAAATTCTGTAGCGCTATCAACAACTGAGGCTGAGTATATCATTGCAGAACGTTGTTGTGCTCAAATTTTGTGGATGACGCAAACCCTAGAAGACTACAATGTGCACTATATGAAGATTGCCATATACTGTGATAACACTAGCATAATTAACTTGACTAAGAATCATGTTTGTCACTCACGTACAAAGCACATAGAAATTCATCATCACTTTTTACGTGATCACCAACAACACGGGAATATTTGCTTAGAGTTTATTGACACAGATCATCAACTAGTAGATATTTTTTTAAGACCGCTTTAACTATCTGCGTCGAGAGCTAGGCATACTTAAATTTTTGGATTCATGATGCATTATATTTAATAAAAATTCTTATAACTTAAAACATTAATCGAAGTTATTTTTGGTACAAGCCAAAAGGGTCCTTCTATCATACAGGTGTAAATAGCCTGAGCGACAAGTTGTACTAGTTTTCGGACTACCGCTAGCTGGGATCCAGCCTCTACAGCTAACCCAAAGTAATAAATATTATTAAATGGAGAAGTTTAAAAGTTATCAAGTGTATTTATTATTTATTTTGCATTTATGAACTAGGAAATACAAGTGGCCGAACTCTGACCGAACTCGGGCCGAGTTAGGACCGAGTTCGGTCGGCGATGGTTCAATTTTCCAAAACTACTACAGCCGGCCCTAGTCCTATATAAACCCCACTTTTCTCTATCTTCCTCTTCATACTGCCACCTGAAAATCCATCTAAAACCCTAGTTTCTTATTCCTAAGCTCTCATCCTTCTTCAATCCTTAGGTCTACGAAGCTCGAAAGGTGATCTCCTTCATTCTTATCTTCATTCATTTGAGGTCTCTCTTTCTCTTTTCTTTGTTATTTATCTATAGCTCCCAAACTCCATAAAAGAAAGAAAGTAGCTTCTCAAGCAGGTTTATCTTCAACTTTATAGTATGAACCTGTTAGCATTTTCAGTCCCGCTCGTACTAGTGACGAAGAGGATTATGATTCTGCATTTTTTCTTTCTTTGGAATTCTCAGAATCTTAGTTCAATAATTTTTCTGGTAGATATATTTGTCCAGGGTGCTCCATAAATTTTATAATATTTTTGGAATACATTCCTACTTTTGAAAGACTTTGCCTCCTTGACTTTTTTGAAACCCCTGACAACATCTATGATCATATTGTCCGTATGTTCTATTACAATATGCAAGTTAGGGACGACGGTAGCATTTACTCCTGTGTTGTTGGCCATGAGATTGAATTCAACTCAACTGACATTAGTAAGCACTTTCACATGCCAGATGTTGGCAAAATGTTGGTTGACATTAATCATGTTCAATTTCCTGAAGATGTAACCCTTGATTCATTTAAGGCAGCAATGTGTCACCCTAGACCACTTCTTCGAAATGGTATGGTGTACTCAAATCACCTTAATCAAAAAATTTATGAATTACATTGCTTTGCCTTCGCCGTTTTGCTTCCCAAGACGGGATCTTCTGACAAGATCACATTTTATGAGATGTCTGCGATATATCATCGACATTTTGGTGTTCCATTCTCTATTCCCAAGACCTTTATGGCTTGGATGATCGGTTGCAGGAGAGTGGAACGTAATCTTTTATACCCCATGCATCTAGCAGTTATCTTTAGAAGATTCAACATCAATCTTGAATTGTGTCCTTATTCTTCTACATCTTCTAAGCTGACTAGATCTAGGACATATCCTAACCCTCCTCCTCCACCGGGTGCTGAGCATGCTCCTATACCTGCTGATGATCCTGATGCTTCTTCTCCAGCTGCTCCTTCTTCAGGATTTGATCTGCAGTCCTTTCAGTGGTTCAATGACTTTGTTGCTCTCTCTGAGCAACGTTATCAGCGCTTTATGAGTTTGTCACCCTCTCGGGACAACGTCATCAAAGTTATGTTGATGCAGAGTCCGGACACACCTCACAGGCTCAGGTATTGAGGAACAGCATTGCTGATCTACACTGGAGTTTGGCGCATGACCCTGCACATCCAGTTCATATGACCCATCATTTCCGTTTTACTGGACCGAGGTTTGATGATTCGACCACTTTCGGATACTTTGATCTGACCACTATTTACTTCGATCCACATCCTCCTGCTCCTTCTGCTGATGATGATGCACAGATGTGATGTTGGTTTCCAGTTTAGTATTTTTTGAGTTTTATTTGCTAGTGATGATGATCATTGTAGCTACATTTTGAACCAGTCTAAACTGTCATAGTTAGACTTTATCTAGTATTCTAGTAGTCATAAACTCTCCTAGTTATGACTTTTTATGCATATCTGATGTACTTTGGCTTCAGTTTAGTTTATGCTATTTGAGTATTTTAGTTCACTGCTACTAGTTCTACTTATGATGTGACTTGTATTTGTGGATATTACTCTGTTTGTTTTCTTTGTCTGCATATTTTGGATAAATTGTTGGCTTCACACATTACGGGGGAGCTACACATTTTGTACAAGACAAAGGGGGAGAAGAGCAATACCAAAATTTAATTTCAAATGATGAATCAAAGAACAAGTCGGGTATATTATTTCAAAGTTATATATTAGCTATATTTTGGAATAGACACAAATTTGTCAATTATCAAAATAGGAGAGATTGTTAGCCCGTTGCCTAATGGTCACACCTGATTTTGATAATCAACGACAAATTAAGTCGATACGCAAAATATACGAACTGGTACTAGCATTTCAGGTCAGTGAAACCAATATCAAAGAAGAACGTACTGCATCCACAGCAAGCATTCAAGTCATCATCCAAAAGCCAATTGTAATGGAAACCAGATCGAGTCATTTTTATATTTTTTTATATTTTATCCTTTGTTGAGTCTAGGATAATAAATGTAAAATCGATCGGGTATTACTGGCTTAGGTTAACTCCAGTCCTTTTCTCAAAAAGTCTACTTATTTCTCAAAGCTTTACATATCCAAATAGCCCACAAACCCTATGCAAATTTGGACCCAAAATAGGTGTTCTGAAGTGACAGAACTTTGACCGAGTTCAGTCTGAGTTCGGTCAACCCAAATTTAAATTTTAGTTGCCTCCACATCTGTATACAACGTTCGTTTGCGAGATTTTTGCATCCAAACTCTGTCCGAGTTCGGTCAGAAAAAACAAATATAAACAGAAGAGAATTTTTATTTCTAATCACTCATTCACTCTTCTCTCTATCTATTTCTAAAGTATTTTTCAACGAAAAGCTTTCACATTCCACCTATACATCTCTTAGCCAAAGTCAGTAGCATCTGTTCGATTTAGAGTCTTTGGTTTACAGAGTTGTAAAGATATTTTTTTAAGTTCAGAAAATATCTCAGTTTTTGGAGCTAGTCGTGCGCTCGTCACCAAGCACGGTGTTGTGAAGTCGGTCGTGCACTTGTCACCAAGCACGGTGTTGTAAAGAGACGACAAGCTGTCATTTAGCTTGCAAATAGTGGATTAACAGCAGGCAAGAGTACCTGCGACTGGACTAGTCCTCTCAGAGGGAAACTAGTATATATATCACGGTGTTCACCGAGTTTGATCTTCTATCTCTTGCTGCATTTATATTACTGTCTCTTTATTCCTGCCATAGTTATAAACTGCTTAAAAAAAATTTAATTGGTGATTTTTCTGCTGCACTCTCACACACTCTATTCACCCCCCCCCCCCCCTCCCCTCTAGAGGTGCTCAACGGTCCTACAGGGTCAACATATTTTATACTCGAACAAAATAAAAAAAATGCCTTTATATTATATCGAAAAAATATTTGTTTTCTGGATTTATTAAAACTCTTTAACAAAATTTCGTATAAAAATAATTAAATATCATAGTAAAATTTTAGGGGGTTTACATCGTCAAGGAGTAAAGGAACCAAAAGTCATAAATACGGAGTATCAACGTATTCGTACTCAAGATATAAATACTAGAATTAAAAGAAATAATAAAAAATTATAGTAAAATTTTAGGGGGTTTACATCGTCAACGCCGTAAAGGAACCAAAAGTCATGTTCGATCTCCATCGTCACACGTCTCCAGAAAGGAAAGTATATTAGAGAGATCCTATAAAAGATCGCAAGTGGTACTCTTTCTCCCGTTTGTTAAAAGTGAAGGTTTTCACTTTTCAATGGCAAACAACTACTAGTTGGAAGCTTTCATTTGGGAGTGACGAATGAAATCTAGTTGGGCATATTAACGCTTATATGGTTGGGGATTTGGATAACATAAGATCGACTTCGAACTATGTCATGATATTTGATGGTTGATCAGTTTTGTCGCAGTTGCGATTGCAGAAGTGTATTATCTTGTATACGACAGAGGCAGAGTTTATTACAGCGATGGAGGCTTACAAGGAGTTATTATGGATGAAAACGTTCCTGCATGAAATGGACCTTAAACAAGAGTAGTATATTTCGCTTTGCGATATCCGAAGTGATATTCGCCTTGAAAAGAATCCGACATTTCATAGTCAGTCCAAGCATATTGCAACTCGATATCATTGAATATGAGATGTGCATGAGGCAAAGAGCGTCGTATTTGAAAAGGTTCATGTAGATGATAATGGATCGGATATGGTAACAAAAATTTTGCCAAGGAAAAAATTGAGTACCGTAGGAGGATCGTCGAAATGACGAGCTTATCCACCTAGTTGGGAAGGGAAAGTTTTGTTGGTGTTGGGTGGAGTTCCCAACCTATATGAAGAACATCCCGGAGTACGATGAGCGTCATCCATGTGCCGGAGAAGTTTGAGAATTCGAAGGCGACAAAGACGGCATAATTCAGCATGTATCAGGACGTATTGGAAAACCAATGTCAGAGTCAGAGGTATAGTACACCGAAGGTATACCGATTTTGACATAGTTTGTTCAAGAAAAGGTTCGAACTTAAAAAGGACAATTTCGGTATTCCAAAGGTATATCACTACTGGCATACCAAAGGTATACCGGTGTTGGAGCTGAAGGTCAAAATTGAATAATTTATTAAACGGTTGGATCGTGATCAACGGTCCAGATCTTTTAGGAATTGGGGACGTACTTTAGATGGGTCTTTCCTAATCCTAATCCTAATCCATCAATATCTATGATCACAAGATTATAAGGAGATAGTTCTCAAATGTTGCAACTTTCTGAGAGAGGAAGAGAGTGAGAGATTCGGAGTTTAATTCAAGGAGAGATCATTTCGAGAAGTTCTTCATTTATTCTATCTCGTTATCTTGCCTTCTGTAATTTTTGGTCTACCTATTGTAATCTATTTCATCTATTGAAGTATTGCGGTGATCCATGTGGATCGGAGAGGAGTTTATAAATGAGTCGGTGTATTTTTTTAATTATATTAATGAAGGTATTTTTACTTTTTCGGATTGGACTCCAATTGTCGTTTAATTTTTTCTTTCTGGATTTTTTACGTAAATATTGTTGTGTTTGCGTTGTGCTTTTTCTATGTGATTTGAAATATTTGATTTGTACGACTTTTTTTTTTGTACTCGTCATGTCCTATCGATTTAGGAGAACAATTTTTACATTGGTTTCCAACACAAACTACTATGTTTTTGTGACCAAATGTAGAATATTTATTCCCGATGATTGCGGATTAGACATTAAAACTGAAAAGATTTGAGCCATGAACAAATTTGGATATTTTTATCCAACATAGATAATTACTTATTGTATCTATAAAAAAAATCGTATTTTTACATCCGTATCCCTGTCAGTAAACCCATAAAACATTAGATGTCAGTATTCTGATAACATAATGAGAGAGACGCATGTAAGTTTTCATGTTTTTGTCACTTTCTAATATACATCACTTGGTTCCAATAAATATCGACCAATGGCAATAGCTAAATGTGACTTGGTCCAACATCAACAGCTCAATAGTGGCGGTACTGGTGAACTGACAAAGTATTCAATACACAGGGTGAAGTATTTAACACAAGGCATCTTGAATCTGGTTGTTAAGTTGCTCAACATCAGATCCTGGAAAGATAGGTAGAGTATTCAATTTTGTGAAAAGCTTCTGATCCATTAATCAATGAGCTAGTACTGATTTATTTATTATACAGCTCACAGTGTCACAGTTGACTGACATTATTTAATAAGAGCTTTTGAAATGTTTTAGGTAATTAAAGGTTCCTTGAGGAAGAACCATTTATAGGGATCAGCTGTCCCAAAAATTGGTGTCAGTTATCTTCCTTTTCTATAAATATTTTTTTAATATTTTTAATTATTTAATTTTTTTAAAATAAAAAAGTATTACTGTTGTATTTATAAAAAAGGGGACGTAATTGACACATCAGTTTCGGAGGTAACACATCTGCTCCCAATTTTATTTGGGAGTTAAATAGTTAATTAAAACTAGAATTTTTTTAACATGTGCTCTAAAGCATCGTTTGGTTTGCGAAAAGAAGGGAAATAAAATTAATTTTTTGCTCCTTTCTTTTCTTTGAAAAATTGTAATTTTTATTATATTTTTTTTCGGTGTTTGGAAACATCTGAGTAATTGGGAGAAAAAAGTGAATCATTATGTTGGAAAAGTGAATCCATTAGGTGAGTAGGAGAACAATTTTTCTTTTTCCATATTTTCTTTTCGCTTGGAAATCATTTTTCTTTCATCCTCATTTTCTTTGGTATTCAAACACGAAAAAATGAATGACCTTCCTTTCCCAAGCAACTGATTCCGCGAACCAAATATGGCCTAAGAACACATGTTAATAAATTGACAAATGTGTATTTTATATGACTATCTAAACCAACACATTTATCGATGCACAACTTATATTTATTAATACATAATTTAAATAATAGTGCATTGATAAATATACTGATAGAAATATTTATATAAATTATATATTTATTAATGTATAGACATGTGTTCATAGGACATGTTAATAAAATCGTTAGAACTAATATAATTAGTACGACGATTATGTCACCCTCATTTTCCGTATTTCCCGTATTTTGTATTTATACTCGTATCTGGATTTTAGCATGTATTTTATTTTTCTCAAACTTGTGGAATTTTGGTATTTCTCGTATTTTGGGTTTTGGCATGGCTCGATTTTATTGGGTTGGTTCGGTTTGGTTTGGTTTATAGGTATTGGATCACCTTAGCTTATGCTACCCCCTCAACCCACCACAACTTCCCCTCTTTATAACTCCACCAACATTTTCTCTCTCCTCATAACCACCATTTATTTCCTTCTTCTTCTTCTTCTCCTTCCTCTACACAACTCTCCCAACCCTAGGCAAGTGCACCTTGCCACTACATGAGAACCCTCTTTTATTTGTCCATTTGCTAGATTAGGACATGGTGACCAACATTAGTTCTTGGCATTTTGTGATTTGGAGTCTCCATTGTTCCAGATCTAAGTCTTCCTATTTTCGGATTTTTGCATGTTTTGATCTATTTTAGTTGATTTTCTATGAGTTTTGATGTTTCCATGTGGAAGAGCATTCAGTTTCACTCCAGTTGGAGCTTTGGAAATCCGGATTTGGAGTTCGCATGGCCAAGTTATGAATTTTGAAGCTTGGGTTCAGCCATGGTGTTCTTGCTGTTTGGAGAAGACAGTGAGCAGTATGCAGAGCTATTTAGCTTACGCACCCTGAGCTACGCGCGCTCTTTAGCGCTGCGTACGCAGGCTTGAGTACGCTTCCTGGTGGAAGCGTGTCTCCTTGAGTGTGCGTGACTTTTTACGTAGACTGCTCTCCTTGAGTGTGCGTGACTTTTCACCTACGCTGCTCTCTCAGCGTGCGTGACTTTTTACCTACGCTGCTCTCTGTAGCGTGCGTGACTTTTCACCTACGCTGCTCTCTCAACGTGCGTGACTTTTCACCTACACTGCTCTCTGTAGCGTGCGTGACTTTTCACCTACGCTGCTCTGTGTAGCGTGCGTGACTTTTCACCTACGCTGCTCTCTCAGCGTGCGTGACTTTTCAGCTACGCTGCTCTCTGTAGCGTGCGTGACTTTTCACCTACGCTGCTCTCTGTAGCGTGCGTGACTTTTCACCTACGCTGCTCTCTCAGCGTGCGTGACTTTTCACCTACGCTGCTCTCTGTAGCGTGCGTGACTTTTCACCTACGCAGCTCTCATGCGTGCGTGACTTTTCGCGTACGCTGCTCCCCTGACCCCTTGCTTAACCCATTGGCTCTTGGAGTTTTGGTCTTATTTCTTTAAGCTTGACTCTTCTATTGCCCTGTATATTGATATTTTATTAGATATTTTATGCCCATTTTATATCCTTACGCCTTTTGTCATGAACTTGATTTTACTTAATATGTTTGGAATGACTATTGTACATGGCATGGTATGACAAGGAACTAGCATAACACGACAGTGACCCGTAGTGGTGTACTCCTGACATGACCAACCTAACATGATAGTGGCCCGTCGTGGCGCACTCCTGACAAGTACCCTGACATGATTCATCTTAATGCTGTTGCTACGGCTAACTTAACTTGACTTGCCTTGACACCGTGGGTGGTTCTTTCTTGCTTGCTTGTTAAATCCACTTGTCCTGTCTTGCATCATATCTAGGATGGGACTCCTGAGTACCACGGTCAGGAGCTCCTACTAAAATGGATTAAGGTTAATAACTAGAATAACTCAGTAGTCATGAAGAGATGACACAGCTACGGGCAATCCCGTTACCTGGGCGCTCTTGGGATCTGTAGCCTGCCGTCGAGTAGGGCACATTTCCAGCACACCGTCGCGTGTTGCACCCTCTAAGTCACCTAAGGGTACATTTGTCTTCCGGACGATGTACCCACCTGAATTCAACCCCTAATTTTCGACCTGGGTAACCTGGATGGTCTACAGGGCTTGTGGCTGTGGAACAATCTCACTGCATCTTGTTAGTAATTAGGCCTGTGATAACCCAAGTTAGTTAAAGTAGTAAGCCGTAGTATCTGCTTGGCCGTGATTGATTGAATGAGGTATAACCAGTTTAGCCATGTCTTGATCCAGTATAAGATTGCTCCCTGTCTTGATTTCTTGTATTATTATCTTGCCGATAAATGGTGGGAAACCAAGTTCTGTTCAGATGAAGGGTTACAATCCCGGTCCTTGTTTGGTTTACGGGTTGTAACCTGGCTATCGGAATAGCTCTATGGTTATCTCGTCGTATATTATCCTGACATGTTTTCGTAAATTCTAGTTTTAAATGTTATATTTTCTTGTGATGATTGCTGGCTTTTGTTCTTATTTCGTGGCCCCCTTGTGGCACTTGCTCTTTCTGGGGTTGACCCAGCTGGTTTTGTGTGGCCAGATTTTGGAGCAGCTCCGGAGGATCTACCAAGCTTCCAGCCCAATGGTGGCGACTAGAAGGAACTCGGGCTATGAGTGGGTTTTTTTTATTTTGTTTCGCTCACTCTATTGTAAAACTATTCTTTTGAGGCGTTTAGCCGACGAGCACCTGTTAGCTCGATGCACTTTACTTACTGTCTGCCTACGAGCTGTAAACATGATTAACAAATCCTAGGGTTGATCATGTATGACTTAACTCTTGCTAGTCCCCGTATTTTGTACGACTAGCTTCATGATCAGCTGAATATGTAATATTTGGGACGCCTTATTATTGTATATTTAATGATCATACATCTTGCGACCGTACTTACTTGCTCATGATTGAGACATTAGGCTTATTCATGACCATAAGAGACTGTTGGATTGTAGTAAACCCTCATATTTCTAGACAGCCGTGACCGTATATCGAGGTGGTTCCTATTTCAATATACGTAGCTGGCTGTGTCTGCCCCCGCTCTCCAGTATTCTGGTTCTGAGGCGTGACAGATTAGGTTTGAGAGTTTAACATGCGAATAACCGCTATAAATAGACAATGCAAGCCATCTACTAATTTTATAGGTAAATATTTGCAACGTTTAGTAACTGAAATCTTCTACTATATAAAAGACTTCAAAATGGCTGAAAAGTAAGTCGTCTAAGCCGTACAAATATCATCAACTATTTAAATAAATATTAAAAATATAATAAATAACTACCTAAATATTCTACTAATTATTTTTAAAAAATTAACTAATTATTTAACTATCTAGCAAGATATATTTACAACTAAATAATCTAACTCAAAGTGGAGAGATAAATATGCGATAGTTTTTTTTTTAATGTAGAATATACATAGGAATTTGACGACTTATTTTTAAATTATTTTCAAGCCACATTATAATATTAGAGACTGTTGGAATTTCTTCAAAAAACTTTGTTTTAAATCTACAACAAAATAAAAATAAGTAGATGTTACCGGCCTCCGGGGAAGTCGCGCACGTAGCACTGCCCTAAGAGTTAATTCGGGTCTATGTGCAGACTTTATCCGAACGCTCCTAGTAGTAAAATTCCCGCTCCACCGGAATCTCCTTGCCGCACACGACGTAGAGAGAATGACCCACGAGTTAGCTCTGGCCAGAGCAACAACGAAGAACAGAAGAGTTTCGGGAAGAGGAAGTTTTGAGAGAGTTTTTATGTCGGATATTCAATTTTTTTTTAAAAAAGAAGGTATGAAATGGGCCTCAATATATGCTAATTTTCCAACGTATGAGAATAAAGGCCAATTAATCCAGCCTATATTAAATTCTGAACGTTACAAAAGAATTCAAATGTGCAACATGTGGTTCCTTGAACCAAGACAGAAATTTGAGTATCAAACGTTACAAAATTAAATGAATAGTAACGTTCAAAAATTAAATGATGAGAAGCAAAAAGATTTTTAGGGTCTCAGCCCTGTCACGCCCCTCTCCTGTAGGAGCGATCGTCCTCGCTAAGGCGTGATGTCGCACGAGCCTAGATTGCGCTCGTGCAAGGCAGGTTCCATAACGGCCGATTCCAGCGGCTGCGACGGGTCGTCGCACAGAAGTCCCATACAGAGACATTGAATATTAGTAACGGAATTTGAAGCAAAACACAAGTCATTTCAAAAACACTCTTTTATTGATATTGAAACAAAGGTTACAATAGGCGCAAGGCCAAGATTACAATCACTCAAGCTCACTCTTCTCACTTTACAAGTTCACTCAGCTCTCTCTCATCTCTCAATACATGTCTCTGAACCAGCGAAAGCTTCGAAAGGCGACGTCCATACATTATGTCTCGTATAAGTCTTTACTTCATGCGGCTGCACGTTTCGAATCGCCAAGGAACTCCGTGCCTCGACGCATCCAAGCGAGCTTCGCGCCACGAGCTTCTACCTGTGCCTGCACATGAAAACTATGTGGTTGTCAGTACTCTACGGTAATGGTGGAATGAGCTCCTCGCCCACCCATACAAAACCGATACGTTATTTTACTTTGTGCAACATAGTCCCTTCTTATCAATTGTCTTTCTACTCTTGCCTTAGGATCAGTTTTAGGACAGACGCCTTGGCCTATTTCGTGTTTCAAGACCATCCCGTGCTTACAACATCGACGTTAACCTATCGAGTCGTGTTTGCCTTAGGACACTTAATCAGAGACGTAACTACGCGATGAGGCTCCATTTCCGTGTGATCGTGCTAGGAATCCATTGTGTCCTGCCTCGCAACTCAGGATGACTAAACCATATCACCGCCTCGTGGCCTTTGCTACTTTGATCACCAACTGACCCAATCAAGACTTGTGAATGTTAGTGTCACTCAACCAACTTTGCCTTGCGGCGGTTTTCCGACTTAAACTCAAACAACTCAACCAACTTATGCAACTTATATGCCGACAACTCAAGACTTGACGCCACATCTCGTGCCGAAGCACGTCGCCTATGTTGTAACCATTCATAAGCCCAAACATTTGTATTCTAACTACACACACATTCAATAACTCAACTCAATCCAAAGGCACACACGCGGATTGCCGCCATGCCGACTCATCTATATGATTTGGTCACTGACTCCCAGAGCCATCGTGGACTCCTCTAGCTTTTGTTAGACGGGCGTCCCTTTCAGCGCAAGGTAGCTAGCCCTGCTGCAAGTCCCCGCCTAACCCGTGCCCAGTACAGCTAATTACTCGTTTCCAATCGCGGCAGCAACGTTCCCGTGGCCGTCGGGTTGTCGTGCAGGGAAACGACCCACCTTGTCGACAAGTTGTCCATGACCATGCATGACTCAACACAAACTGACGTCTCACACAATCATGCTATTTCTTTCCTCTGAAACCGCCTCGCCAACCTATAGCCGCGAGCATACTTTTTTCTTCTGAGACCGCCTCACCGACCTTTAGCCGCGAGGCCTCGACGACCTGTATCCACGAGCATTCTTCTTTCTTCTTAGACCGCCTCACCGACCTGTAGCCGCGAGCGTCTTTCCATGTTACCATATTATTTCATTCAACTCAATGCCTATTTGATAGTAATTTCTCCAAAACTCATCGAATCAACCGTAGTTTATGCCTTAAACACTAAGTCCGTGCATCGTGCCTTAAGCCAACCGTATTCTACGCAACACTCCTACCCAAGTCGACGGGCCTTGAGATCGTGGGACTACTTAACTATGACAAACCGTAAAAGAGCGGGATAATACTTGTAATGTCTTAGGTCGACCGACATAACTTTGCCTAACTTTACTTTGCAACAACTTGACGAGCAAAGGCTGCGTCAAGCCTTGCGTCGTGGGACCGGGTCGTGCATGCGTTCGACTTCTGAACGACCAAGTCATTTGGGTGCCTAGACTAACGCCAGCAGCCGTGCGACGCAACTTAACTCATAGGACGGGTCAAGGCTATGCCAAGCCTTGGACGATGGGACCGTGCATGCTTTATGAAGCATTCATGCGGGCGACGCCTATGATTTAGGCTACGATTCGTGACTTCGCCTACTCAACCAACTTTCCTTCTCCCAAGCCACGGGACGAAGGACCGAGTGTCATTTTCAAAGCATGTCGTGCACCAACTCTAAGCCGACCGTTGGATCTTTCCATATTCTGACTCAATTTGACCTGTCAGGATTATTCCCTTTAGCTATGTGGATTCGTCTCTTTTATTATCAAGCCTATTTGTGCAAGTTAAAAATATGCAATTTATTATATGAAGGCGAAGATGAAGCAAGTTCACCGAAACTACCCCACCTGAGCGAGCGGTCGCCTCGACCGAATGATGTCTCCAAGTAGCCGTTGCAAGGCTAAGTCCGAACGCCGCTGACGTTTTGATTCCGCCGATTGACTGAGCGGGACGGGGCACTACATCATACACCACTCAGAAAAAGTTTCGTCCTCGAAACTAACTGAGTACTTACTTATTGACTTATCACTTTACTCAACATTCGAGAACTCTCGCACACGCTACGCCTATGCGTTTCCCAAATTCGAGCCACGCTCGTGCTACCCTCAATCCTTTCTTCAAAACTCACGATCTTAAAATCCTCGACACTTCCCCGTTCCTCAAGTCTTACTCGATTCAGCGTATCACTTAGTTTGGATCGTGCACACATTCCAGGTGTCCCCGAAATACATGCATTTCAACCAAGCCTTGTGATAGTGAATCCAATTCCACCTATCGATCCATCCACTCAATCCTGAAAATCAATCCTACCGATGCTAACTCTCGCAACAAGGACATCTCGCCTAGCCGCTAGGCAATCTCTTTAGGCTAAAGTCAATTGTCAGTATTGGAATCACAGTTCCCAAACAACGATATCAACACTGACCCCATCCTAAGGTCAAACCAAGTTGGTAGTACGGGGTTTTCTATCCAAGCTCGCATCACTCCGATTTTTATACATCGAGCATCGATTCCCTACACGTATCTCAACATTCGTCGCACGGGGTTTGAGTTATTCAGCAAAGCCATCCTATGACAAATTACGTTCAACCAATTTCACGACGTATCAAAATCGCTCATTCAGTAAGTCATCTTGTATAGTCTATCCCTTTAAACACGTTCGATATAGTTCGTCTATCAATCCTTCTCAATCAAGCACGCTACGACACAATTCATTGCTAACCAAAATTTTACATTCTATATTTCCTAAGTCATCTATTCCAATTCACGCAATCGATCATGAGGTCGTCTTGCTTAACAATATGTTGTGTCCCGATCTCACGCGATTCTGATTATCCATGGTGGGCATGAATCACCATGCACGCTCCTGCGGGATAATCATCCTCATCGGGACGTAACTCTTATTCGAGTCTAGACTAATTCATTCTCGATGCGCGGATTGGACCTACTCAATCCTCAAGTTTGTTTCATTCATCAATCGTATGTCCAAACATCCTCAAATTTTTATCCGTATCAAACCAACAAGTCGAGACAAACAAAGTTGTCGCGTCCTGATTTTTTGAGTTCGATCATTCCTGCGACATGAATCATCATGTCAGCGCTCACGCGGAACGATTGCCTCAAATCCGACGCGACGCATGTGCGAGGCTAGAGTTGCTCTCGCACAAGACAAGAATGTCGACGCTGTGGTTATCAGCGTAACCATCAAGACACTTTTCTTTTCATCCAACATTCATCTCGATCAAAATCCTTAGCATCCAACCGAACAATAACACTTGCATGATCATCATTCGTCGAGTCAGAGTACCTCCGAGTTATCGTATATCAATCTTTGATACGCCTCAATACCATCGATGATATGCGTAACCTGACGATCTTCCTTTGTAACAAGTTTCGAGTCGTACGAATGATGCTATCGTCCGACTGGATAATCTTCTCGACATTCAATTCAAGTTTGATCATTATCCCTCGAATCATTCACAACATCAGTTTCCTCAAACCCGAATTCACGTATCGTTCATCCGTTTATCTTAAGTCATCGACCAACGTATTTCCTCAATTCGTATCGTCCCTTCGCTAATTCAATTCATCGGACGACATCCATTCCAATCCTCAAAGTCATTTGCGTAACTTTTAAAATCAAACCTTTCATGCACGATATCTTTCCATCGTGCTAACTTTCTCTATTCGATTTTGCCTATCGATTCCCTTTATCAAGTCATCCGTTCACTACACCTTAGCTTTTCTTCGATTTGATTTATCTACTCAATCATCTTCGCATTTTATACTCGCACCATCCTCAATCCCATGTACGTTCCATGCGCGTCAATTTCTAGGCCATTCGAATCAACTTATCAATCTTCAAGACAATAACTCACTCTATCGTACACGGTCTAAGGCTTTGCATATGTGCGATGCTTGCTGATAGACTCACCGACATCCCGTATCCTCAATTGATCGATCGACATTCCTGATTCTATCGCATACACCACTCAGGAATGAAGTCATTCAATAAATTCTCAAAACTATCCTTTGAATCAAAAACGACTTTTTCAAATTTTTCGTTCGAACCATTTCTCGAATTCCAAGCACGCTCACCTATATCGCATCGACGTTATCGTCACTCGATAGCACCCTTATCGTTAGTCATCTCAATTTACTCAATCGAGTTCAACTCATTCTAGCTCAAAACATTACGAATCCCGCACTCAACTTTGCTAAGGTCGACACAATCCTTGGTGAATATGTCCAGCCCGACTTAGCCAACCGTGCTTACGTAAACCATCTTTTTGTTTCTTGTCAAAAACTGTTTTTTTACGTTTTGCAAAATAGTTAGACTTATTGTATGGATATCCCGTGGGACAGTTGAGCGAGAGCGCACCAACAATATCAACTTTGCGGAAGCAACAGAGTTTGCAAAAACATCGAAGTTAAAGAATTCAATCGATAGTCCAAGGACATAAAGTCGTGCTCTGATACCATTATGTCACGACCCGCTCCCGTAGGAGCGATCATCCTCGCTAAGGTGTGATGCCGCACGAGCCTAGATTGTGCTCGTGCAAGGCGGGTTCCATAACGGCCGATTCCAGCGGCTGCGACGGGTCGTCGCACAGAAGTCCCATGCAGAGACATTGAATATTAGCAGCAGAATTTGAAGCAAAACACAAGTCATTTCAAAAATACTCTTTTATTGATATTGAAATAAGGGTTACAATGGGCGCAAGGCTAAGATTACAATCACTCAAGCTCACTCTTCTCACTTTACAAGTTCACTCAGCTCTCTCTCATCTCTCAATACATGTCTCTGAACCAGTGGAAGCTTCGGAAGGCGACGTCCATACATTATGTCCCGTATAAGTCTTTACTCCATGCGGCCGTACGCTTCGAATCGCCAAGGAACTCCGTGCCTTGACGCATCCAAGCGAGCTCCGCGCCACGAGCTTCTACCTGTGCCTGCACATGAAAACTATATGGTTTTCAGTACTCAACTATACTGATGGAATGAGCTCCTCGCCCACCCATACAAAATCGACATGTTATTTTACTTTGTGCAACATAGTCCCTTCTTATCAATTGTCTTTCTACTCTTGCCTAAGGATCAGTTTTAGGACAGACACCTTGGCCTATTTAGTGTTTCAAGACCATCAACATCGACGTTAACCTATCGAGTCGTGTTTGCCTTACGCACTTAATCAGAGATGCAACTGCGCGATGAGGCTCCATTTCCGTGTGATCGTGCTAGGAATCCATTGTGCTGTGCCTCGCAACTCAGGATGACTAAACCATATCACCGCCTCGCGGCCTTTGCTACTTTGATCACCAACTGACCCAATCAAGGCTTGTGAATGTTAGAGTCACTCGACCAACTTTGCCTTGCGGCGGTTTCCCGACTTAAACTCAAATAACTCAGCCAACTTTTGCAACTTATATGCCGACAACTCAAGACTCGACGCCACATCTCGTGCCAAAGCACGTCGCCTATGTTGTAACCATTCATAAGCCCAAACATTTGTATTCTAACTGCGTACACATTCAACAGCTCAACTTAATCCAAAGGCACACACGCGGATTGCCGCCATGCCGACTCATCTAAATGATTTGGTCACTGACTCCCAGAGCCATCGTGGACTCCTCTAGCTTTTGTTAGACGGGTGTCCCTTTTATCGCATGGTAGCTAGCCCCGCTGCAAGTCCCCGCCTAACCCGTGCCTAGCACAGCTAATTACTCGTTTACAATCGTGGCCGCAACGGTCCCGTGGCCGTCGGGTTGACGTGCAGGGAAACGACCCACCTTGTCGACAAGTTGTACATGACCATGCAAGACTCGACACAAACTGACGTCTCACACAGTCATGCTATTTCTTTCCTCTGAAACTGCCTCGCCGACCTATAGCCGCGAGCATACTTCTTTTTTCTGAGAACGCCTCGCCGACCTATAGCCGCGAGGCCTCGCCAACCTGTAGCCGTGAGCATTCTTCTTTCTTCTTAGACCGCCTCGCCGACCTGTAGCCGCGAGCATCTTTCTATGTTACCATATCATTTCGTTCAACTCAATGCCTATTTGATAATCCTTTCTCCAAAACTCATCGAATCAACCGTAGTTTATGCCTTAAATACTAAGTCCGTGCATTATGACTTAAGCCAACCGTGTTCTATGCAATACTCCTGCCCAAGTTGACGGGCCTTGAGATCGTGGGACTACTTAACTTTGACAAACCGCGAAAGAGTAGGACGATACATGTAATATCTTAGGTCGACCGGCATAACTTTGTCTAACTTTACTTTGCAACAACTTGACGAGCAAAGGCTGCGTCAAGCCTTGCATCGTGGGAACGTGCCGTGCATGCGTTCAACTTCTGAACGACCAAGTCATTTGGGTGCCTAGACTTATGCCAGCAGCCGTGCGACGCAACTTAACTCATAGGGCGGGTCAAGGCTATGCCAAGCCTTGGACGATGGGACCGTGCATGCTTTATGAAGCATTCATGCGGGCGACGCCTATGACTTAGGCTACGATTCATGACTTCACCTACTCAACCAACTTTCCTTCTCCCAAGCCACGGGACGAAGGACCGAGTATCATTTTCAAAGCACGCCGTGCACCAACTCTAAGCCGACCATTGGACCTTTTCATATTCTAACTTAATTCGACCCGTCGGAATTATTCCCTGTAGCTATGTGGATTCATCTCTTTTATTATCAAGCCTATTTGTGCAAGTTAAAAACATGAGATTTATTATGTGAAGGCTAAAATAAGGCAAGTTCACCAAAACTACCCCACCTGAGCGAGCGGTCGCCTCGACCGAACGATGTCTCCAAGTAGCTGTTGCAAGGCTAAGTCCGAACGCCGTTGGCGTTTTGATTCCGCCGATTGACTGAGCGGGACGGGACACTACATCATACACCACTCAGAAAAAGTTTTGTCTTCGAAACTAACTGAGTACTTACTTATTGACTTATCACTTTACTCAACATTCGAGAACTCTCGCACACGCTACGCCTATGCGTTTCCCAAATTCGAGCCACGCTCGTGCTACCCTCAATCCTTTCTTCAAAACTCACGATCTCAAAATCCTCGACACTTCCCCGTTCCTCAAGTCTCACTTGATTCAGCGTATCACTTAGTTTGGATCATGCACACATTCCAGGCGTCTCCGAAATACATGTATTTCAACCAAGCCTTGTGATAGTGAATCCAATTCCACCTATCGATCCATCCACTCAATCCTGAAAATCAATCCTACCGATGCTAACTCTCGCAACAAGGACATCTCGTCTAGCCGCTAGGCAATCTTTTTAGGCTAAAGTCAATTGTCAGTATTGGAATCACAGTTCCCCAAACAACGATATCAACACTGACCCCATCCTAAGGTCAAACCAAGTTGATAGTACGGAGTTTTCTACCCAAGCTCGCATCACTCCGATTTTTATACATCGAGCATCGATTCCCTACACGCATCTCAACATTCGTCGCACGAGGTTTGAGTCATTCAGCAAAGCCATCCTGTGACAACTTACGTTCAACCAATTTCACGACATATCAAAATCGCTCATTCAGTAAGTCATCTTGTATAGTCTATCCCTTTAAACACGTTCGATATAGTTCGCCTATCAATCCTTCTCAATCAAGTACGCTACAACACAATTCATTGCTAACCAAAATTTCACATTCCACATTTTCTAAGTCATCTATTCCAATTCACGCAATCGGTCATGAGGTCGTCTAGCTTAACAATATGTTGTGTTCCGATCTCACGCAATTCTGATTATCCACGGTGGACATGAATCACCACACACGCTCCTGCGGGATAATCATCCTCATCGGGACGTAACTCTTGTTCGAGTCTAAACTAATTCATTCTCGATGCACGGATTGGACCTACTCAGTCCTCAAGTTTGTTTCATTCATTAATCTCATGTCCAAACATCCTCAAATTTTCCTCCGCATCAAACCAACAAGTCGAGACAATCAAAGTTGTCGCATCCTGATTTTCGAGTTCGATCATTCCCGCGACATGAATCACCATGTCAGCGCTCACACGGAACGATTGCCTCAAATTCGACGCGATGCATGTGCGAGGCTAGAGTTGCGCTCGCACAAGACAAGAATGTCGACGTTGTGGTTATTTGCATAACCATCAAAACACTTTCACTTTCATCCAACATTCATCTCGATCAAAATCCTTAGTATAGCATCCAACCGAACAATAACACTTGCACGATCATCATTCGTCGAGTCAGAGTACCCCCGAGTTATCGCATATCGATCTTTGATATGCCTCAATACCATCGATGATATGTGTAACCCGACGATCTTTATTTGCAACAAGTTCCGAGTCGTACGAATGATGCTATCGTCCGACTGGATAATCTCCTCGACATTCAATTCAAGTTCGATCATTATCTCTCGAATCATTTGCAACATCAGTTTCCTCAAACCCGAATTCATGTATCGTTCATCCGTTTATCTTAAGTCATCGACCAACGTATTTCCTCAATTCGCATCATCCCTTCGCTAATTCAATTCATCGGACGACATCCATTCCAATCCTCAAAGTCATTTGCGTAACTTTCAAAATCAAACCTTTCATGCACGATATCTTCCCATCGTGCTAACTTTCTCTATTCGATTTTGCCTATCGATTCCCTTTATCAAGTCATCCGTTCACTACACCTTAGCTTTTCTTCGATTTGATTTATCTACTCAATCATCTTCACGTTTTATACTCGCACCATCCTCAATCCCGTGTATGTTCCGTGCACGTCAATTTCTAGGCCGTTCGAATCAACTTATCAATCTTCAAGACAATAACTCACTCCATCGTACACGATCTAAGGCTTTGCATATGTGCGACGCTTGCTGATAGACTCACCGATACCCTGCATCCTCAATTGATCGATCGACATTCCTGAGCCTGTCGCGTACACCATCCAGGAATGAAGTCATTCAACAAATTCTCAAAACTATCCTTTGAATCAAAATTGACTTCTTCAAATTTTCCATTCGAACCATTTCTCGAATTCCAAGCACGCTCACCTATATCGCATCGACGTTATCGTCGCTCGATAGCACCCCTATCATTAGTCATCTCACTTTACTCAATCGAGTTCAACTCATTCTAGCTCAAAACATTATGAATCCCGCACTCGACTTTGCTAAGGTCGACACAATCCTTGGTGAATATGCCCAGTCCAACTTAGCCAACCGTGCTTACACAAACCATCTTTTTGTTTCTTGTCAAAAACTATTTTCCTGCATTTTACAAAATAGTTAGACTTATTGTATGGACATCCCGTGGGACAATTGAGAGAGAGCGTACCAACGATATCAACTTTGCGGAAGCAATAGAGTTTGCAAAAATAGCGAAGTTAAAGAATTCAATCGATAGTCCAAGGACGTAAAGTCGTGCTCTAATACCATTATGTTACGCCCCGCTCCCATAGGAGCGATCGTCCTTGCTAAGGCATGATGCCGCACGAGCCTAGATTGCGCTCGTACAAGGCGGGTTTCATAACGGCCGATTCCAGCAGCTGCGACGGGTCGTCGCACAGAAGTCCCATGCAGAGACATTGAATATTAGCAGTAGAATTTGAAGCAAAACACAAGTCATTTCAAAAACACTCTTTTATTGATATTGAAACAAGGGTTACAATGGACACAAGGCCAAGATTACAATCACTCAAGCTCACTCTTCTCACTTTACAAGTTCACTCAGCTCTCTCTCATCTCTCAATACATGTCTCTGAACCAGCGGAAGCTTCGGAAGGCGACGTCCATACATTATGTCCCGTATAAGTCTTTACTCAATGCGGCCGCACGCTTCGAATTGCCAAAAAACTCCATGCCTCGACGCATCCAAGCGAGCTCCGTGCCACGAGCTTCTACTTGTGCCTGCACATGAAAACTATGTGGTTGTCAGTACTCAACTGTACTGGTGGAATGAGCTCATCGTCCACCCATACAAAACCGACACGTTATTTTACTTTGTGTAACATAGTCCCTTCTTATCAATTGTCTTTCTACTCTTGCCTTAGGATCAGTTTTAGGACAGACGCCTTGGCCTATATCGTGTTACAAGACCATCCCGTGCTTGCAACATCGACGTTAACCTATCGAGTCGTGTTTGCCTTACGGTACTTAATCAGAGACGTAACTACGCGATGATGCTCCATTTTCGTGTGATCGTGCTAGGAATCCATTGTGTCGTGCCTCGCAACTCAGGGTGACTAAACCATATCACCGTCTCGTGGCCTTTGCTACTTTGATCACCAACTAACCCAATCAAGACTTGTGAATGTTAGTGTAACTCAACCAACTTTGCCTTGTCGCAGTTTCCTGACTTAAACTCAAACAACTCAACCAACTTATACAACTTATATGCCGACAACTCAAGACTCGACGCCACATCTCGTGCCGAAGCACGTCGCCTATGTTGTAACCATTCATAAGCCCAAACATTTGTATTCTAACTGCACACACATTCAACAACTCAACTCAATCCAAATGTACACACGCGGATTGCCGCCATGCCGACTCATCTATATGATTTGGTCACTGACTCCCAGAGCCATCGTGGACTCCTCTAGCTTTTGTTAGACGGGCGTCTCTTTCAGCGCAAGGTAGCTAGCCCCGCTGCAAGTGCCCGCCTAACCCGTGCCCAGCACAGCTAATTACTCGTTTCCAATCGCGGCCGCAACGGTCCCGTGGTCGCTGGGTTGCCGTACAGGGAAATGACCCACCTTGTCAACAAGTTGTCCATGACCATGCAAGACTCGACACAAACTGACGTCTCACACAGTCATGCTATTTCTTTCCTCTGAAACCGCCTCGCCGACCTATTGCCGCGAGCATACTTCTTTCTTCTGAGACCGCCTCGCCGACCTATAGCCGCGAGGCCTTGCCGACCTGTAGCCGCGAGCATTCGTCTTTCTTCTTAGACCGCCTCGTCGACCTGTAGCCGCGAGCGTCTTTCCATGTTACCATATCATTTCATTCAACACAATGCCTATTTGATAGTCCTTTCTCCAAAACTCATCGAATCAACCGTGGTTTATGCCTTAAATACTAAGTCCGTGCATCGTGCCTTAAGCCAACCGTATTCTACGCAATACTCCTACCCAAGTCGACGGGGCTTGAGATCGTGGGACTACTTAACTTTGACAAACCGCGAAAGAGCGGGACGATACTTGTAGTGTCTTAGGTCGATCGGCATAACTTGGCCTAACTTTACTTTGCAACAACTTGACGAGCAAAGGCTGTGTCAAGCCTTGTGTCGTGGGAACGTGTCGTGCATACGTTCGACTTCTGAACGACCAAGTCATTTGGGTGCCTAGACTTACGCCAGCAGCCGTACGACGCAACTTAACTCATAGGTCGGGTCAAGGCTATGCCAAGCCTTGGACGATGGGACCGTGCATGCTTTATGAAGCATTCATGCGGGCGACGCCTATGACTTAGGCTACGATTCATGACTTTGCCTACTCAACCAACTTTCCTTCTCCCAAGCCACGGGACGAAGGACCGAGTGTCATTTTCAAAGCACGTCGTGCACCAACTCTAAGCCGACCGTTGGACCTTTCCATATTCTGACTCAATTCGACCCGTCGGGATTATTCCTTTTAGCTATGTGGATTCGTCTCTTTTATTATCAAGCCTATTTGTGTAAGTTAAAAACATGCAATTTATTATGTGAAGGCTAAGATGAGGTAAGTTCACCGAAACTACCCCACCTGAGCGAGCGGTCGCCTCGACCGAACGATGTCTCCAAGTAGCCGTTGCAAGGCTAAGTCCGAAAGTCGTTGGCATTTTGATTCCGCCGATTGACTGAGCGGGACGGGGCACTACAAGCCCGAATCCGAAAAGGAAATTGAATCGGCATTCGGTGCCTGCAGATGTGGGCACGTATCCACATCTGTTACGCATGCCGAACCTAACCGTCGGGCCGGAAGGCGGCGGTGCCGCGCATGTGTGGCCCATGGGGCTCCCCCAAAAGGTCAAGTTCTAAAAAAATAGAGGAAAAGAAAGTAAAAGAAGAATAAGAAAATTTTTGGGCAGTTATATACTATGCATAAATGAGATGGATTATAGACTTGAATCTCACGTAGTGACTATTGTCTTTGTCTGAAGAAGAGCTTGATGGACTACGCCTTGAATCAGTCTTCTTGAACCAAATTCAGACAATAGCATACACAGTATGCTAGAGGTACTTGGGTCTATCGGTTGGTGCGTTCGGTTGGCCATGTGCACTTTTATATATTCATAAGAGTTGTCTAGGACTGTCATCATGTCACGACCCGCTTCCCAAATTGTTGGGCTGGGCCGAGTCATGTCCAGCCTACGCTTGAGATAAAGCGCAGTAAGCTGTTCTAGAGATAACAGGATAAGACTAAAATGTGCTAACAGTTCTATATGTAAAGAAGAGTCATAAATGTACCAAACACAAAAGTCATCTCATATAATGATAAGTCCAAGTACAAGTCCGAAATATAAAACTGGATACAGGTCTAGTTACAAAATACGTAGTCTAATACATGACTACACTAAATATCCCGAGCAACTACACAAACTAGACGAGTTTTCCTGCAAGTACATCATCGTAAGACAAAGCCTGGTCCTCGGCAGTAACTCCATAATATGAGTCACAGAGCAACTCCTCCTCAGTAAGTATACCTACAACGTTATCCTGTCAGGACGGGAGCAAGTACTGTTTCTAGCAAACTATTATACGAAACATGAAATGAACATAAGAGAAATAAACTGGAATCATGGCATCTCATAATCTATCATGGCAAGGACACATATGTCATATAGACAGATGTATATGTAATGTTTAAAACTGTAGCAGGTACGTGATCGTCAATAGGTGTACAATGTACTGAGGCACAATATAAATAAAATTTACATACGTACAACTGCACAAGCATAGGTGTACATCCGTACAGAAATGCGGAATAATGGCCTACGGTGCAGTTACATGTAGAATAAAACTTTGCTCGGTACGATAAAGGAGGCATGATCACGTACTCAACTATCAGTTTCCCTATATCCAGATTCTAATCATGTGAGAGGTATAAAACTGTTCTAAATATGGTAGGGATATGAAAATAATACAACATGTGGAGATTTAACTTTCTACCCCAAGGATCAGTATTTAACGTGGTTGGTAATCACAGTTCATTGATATAACAGTATGTAATGTTTGTAGAAGTACTTGCCTTTAGCAAAGCAAAGCAGCGATAAAAATGCTATAGATGTCTGGTAACTCGTCACTGTAGAAATAAATACATAAACATA